>CM074804.1:5348038-5381542 GCA_037447605.1 Zygnema circumcarinatum
CACATTCTCGTTCTGCACATTCTCTCCCCTCATCCCTCCCATTCCATTCCATTTCTCTCGTTCCCTACATCTTCCCTTCCCCTATCTTTTTCCTTCCTCTCCTTTTTTCCTTGCAGCATTCAAATGGAGACTCAGGTGTGAGAAAACCCCGCACCCGCCGTAAACGGACCCGTATCCTGTCTCACAATGAGTGCCTCTAAGGCACCAAATCAATCATCGCGTGATTATCATGTTGTTAACAATGGGACATCATTTAGTAGAGACCAAAGAAGCATTGGCGTACACATAGTATGGGTCTGTAGGGTATGCTAAATATACACACCATATTACTCTTCTAATAGGGGTACTTATTCCTAGCTTTCGCAGTTTTGGAATTAGAATTCGTACTGTTCATAACTCTGATCTTCATTTGGAACTTGAAACCCTTAAAATCTTGAAAGGGGAATCTGATTCTTACTGCTTTTGTTCTGGTTGTTTTTTTCATTTTTGATGAGTGATGGAGGACTCCCTTTTGTTTTGGGGGTTTCAGGGGTGAGAACGTACCCGCATGGCATGCGTCCGCGAATGACCGACTGGGTGAGCAGGTTTTTTCCTGCAGAGAAAGCATCAGAAAAGTAAAGTAGTGGGGAGGCAGTGCCTTGTTCACGCAGCGAAATTGAAATCCAATTCGAATCAAGCGAAAATACATAGAGAGAATCGTCCTTCTTTTGATATAGCTGCTGCTTCGTAAAGCTCCGCTTCTTGGGTTGCTCAACTGCTTGACGATGTACAGTAGCCTCTCCTAACATCGATCCCCATGGGTCACCTGTTGGTTGACAGAGTTGGGGTGATCCTTCAGTCCTGTCCAATCTCACTATCTACAAGAATGGCAACCTAGGGTGCGTTCAACGCTTCGAATTTGACATCTTCTTGCAAAAACAGTCGTAGTGCATGCTCTCTTCGAAAAGCTGATTTGGCAGACATCTCTCTCACGATATTTACTGTTGGCTGTAAACTCTGTGATTCACGGTTATAGCTCGAGTGTGTTGTGTACGATGCTTCGATTTTATTGCGAATCAGAGATCATTCTGCTGCTCCGTCTGCCAAGGCAAAAGTCCTTAGGGGATGCTGCGGCAAGTTCGTTGGCTGATCTAGCACCAAGGAGAAAAGATGACTTGTTGAGAGAGCGCTACTTCGCTTCTCTGCATAACAGGACAAGCTTCCTTTGTGAAATGTGCTATTTGACCTAGATTTTTGCTGCTTGCTGCATTAAACATTTTTTCGTCCTGTCACCTCACAGGCTGTTTGTTCACAACACCGATCTCTTCGTCGTCAAGGATAGTGTGTTTGCGGACAACGGCTATGGAATTCACCTCAATCAGGATCAAAACGTCGTCATCCAAGATACGAGGATCATAGCCCTCACAGAGAATTACGGCAACCCTGTCCAGTGTTGGCGGGATGATTTCTGGTCGCCTTGTCGCCCTGTCTCTGGTTGCAAGTAAGCCTCCTTCATTCTTCTCCTCCAAGACTGTCATCCTGCGCAATCATCTTTTACTGCAGTCAGTTCTAGTTTAAGAAGTCGATCCCTGCCTTTCGTGCTTCCCTGCAAAAAGTATGACAAACTATATCAAATAATACCTCCTGGACGCGGGGTCGCTGGGAAATGCAGAATGCCTCTGGAATGGGGAGCAACTGGACGGTCGACTGGCGACAGGAGCCGCTTCCAGCAGACATTTGGAGTGCTTCTCGAGCAGATGCGCGACACAGACGCGGAGGATCCAAACACGCTCGTCAATGTCACGTGCGTTTGAGCCGTCTGCTGATTCGCACTCCAACCCTACGAAGACAGGGCCTGTCAGACTTAACAAAATCGAGCGGCAGATGCTTCGTCAGTAGTAGTGAGCATGCTTTAGAAGGAGGACTCTTTTGCAGGCGGATCGCTAGGTTCCCAGAGTACTCGTTTTGGTATCAAACTTCCGGCAGTTTCTCTTCAGTACTACTGACGATTTTTAAGTCCGACAAGACCTATAGTTTCAGACTTCATGCGCACGCTTGCATTTCTGTCAAAGTCTATTGGCAGGTCGTCAAATCAGGTCAGATTTATGAAAAGGAAAATAAAAAATGCAATGATGCAACCGGTCGGCTAATGAGCTTTTTTTGCCTTGGGGTGGCTGACAAAGCAGCTTCGTGAACTTCGACTCAACCTGCAGGGTCGCTAATGCAATCGCAACCTCTGGTAACGTTGACTTTTGGAACCCGGCGCATTCACTCAAGGTAATAGGATCCCTCGCTAGGTGTTCTGTAGCGCAGTTGCAACAGATCTACTTTAACAAACATCATTGGTTGTTGCTGCATCTGCGGGTTACAGGACAGGCGTCATGCAGACTGCGTTGATGATAGTCGCTATTGCCATCCTTTTTTGCACTTCTCGTATTGCGAAGCCAGCTTGCTGTGACTGGATGGCAATGTCAGACTGTCATTTGTCATTTGTTCATCTTCCTTATTTTCACCTACGTCTGTTGTCAGTCTTACTCCCTGACACACGGTGATATTCTGCGAATCTGAAAATTTGCAACTAATTGTCGGGGTTGACTGCTCTTCTGGCCCGTTAGATTTTTAGCGAGCAACATTTCATCATTGTTTTTTGTAGAGCTCCGGAGGGACTGACGCTCACTCAGCAATCCAATGTGAAGGATTCTTACTTGCCCACTCCTGTCAAATGATGGCAGGGCGTCCGCTTCTCAGCTAATACCCCGCCCGTTTGGTTTCCTCCACGCTACTTCCAGTTTAACGTGAGCTGACTGTCTGCCTAAGTCTTCTTGCCCCTGCGACAGCTTCAAATTAGTGGTTCAGTGCGCCCCTGAAAGGTTCTGGGTGATCCTCGTTAAATTTAAACGGCGTCGTGGTTACTTTGCACTTTCATGGGGACCCTAATCAGCAATGCTTGAAGTGCACTTGCGCTCGTTTATCGTAGGATGATATCAGCAAGTTGCTTAACATTTCCAAGAATGACGGTCTGGGGTGGTTGGCACCCCGACCTTGAGATTTACTTACATGCCACCTAGAATTTCCGAAAAACTGCTGCTTGTGCTCTTTGATGGATAAGGTTTCTGGCACAAATCAATTGTCTGTTCCAAGCCCGCCACCCCCTTGTTTTTCTGCCGATGTGGATCCTTAATGTGACATGTCACATTGTGCACACGTTGACATCCCTCCAAGAATTTCACATTTTTTTGCACTAAAAGTTCATCAATGTCCTCCATGTCTGCAGCCCTGGGACAACATTAATGATGGTGGGGAGCAATCCCAGTTTTACACGCTCTATGACACTGACGGAAGCATCGGCGGCAGCGGCGCTGGATATGTTGTCGCCAACAACACGAAAATTCTTCCTCCCGGCTTAGCAAGCTGCGTTGCCGTTCCTTTGTCGAATGCTTACAAGTGTGCCGGCGCGTGCTACAGAAGCATTGAGATCGGCTATCCCGAGCCAGGATTCAACAGCTCAGAAGTCAATGCGAATTACAAGAGTGGCGACTTCAGGTACTTTCAAGTCGGAGAAGTGTTGCATGTTGCATTGTCCACGTCGTGGTGAAGGATGAAGTGGTTCAGTTGTGAAATACCCATGAGCACAGGGAAGGGTTGGACTGTGTAGCTCTTCAACTCATGGTGCTAACTCATGGTGCGTTACTGCACTGAGCTATGCAGCTCTTTGCAGGTTACACGTGTGAGCGACGGACAGGTCCTTGTACTGGATGGGAACCTTAACAAACAAAACTCACAACAACCCGTACAGCGTGAATTCTCTGCAGTATTGCTGGCAGGGCAGACATACCAGTTGACAGTCATTCCATCAACAAAGGCACCAAGCTTTACTCCTACAACTATCAGAGTGCGTTATCGCGATGTTGGTCGAACATGCCCACAAGGCCTCATCCTACAATTCCCGCCAACGGCCAGGGGGTCGTGGGTCCTCAACAATACCAACAGCGTATTCTTCAGGTGTTTTTCCACGCATGTTTTGTTTTACACCTTGGTCGTTTCGATTGTGATACTACTGCGGTCCTGGTTGTTGTACAAGGATGGGATGAACGACTTCGCGGAGGAATTTTCAGACCATTCATGTTGTTTATATTGCAACCTACCTGTCGTGAGAAAGGACCCTTGGACACGTGCAGGATATAAAAATGGTTTATCATAGTCTTCTAGGACTTCGTCCTCCTGCTTACCTATTTTGTGTTCTGATGTTCGAGCCTTTGTTGTGCGTGATGACAGCCAATGCCGTGGAACAATTCCCCTGGGTGATAATGTCTCCAAAGCACAGTACTCATACGTCTGTAGTGATGGGAGGCCTCCAACATTCCAGCTTGCTCTGGGAGTGCTGTGGTTGGACCCTATCGTTCTAGCGGCTGGCACTGATCCTGTGGCTTGTACAAGTTCAACGTAAGTAATTTCAAAGCCGTTGTATACTTTGGTCAAGGACGGTTCAAGTGAGCTAAACACTAGCACTTACTGGCTAGTGACCAGTGTTGCAGCCGGCAGCGTTAGCGCTGACAGCCGGTTCTGTGTGTCCTTGGGTGGGAGCAGGCAGTGCAGCATTGTGTGGGGAGCAAGCGAGTGGCTGTTCGATGACTCAGGCAACGATACCCGACCTTTCTTCTGGGGCCCTCTGACTGACACGAGCGCATGGAAGAAGGGTCCTGCATTACTCGGTTTCAGCAATTGTAAGTACTGCTTTAGGGCGCCTGGAAAGTAGCTGCTGGCTTTTTTAAGTAGACCCTTGTAGTTCCTGGAGATGGGAGGTAACTACAGCCTTCAAAATAAATTAAAGAGAACCTAGGAATGTTCGGGCGTAACCGCATTGAATGCAAGTGCCTGTGTGCTTCGGCAGCATTCTCAGCTCTCTCCCTGTCCCTCTCTCTACTTTTTCTTAGCACCAACATACCCCACGTTGGATTAACGCGTGCCCTATGTCTAGTTCTCAGGGAACGATCCTTCCGTCAAAACTTGGATGAAGAAAACGAATATCACTTACTACTTTCGACGGACCTTCAACCTCACCGATACTGCCTGCTACACCTCTCTTCGAATTGAGCTCCTCGCAAAAGACGGTGTTGTTCTTTACTTTAACAGCAAGGAGGTGAGTGTGCTCCTCGATTGGCCTCAGCCAAACTGTGCGTCCCTTTTTTTGCGAAACCACCCGTCTTGTTGGAAGTGTCTACTATTTTGGATAAGCGAACATTGCTCGAAATTCCAATTTTGCTTGGTTTTTCGTCCTTGCAGCTACTGCGCGCGAACATGCCGAACGGTTCCCTTAGCAGCGTAACATGGGTAGCCTTCCAAACCCTAAACAATGACGACATCAGCCCGCAGCCTGCGAGAAGCAGAGATTATTTTGTTTGCCTGCAGTAGTAGATTTGTTTACAGGAGTGAAATTTGGGCAACTGCTTGATTACCAGATTATTCTGTCACAACACAGACGCTACGGTTCTCCTTTGTTACCTGCCATCCTCATTGCTTGTTTGAGATGTCGAGCGCACAGGCAACTACGGGGATGCCCTCCGGCACATGGCAAAGCTTCACTGTTCCTTTGCCTGGCGAAAACAATACTCAGTACATCGTTGAAGGGGTGAACACAATTGCAGCAGAAGTGCATGGCTTCGCCACTTGGTTCAATCAGATTCAATTCGACATTCGCGTCTCCGGAATTCGAAGGCGAGTGCAGTTACCTCCTTCTGCCGTTCTATTCGCTCCCTTTGTTTTATGTTTTCCGCGATGCGGCATCTGCTGTCAAACATACTCGGTGGATTATGTGCCACTGAATTTAGATTCATCGATTTCAGAATACATTTGATGAAGGAACAAGTTCATTCTGTGATGTTGCAGATTGGCGTGCTCTGGCCCAAGTATCATGGCAGAGGTCTGCGATGGGGTGGACAACGACTTCGATGGTGAGCAACTTTCTTTCAAAGCGTGCTTTACGTTTAAGGTCCCTTATACTGGCTAGTTGTGCTAGGCATCGCTTCGGCATGCTTTTCTTGATGGAAAGGTTAGCCTCTGCTTGAACTGGGATCCTTCAATTTAGCGACTGCCTGTTATGATAAGGAAAAGGTGCACCAGTGTCACCTAACTGATCTACAGGGCTTTTTCAGTTTAGCGCCATCGCTCTACTCCATTCAGACTGATGCTCTACACTTTAGCATCGCCAATCATGCACATGCCCTTGGAAGATTATGTATCCGCCGTGTACAAGTCGATAATGCTCGAGAGGCCTTTAGCTTTTGAAATGAACGCCGGGCGATGGGATGGAGAATTGCAGGCCAAGTGGACGAAGGAGCGGATGGAAACCTTCTGACAAGGCCATGCCGGACCGACTGCGGGCCTGGTTTGGAGACGTGCATCAACGGCTACTTCCAGCAGTGCTCTGCTCCGCCGGTTTATGCCGAAGTGTACGCTCCCAATAACTCGCCAATGCTGAAACTCCCCCGCCAAAATGAAGTCGGTTCAAAGCAGAGTTGTCCTCAGTGTCCTCTTCTTCATCGTGCCTGTATGCCCGCCAACGTTAATAGTCCTTCATCCCTCGCCTGCATCCAGGTGCAATGGAGTGGATGACAACTGCGATGGCATGGTCGACAACGGCATGGACAAGCTCAACTGCTCTGACGGACAAGTCTGCCTGAAGGGCGCGTGCCTCCCTGTGATGAACGCCAAGACTCCCGTGCAGATTTGGCCCGCCAACACCACCGGCTGGTCGTACTATGACAAAGGCGGAAGCATGTCGGTTGTCAACAAGGGATGGGTGAATGGGTATGTCCAGGCTGAGACCCCCTGCACTCTCATGACGCCGTGAGCTCAAGTGCATGATGGCATGAAACGTTGTTGATTTCACGATCCGATCACCGCTTCCTTTTCGACATTGGGTCCAAGCCTTCTGAGTCACTGGGACCCTCCAGGCGAAGATTATCAGTCTTCGAATGCAGACTATGTTCAAGTGGTAGACTGATTCTAACTGGAAATTGCACCAAGACGTGATTAAATCGAGCATGGACGTAGCAAGTAATCATTTACGGTTGGCGGTAATCCTCTTTGCTGCCGTTCGAAGTAGCTTCCAAGGCGCAGTCTGTAAAAGGATAATCTCCTTAGATAGATACTGATCTTTCCACAATAACAGCGTGCTGGCAAGAGAGGTCAGGAAACCTTCCCAATCTGGGCCGGCAGTAGTTCACTATTCCCTTGCCTTGCTCATGCAGAAACCAGACAGCGAGCTGGCCAACTGGCGCGGGGCCCCTCGGCTACAACATGGACATGCCCGCATGGGACGTCTTCAACACAACGCTGCGGAACTACATGGTGGACAGCTTCAACGTCACATCGTATTTCGTGAAGTCCTTCAATCTCAGCAGTGCTGATTTAAACTCAACTTACAGTATAGGTAAGTTTCAACTGCTAGAATTGCATTGCTAGTTTTACATGCAAGCTCCTGCCTCCCGTCTCTGTGGGTCAGAGTGCTCATCAGAAGGCTCAATGTGCAGGAAAGTGAAAGCTTCGCTTTTGCAAATCGAGATGCCTGTGCGAACGTTTTCTTGTGTCCTTAGGTCCTTCGCGACCAGTTTTTCGTGGTTCCCCATGATGATTTGTCCATGTACATTTGATGGCATCGCCATCGTGAGATCAATTCCACATGTTTCATCTTTCACAAAGCATGACTCTATACCATTTTCCAAGTATCGGACATCGGGTGCAAAGTAATTGTAGATGATGTGCTTTTTGTTTCGTTCTGACGGTTGCAACAGATTACATGCTCCGACGAATAGATGGTGCTATTGTGTACTTGAACGGAGTCGAGATAGAGGTGAGATTGAACGAAGAGACTCATGTCAGAGAACCCTTTTTCCTTACGTTACGTTTTATGCATCTCTGGAACTACGCCGGATTTTTCTTGAAACTGTTTTGGTTTGGCATTTCGCAGCGGCCAAATATGCCGTGGGGTCCCTTCAACTGGACCACCAACGCACTCAGCACCAGCAACTACGTACTCCACTCCAAAGATGTGGGAGTACGGACAGTGCAAGTCATGCTTCCGCAACACGAGCGCGTACCTTCAGGTGGGCGAGCCTGCTTTCGCTCTGCACGCTTGTTAACCGCCGGCTTAGCTCTATTGCTCAGGAAGAGGGTCCTCTGGACAGGCACGTCTAATCGGTTGGCGGCATATTATATGATGAATGCTGTTTTCGGTTGCTTTTGGCCCCAGTTTGCCTCTGGTGTTGAATGGCAAGAACAGTAAAGTGGAGGGGACGAATCTCCCCGGCTTTTTTTGTGCCATGTTGGTTCTGTTGCGGTATGACCTAACTCTGACATGCAGTGAGATGTGAAAGTGGGTATAATTGCGGTATGTGACAATTTACTCTCAGACCTCACCTTCTTGCTTGGAACCCGCGCAGGCCGGCACCAACTGGTTGGCAGTGGAGCTGCACGGCTCCGGCAAATGGAGGAGGAATGCCGCCTTCGACATGGCCCTCACCCGCCACGCCGTGTTGCCGTGTTCCGCCCTCCCAGGGGCACCCACGGCGTGCGTCCGCCAAGTCAATCAGACCATTCTTCCTGTAAGGGCTCCATTTTCGCAGGAACAACATGGAATCCTTCCGGAACTATGCCTGTAAACATTGCATCCTTGCGCATTTCAAAAAAGAAACAATCGCAGAAATTGAATGTATATATGCTTGGCAAAAGTGAGTTGTGGCCTTCTGCAAGCATGCCGCAGCTGACAATGCTGCTCTCCGTGTGGGTGCAGGCCAACTCCGAGTGGCAGTACATTGACGCCAGCCTCCCCCTGCCCCCGCCCGGCTGGATGCTGCCGAATGGCCCCAATATTCCATGGAAGACAGGTGCCTGCTTGCCTATCGCCCTTGTGACATAACTTGCGCTGCTTTCACTCCAGAAGTTGGGCAGCGAATGACGCGAGTGTCTGCCCCTCATGGTTGCAGGTCGAGGAATTTTGGGTACCGAAAAAATGAAAGGATTGACCAACTTAACTGTTGGAGCGAATGCAACTGATCCCCAGCGCACCTACTACTTCAAGAGGAACATCACAGTGCCTGAATTCTCATGCTACTTTCAGATTATGAGTAATCTCCTGGCGAACGATGGCGCGGTGAGCAGACCTTTGCAAAAGTTGTTGTCTGAAAACCTTGTTGTGCATTTCATTCTTTGCCAATTGGACATATCGATTCTGCCCTGAAGTTCCTACCAAATGTTACGGATGTTGAGAAAGGCTTTCAGGGCTGACGCAGCTTTCATTGGAACCAATGCATGGTGTTTTCTTCAAGGTGAACCTTAGGATCACAGGATGTGATTAACGAACCCGCACTGCTTGAACCGTGTCTGAAAGCTTCTATCACTGAATACCTTTTGAACCGAAACCCATCTCAACGAGACTAGACGTGATCCGAACTAATGGCCTCGTTTCTCTTTACAGGTTCTATACATAAATGGCGCCGAGGTGTACAGGGTCAATCTACCAACCACTCAACTGAACTCCACTGTGTACGCTACGAGAGGCAGCAATGGGCAGTACAGCACAGTGCTGCTGTCTGGCGGGTGGCTGAAGGCAGGCGTGAATGTGCTTGCGGCGGAGGTGCACAGGACGCAGTGGAACATCCTCTATATGGCATTCGATTTGGAGCTCGTCGGTGTGCGAGAAGGCGTGACATGCACACCTCTCCCTCCTTAAAATGCTCAGCCCTGCCGGAGTCTGGGCGCGGGCTCCAAAATTATGGCAGTTGTCTCACTGCGTCTCTATTGGTCACAGCAAATTGAGCAGTTGCAGAGTCTTCTGCTAGAGAAATGCATTATGGCCATGCTAAAAGACTTTCTAAAAGCGTTGCGTGGGTAGAAGCATTCGATATGATGGGGCGCTGGCAAGGAGTGGCCGTTATTGAACTTAATATGGCTCTCACTTGACTCTTTTTGCCAATCTTGTTCGATGGAGACGGAGGCCATGTGCGCTTGGGTGGTTTCAGGGACTTGGCCGCCATCTGCATCCGCCGCACGGTTTCAATGCAATGCGCAATGGAGAGAGTGTGCTCTGCATTCCGCATTTTGCACTTTTGCATGAAGAACTCCTTCTGACATTCTGCATTTAATTTTTCATTTTTTCCTCTGAAAACAAACTGTAAATTCCTACATGCTACATCTAAGAGTGCTCCATTGATTGCAATTGTTTGAGGTCTCCTATGCAAACGGCAGAATAGCCTAGCCTATGTATGTGCGGAGCCTTCAGACCTGTTAGAGGATGCCTCTGACGATGACATCCCTCTACGCCTTGGACTAGGAGACGCCACCTTTGCGGAAGCGCAAGATCTTACTCACAAAGCAAAAAACTGCCCCAAGCAAGTTCAATGAAAGTTCCCCTTCCCCAAGCAAAGAATGAATGAACAGATCGAAGATCAAGAAGATAAGCGAAAACACTATGGCAATAACTCTTAACTTTAATACCGGAGTACAAGAACACAGCAACAGCCCCTCTTTTGCTTCTCTATTCCACTACAAGAGTGTCCCCCATATGCTGTTAAGCTTCACCACATTCCGGCAAGCTTCTACCTTTGTACCTAGCAGCCGGCATCAAGGGTTGCAACTTCCTCATTTGCTCCACAATTTATCAGTGATCGTGTGACGTGACCTCCGGAACACTCTCCGTCACATCACGCCACCTACAGTAATAGTATCTCCGCGAGCTTTCTGGGGCTCCCTGTCCGTACAGTCTCGTACTGTACATCTCCGTCCAATGCTGTACAGCAGTTCGAGTGCCACGTGTCGCTCCTTGCCCATGCTTCGACAAATCAGAATGCGCCACGCGCTCCTCCAATATGCAGCCTATACAGACCACAAGACTAGCCTGCCATCTAGACTCCCAAACAAGGACATGCTCCCCGTGAACTATGTAGCACTCACTAACAGCCTAGCCTAGCATAGCATGGCATTCTGCTTGCTACCTCCGCCAATTCACTCGCACTTGGCAGCGATTTCGGTAGGCAGCATTCGTATAAGATTGAGATTTTTTTAGATTAATTAAGTTTTAATTGAGATTTTTGGTTGCCTCGACACCCGTTTGGATACCTTCCTTCGCCAGTGCGCCCATCGCTCCTTCGAGATCCCCACACGGCCCCGGAAACCCTCCTCCGGCGATCCTGATTACCTTTTTTCGACAGCGCATTTCCGTCGCCCTTCAGCGTTGCCTCGCTTCTACGCTTCTTCGGCGTGCTGCGGTTGTTGGTGATCGTGTTGGTGGACTTCCGCCGCTCCCTCCTCGCGACGTGCCTCACATCGGTGACCTTCGCGGCTGCTTCTAGGGATGCGTTGTTGCGCCTAGGCGTAGTTTTTCGCTCTTAGCTTTTATCTTTTGTGTCTAGGTCCTTTGCGGCCAGTCCCTCGTGGTTCCATATGCTACTTTTGTTCATGTACATTTGATGGCCTCGCCATCGTGAGTTCAATGCGATTCCTTTCGTATAAGTCATTGACAGCATCAGTGCTCGGTGGCTTCCTTCTCCAGCCAACCGATTGGCGTTCCTGTCATAGTCCTCGTCCTCCGTCCTCGTCCTCCGGTTGGATGAGGTGTACGAAAGATAGGATTCGACGGCTTTCTCTATCGGTGTATACTCAGTAGTGCTAGCTTATTTGACAGAGTACAAAAGGGGAAAATTTCATTGAACTCACGATGGCGAGGCCATCAAACGTTTTTTTCATGGACACAAACATGATGTGGAACCACGAGGGACTGGTCGCAAAGGACATAAGCACAATAGAAAGAAGATAAGAGCGGAAAACTGCGCCTAGGCACAACAACGCAGCCCTCGAAGCAGCCGCGAAAGTCACCGATGTGAGGCACATCGCGTAAGGCAAAAGGCAAAAGGCAAAAGGCGAAAGGTATTTCTTGTGATTTGTTATAGATGTTAGATATGTACATAGCAGACACTTTGCCGAGTCAGAGGCGGGCTGTAAGCTCTGCCCTTTATAGCCTGAGGTTGTAGAGTGAGCTCGATTTCTTACTCCTATCCACAATAAAACAAATTAAGGGAAAGTGCTGAGTGTGCGATAATCAATGTTAAAGGAAATTGCTATTTCTCAACAGATTGACCTCGTTTTCATGTACGACTGGATGAGGTGGCAGTTTGGGAGTGGTCGACTTTGTTCTCCAAAAATGCATTCTGATTGTATGAGTGACAAGAGGGCGAATCAATGGTCAAGAGGCTTCAAAGACTCTGAGAAGGACCCTCATCTAAAAAAGTGGATTGTCTGTACACAAGAACTTCACCTAAGGGGGGGATGAAGAGGAAGAGAGGACGTTCCAAAGAAACTTCGGCCAAGAAATTTCTGACATTCTCTTGGGGTATCAGGATATTCACTCTGTCAACATGTAAAGCACATCCCTGGGCTCAAAACTTGACAGCAACCAAACCAACCAAAACGCGAAATGAGTAACAAATCCAGGAAACTAAGAAGCGCTAAAAACGTCGACAGAGATAGAAGTGCGTGGAACCGAATCAGTACCCCACCGTATTGCTTTTAAACAAAGAAGCGCCACAACCTCTTAGCATAATTGTACATATCCTCCTACGCAGCAACGCCGAACTCGGAAGATGCTTTAATCAAGACAGGGAACTGAATTGACATATACAAATTATCTCAAACATACGACTAAAAAGAGTACCTAAGAGAACAAATTTACAGAATGTCATACTACGTGCTACCACCCTGCAGGTATCTGCTCTTATTCCAGAAAAATCCTTCAAGCAATTTGTAAGGGCCCGTAGCCTTATTCGTTACAAATGGGTTAGAGGAGTTTCCTCGTTATGAATTCTCGAGAGATGCCTGATGCTCACATATAGTGATTGGAACAATACAATACAATACTACAATATAGCTAGAAAAAAAGTACAAATTACAAATTACAAATTGACGTAGGAAAACCGAAGCCAATTAGAGGGGCGCAGGTAAGCAGGTGAGGGCTTCCCTGCTCCCCGTCATCTGAAAGTCAAAAAACGCATTCGCGATGGAAGACTGCGCGCGGTGCAGTTCCACCGCCACCACATTGGCGCCGGGCTTCAACCACCCGCCGGTCAGGGGCACAGCTCTGTAGGACCAGTCTCCGCCAAACCACGCAAATGTGTCCGCTGTGATTGGGTCCGACATGCTCATCCGAAAGGCCTCGACCCCATTGATGTACAAAACCTGCCGACAGCAACGTTACAAGGTCATTTTCTGCATCATGAAAATGGTTCGAAACAGAGGAAAGGCAATGTTTCGCTCTAACTCGTGGCTGCAGTCGCCTGAAGGCACCTGGTCTACTGTTAAAACAGGCAGGTTTGCCGACTCTACACATCAGTCGGCCTATAGTAGAACAAGACTGGCAGAAAAGTCTGCATGCAGTTAGGAGGGAAATCTGCATGGACATACATGGACAAGAGTGTTGGTCAGTAAAGTCAAAGGCAGTGACATACCGCTCCATCATTGGCTAGCAACCGGCCAGCCAGGGAGAAGTAACATCGCGCATCGGGAACGTCCAATGTTTTGCGGAAGTAGAGGGTGCGCTGCGGGTCGCTCGTGTTCTGACCGCGGTTCAGATACTTTCGGATCAGCCATTGTGGCCCCACGCCGAGAGGGGCCATGCCTGCAGAAAATTTCACGGATCTCTCGATAAGCGGAAGCTAACGTGCAGTCTCCAAAACATTTAAGGAAAGACCTCCGATCGCATTGGTTTGCTAATCAGAAGAGTGTTCATGAACAGCTCATTAAGATGGCAGCTGGAACTAAGACAAGGCCATTGCAGAAATAACCAGCAAGGGGCTGACCTGTAGGCCAGGACGAGGCATTAAAGCTTGGCATCATCCAGTTGGCAGCCGGCAGGGGGAGGGTAGCGTCCGAATATTGCCAGATGGAGTTTGCCTGCACAGTTGCTTATATGAAACTTCAGCCTAACGTGGCTCAAAGGCAGCCTTTCAACAGAAGCAACAGGTAGAAATCTAGCAGACATTTAACTGAAAAAAGGACAACAATACGGAGACCACAGCCCTTGACCAGTTTCAATCGCCTCCACACTCTGCGCGATGAAAGCTCAAAAGCGAACTGTGGGGTCTCTAGAAACATCTAGAATACATGAAGTCTCTCGGCTTACTCCCAGACGCATCACATTTCACTGGAAAGCCCACCAGCCTTATCTGCAGTGAGGCTCACCACGAGGAGCGGCTGAGTGGTCTGCCGTACACACTCTCCTGCGGCGCACGGCTGTTTGACCATTCGGAAAAGGTCCATGTCAAAGGCCGCCTGCTTCTCATATATCCAGGCAAGATGGACCTCTGCGGCTATCCAGTTGACCCCCGCCTGCCAGCAGCCCCCCAAACAATCAAGCAGTGAATTCCCGACCCCAAGTCTGCAAATGAATCCAATTGACCGGAAAAAGCCTCAAAGTTACCCACTAGAAGCAGAATGTCTACTCTACATCGGACTCTACTCTTTCTTGCCTCTGTCTGCATTCTTTATTAAAAACGCCAAGGACAAAAGTGATAATGTCAGTATGAAGATGGCTACCTTGAGAGGCGAAGAGGTATTGCGGAAGCACGCGGTGCAGCGGTTGTAGGTCCACTGCAGGTTGCAGCAGTCCGAGCCGGGCGAGCTGGCGGCATCCTGCGTGGGGATGGCAGCCGTTGTGGTGTGGGCGAGGGGGCCCCAAGGGAGGTTTTGGCGCTCCAACTCCACGCCGTTCAGATAGACAACGGCACCGTCTACCCTTCGAATGCTGAAGTCTGAAGAAGCAACAGGGATAAGTGATGAGTTAAGATTCATTTGCTCATGCGCATGTGCAGCTCCACTGCATTCAGGAAGATACGCACGGCTGATAGCCGTCTGACGCTGAAGTTCGTGGAAAGAGGATGACAAGTAGAGCAATGTAAGATTATAAAAGAATGTGATGCGCAGGTGCAGCAACAGGTTTACAGCCGAAGAAAAGCGAGTTGCATGCACTTTAAGGCTCGTCATGCTTCGGTTGACAGTCGTACCTAAGCTGTATGTGTCGTTCAGTTCTGTCTGTGTCAGGTTGAAAGATTTGAGGAAATAAGCAGTCGCCGACTTTCCACCAGCTCCAAAGTTATTTATAGTGGTCTTTGCCCAGTCCCATGCAGGAACGTAGTAGTTGAAACCAAGTGGAGCCTGCCCGACGCTCCACTGTTTTGCACTAGTCCTGCACACCAAGCAGCGAAAACCGCAAATTAGTTCGTGGGTTTCTACCCGAAACACTTGATCGACGTAGGCCCTTCGTTACGAAGCGTTTCCAGACCTTGTCAGAAAGCGAAGACTGCCGACAGATGAGTTCCCTTACCCCATCCTCCATGTGGGGTCGATCGCATTCAGGTCATTGCCGCTGTCATTGTACGCCCAGTTGGAGGCGTTCCGTGGCCACACCTGCGTGGACGCCGTGGCATTCTGTACGGGCAGGCACCTCCCTGCATAGCACGCCTGCTCCGCGGGGCAGTCGAGCTGCGCGGCCCCGTTGTCGACCAGCCCGTCGCAGTTGTCGTCTATCAGGTTGCACCTGCAAACCGGAACCGCCGTACAGTTAGAGTACAGCGATGCAGACAAGCTCAAGGCTTCAACTGTTCCGGAGAGACCGAAGGTGCTGCAACTTCAAAAGTCGGCTGCTGGTAAGAAGCACGGGCCTGCCTTGAGGGCTCACCTTTCAGCGGTTGGCATGCGCATGCTGCAAACGAACTGCCCCCCGACACATGTGGCGGTGCCGTTGCCGCAGGGGGTGCTGCAAGGCCGAGTCAGGGGTCTGCCATTGAGGCCCTCGTCCACTTTGCCTGCCCATTCACAGGACAATAGAGGAGGTCAGAAAAAGCGATTCAAGAAAGGTTGCTAACATTTTCTGCAGGACTCAGGATACTGCTCTGTTCACATATCCATGACCTGCAAGAGCAAAAACTGAAAGAGATTTGGAGCGGAATCAACGAAAAACTGAATCTGGCGAAAACAGGCAAAACGAACCAAACCTGGTTTGCCCACTACACAATAATCTAACTGGATTTCTTACCACAAGGCTTAGCCAAGAAACTGTTCCAAAGGTTGTGAAACTCACCATTGAAGTTGTTGTCAAGTCCATCACACACTTCGGGTGAAATCAGGGCGCCAGAGCATGAACTCCTGTACATCAAAAAAAAAAAAAAAAATCGTGTACCCTCTTTCAGCTTCTTTCTGGTATGCTGGTTCTCCAAAAGGGTCTGATGCTAGTTAAGCGAGAATTGAGGCTCTGGTGGCCGCTCGAGGGGCAAAATAACGCAAATGGAATGGAGTAGTCTGAGGTCATATTCCAGTAAATTATAGCAAGAATTTCTAATACGCGCTGATTGTTCAGGCTACAGAGTTAGATGAAAGAATGCCGTTCGAATCAAGGTTATCTGTATAATATACCTGCGAATAGCAGAAACCCTCATATCCATCGCCAGCTGATAAGCCCACGTCACATTTACGTGTTGCTGCACCGAGATCGAATTAGTTCCTTCTACCAGGTTGTATAGATTTCCAGGGCCTGGCAGAGGGAAAGTGAAAGTCTGCCACGTAAATGCCGGTGTGAACACCGTCGCCTGCAACGAGAGAACCATAGCAAAATTAGTCATCTAGAGCTGACAGAAAGTGAGGAGACGTGCTTCGTTAAGATACATTTTTCTGGGATGTGGGGCGATGAGAGAAACGGTTGTGAGAGCAGAGTACTAATGCTGAAGTTTCTGCCAATGTTGCAGCAGCCGTACTGCATGATTTCCACGACAGGCTTGCAATGCAGGATGCGTTATGTATCAGAGTTTGCACTGCAAGCGAGAGAAAACCCACAAGCGTGGAGTTGGTGATCGGGCCTGCAGGCATATTGGAGCGCCCGCCGGGCAGCTCTTGACCGTTGAGATAGAGAACAATGCCATCTTGTACAATGACGTCGATCCGCAAAGCCGTGTAGCACTTTGAGGACTTGATTCCGAAGCTGCGCCGATAGTAGTACGCCACGCGGCTTGCACTCGGCCTCTGAACAGTCGTGACGATGTAATCGCTTCCCCCTGCACATTCATGCCACCGCTTGCGAGTGCCGCCTTTAGAGCTGCGAGCAAACCCTAATGTACTCAACAGGGTTAACGGGGGTCATTCTGGACTGATGCACTCAACTGACATTAATGCAAATGCAGCGCAGGAGCAGCATAGCCCTACTACTACTACTACTCACAGGACGTGTAGCCCAGCGGTGCCGCTCCCGTCTGCCACTGCGAGGCGGAGGCGTCCCCGAGCAGGAGAGGCGCGCGGAGGAGCGCCGCCCCGCTGTCGAGCCCGCTGTCGTCGTATAGCCAGCCGGAGGGGCCGCCGCCATAGCCAGACCCGCTCCACAGCACCGCGCACGCAGCTCTGCAACCACAAATAGCGGGGGGAGGGAGGGTCAGGTTCCATGCGCGCAGCTCCACGGCCTGTCGAACTGCCGCCGCACAGGACCGTGGGAGCTGCAATAGGCGTACGGATGGACCGGCCGATCTGTGCCGTATTCGCGGGCGGTGCCGATTGGATGGACCGAATCGGCACCGCCACGTGGCGGGGCCTCTGCGGCTCCGGGCGGGCGGGGGATGCTACGCGACAAACGGGGGGGAGGGGGGCAGGGCGGGCGGGGCTCACGGTGGCGTGGGGCAGAGCGAGGAAGGCGCGGGGAGGAGGGCGAGGTCGCCTGCGGAGGGGGCCATGGCGACCTCCAGCCATGGCGCGGCCTGGCCGAGGCAAAGAGGGCCGTACGTGGTGCTCGTGCTGGCCGGCGGGGACACGCCCGAGTCGGGGCATTGCCTGAGAATGGTGCACAAGCGGGCGGGTTAGAAAACGCGAACACAAACATGGAATGGCAAGATACTACTTACTAGCAGCAATAACAGGTCTATGAATTGCTCGAAGAGAAAATAAAATGTGTAGGTTTTCTACCCTTGTCTTTTTTAATTCATTGACCTTTGCAAGACGTTGAAGCCTAGAGAGAGCGCCAATAGCTACCAAATGGCCAGCAGGCAAGCAAGAGGCCGAGCCTTACTTGAGGAACACGGTGTCAGAGTCGGCCAGAGTCCAGGGGACGCCGGCCGCGGGGGGGAAGCGCAGGGTGAGGCCCTGCCCGCATCCGCCGCCGTCCTTGTAGCGCACTGTCAAGCTGGAGGGAGAGAACCCTGTCTGGTTTCTCCCAGGAACGAAGGTGATGCTGTACGTCTGGCCAGCAAGTAGCGTCATGTGGAAGAAGCGTTGCGAGGTATCCACTTGGGCGTACACGAAGAACTGGTTCAAATTGCCAAACAAAGAAAGGGATTGTCTGTCGCTGCTGCGCGTCACTACAATTGAGCTGCACAACCGCGCAAGGAAAGGGATTGTTAGGATGCTTAAATCCCTGGACCATCTGCATCCGTTGCATCATTTAAGAATCTGTTTTTATTGGATCGTCATCTCCGGCGCATTAATATGTTTCCATTGACTATCTGATAACTTTCTGTCAAGATCCAATACGTGCCTGAAATCGCCAGGAGTATTATTTGCTGCAGCCCAGCCAGCTTCAAATCCTGGCTCAAGATAGCTGATCTGGATGGTGCGATAGCAAGTCCCAATGCAGCCGTAGGCATTCCACTTCGCGTTGTACGTGCAGTTTCTTCGGTTTGGCGGCAAAATCTTCGTGTTGTTCGTCACAACATAGCCAGGAGCTCCGATGATGCTTCCATCGGTGTCCCACAGAGTGTAAAACTGCGACTGCTCGCCTCCATCCTGAATGTCGTTCCAGGGCTGAAGAAGGCCACGACATGAGAGACTCGTCAGATGCCTAAGACGCGATATCTTTAGCTGGTTTATGTGTGCCTTGACGTGCCTTATAGAGACATGACTAATTTGAACATATTTTCGTGTTAACTGCAGTGTCACGAATAATGAACACTTACATTGTACATGGCAAATCTTGGTGCACTAAATATTCTGTTTGTGTTGGGAGCGAACTTGAGTTTCTGTCGACATGGCAAGACAGGCGACATGTTGAAGTTAGTAACCGATGATAAACAAGCTTGCAGATTTTCGTTCAACCCCTGTGCAGGTCCACAGCAGCAAATAGTGGACTGGGCTTCCCTCGTGGCCTTTCATTCTAAACTGCCGCCTGTCCCAAAGAAAAGCAAGTTGCGGAAAAGGCTCAGTTCCAGCAAATGACTGGGGCCAGTGTAATACCTGGATGCTTTGGCTGGGATTCCAAAGATCTCCCAGGCCGACCATAGCTATGGCAGCCGCATTGTTGCAGGTTGGCGTATAGTTGGCAAAGCTGCAAGGAACATGTGCAATAAACTCCTTCAGATTGCCAAACCTTCAACCACAAAATAACTTTTGGAAACCTTGTGAGATCAGCCAATGAAATGTAGCATTTCCTCGGTATCCAATCAAAGTGCGGGCCCCACCTGGTAGAGACAATCTGCACGGGCCTGGCCCCCGAGTCGCTTCGGTTGCCCTGATCTATGAGCACCCCGAAGGTGGACGCCGTCCGAACAGCATTTCCCACTGACCGCGCGAGGCGAGTTGACGCCACAGGCATGCTGCGCAGAGGCGATCAGAAGAGGGCATTGCGGTCAGCGTAAGGAGCATCGGCGTCTTAGTAAAGTCAGACAGACATTGACGGAGTCGTTTTGGTTCTCGTCCATGCCATGCAACACTCGTTTGAACGTGGTTTCGGATGAGAATACGTACGTGCAACCAACAATGGGCTTGCAGTTAGTCCATATGTCGGTGCGGAAGCACTGCGAAGGGTTCCCGAAGTTGTTCGTGAGACCCACCAGACGCGAGTTCTGAAGTATGGTGCTTTCATCCTGATTGAGCATGATCCCCCAAGTGTTGTCTGCGAAAGTAGCCGAGTCGATGACGAGCTGATCGGTGTTGTGAGAAAACACTCTGCACCACCCCCCCCGCAAGTATCCGTTTAGCGATCAATGTTCAAAAGCTACCACGCGACATTCTCCAAAAAATCGATTGCATGGTTTTGGGGCTGCAGAGTCGTGACATACCCAGACCACGAGTTTTTGTACACGATGAGGCCCGATATGATGCCAGTCGCCACAGACTGCCAGGACATGCCACAAAGAGGTCAGGATGACGGTCCACTAAGAGCGCCCAACATTCAAACTTCACCACCTCCAAAGCACATTACGGGGTCAATGGAATGCTAGTAACGAGTGCAGCTCCGGTAGACGAGTCAGGACTTACGCCGTCGGCGTTGCGCGGGCGTGATCCATGCGGGTACGTCCTCAGGCCAAACGCTGAAAAAAAAAAAAAGTTTCCATGACGGCCAAACCCAACAGCAATGCTTTAGAGATATGTCCGCCGAATGAGCTTTTTGAAGAGCTTGATTGAACGCACCCCACCATTCTTGTAAGCTGGGAGATTGGAGAGGACTGCAGGACTCACCTTTATTGCTATGCGCCACATTCCCCGAATGCTCACCCCAACGCGTGTGGAAGGGCACAGTAGTATTCACTCCGGGAATGTTGAGGGACATCCCGCGGACTCGTGCTCGCAGCTCAATCCAGAACCTGCCCAAAAGAAGAGCACCAATGTTGAGCTCTATATTCGGCTCATACAAACGTGCAGTCATGCTGCGAGTACGTAGAAGCGATGGGAGAGACAGTCCACTCCAAATCACTTAAGCGAATTGCAAAAAAAGCTGCTTACCCCGAGTGCTCCGACCCTGTAGCTCTGTTCCTGATGAAGTCGTTTGAAGAATTTACAATCCAAAAGGTGGATGGTTCGTTGTCGGTCTCGTCGGAGGTTGTAGGGTTTGCACTTGACGGAATTCTCTTCGTGACTGCGTTGCGGATAGCCGCCATTCAGACAGAAAGCAGCTGACGTCAGGCACCATGAGGCTCTCATGGCCAGTCAGCAGCATGACCCTCAAGAGGTTTTCTGTATATCTTCTGAGAGCACGATTGAAAGAATCCTTCGGAAATCGGCAGGGTCATGCAAGCCAACTCTCCTGCCACTTTTTGCAATAAATTATTCGTAAGGCTCACCTGCGTTTGTGACAATGCCGATGTTTTCAATGAAGGTGTTGTTAACCTCGCTTCCCTCCTGCAATGAAGAAGATTGGGAAGCAAAAAACCTCAGTTGAGGCGATATATTGCAACCCGGTGGTGATTGGTGAGACACAGAGCATTGGTGAAGCATTCTTTACCTCCAACATGAAGCAATGGCCTTGGGTTTTGTACGCCACGTTGTTGGAAACAGTGATGTTGTGGGAAGCGTGGACGACGATGCACCTCTGCAGAAACGCACTCAGACTTAGACTCAGGGGTGCAACGTAAATTTGACAATTCATTGATTCTCGCATCTCCCACATGTAGCTCTAAAGCATTCGATCTCTCTCACCTGTTTGGATTCCAGAATAGTATTTTTGTGGCACACGGTTTCAGGAACGCATCCCACTGCATGGAAGTGGAGGCTGTACCGCCCCAAGTTGCCCTGCTGCCCCATCTTCCAGAACTGCACACCTTCGATGAACTGGGGACGGTTTGTCATATATATAATGAAATGGCCTCCTGCATTACGTTCACAAACCCCGCCAAAAAAGTCAGCGAGCAGTAATTTCTCCACTTTTTTTTTCCTTTCCTCCCTCCCAGCCTCCCATGAATGCTGCAGTCCGATCCAGGCCTTCCTTGAGGCGGCCTCAAAGTGCTCCTCCTCCTCCTGCATGCATGCGCATGCACGGAGGAGGAGCAGGATGAGGCAGCCCCCACCTTCCAGGTCGTAGGGCGCGGCCTCGTCCGTGCCCGTGACGACGATGTTGCGCGAGAGCAGGGCAACCTCCGCGCGCTCGTCCACGAAGCCCCCGAAGCCGTCCGAGAGGCCGTCGAGCTGCCCCCAGTGCATGAACCGCAGCGGCTGGTCGAGGGAGAGGATGGCGCCCGAGGAGGTCGAGTTCACTGCTTCACATCACCGCACATGGTTCCCCGAAACGATTAAGTTTTAATGAAAGAAAAATTCGTCCACCCCACAATGCACATTCATCTCTCTTCGATTCATCAGATCGAGCGTTTGAAGTCATTTCCTACAAGTACAAGTGAATGTACAATGAATGAATGGATGAATGTGAGTGCAATGTGAATGTGCAATGTGCAATGTGCAATGTGAATGTGAGTGCAAGTGTGAATGTACCCGCAGTGATGGTGAACTCTTCCGCCTGATTTCTGTCGTAATCTGTTGACGTCACCACGATCCGCGAGCCCACTGGCCAGCTTCCGGCCACGTTGGCAGTTACGAAGATCGTGGTATCGTTCGGCAGAGCAGTTCGGTTGAGCTGGCACCACGTCGGCGTGTTGGACCCCCCCGGCAGCCCGTGCAGGTGCAGCTGCCCGCCCACCTGCATTCCACAACGTCTCTTGAATTGCATAAATAAAATAGGATTTAAGTAAGTAAACGGGGAGGCGGTTTCTCAACACAGCCTTTTTTTTTGTTTTTAAAACGTTCATGAGCTTGGAATACTTTCTCAGCCTTACCACGGCGAAGGCCTTGTGCCCGAGGTTACGCGGATAGAGCGGTTCCGCGGGTGCGAAGCTGGTGAAGAGGAGGGGCGCGCGGTTGTTAGGGTTCGGCGTGAGCTCGAAGGTGAGCTTCTGCGAGAACTGCCGAGCGGGCGTGCCCGCAGAGAGCTGCCCCTCCACCAGGATGGAGTTCGCCTTCACGTAGATGCTCGGCAGCGAGGGGTGGTCCAGCACCCTGCGCAGCACCGCACATGCAAAGCGCGCTCAGTCGTGGCACAACATGTGGCGAATGTTTTGCATTGACCAGACCCTAAAGAGGACGCGTGGACTGCATGGCCCGGCCCGGCCTTACTGGAGGAGGCCCTTGATCTGCAGGCGGCCGAGCTGCACGGCCGGCACGTCGAGGAGAATGGCGACGCCGGGCGGCACGAGCGCGTCGGCACCGACGGCCGACCCGACCCCCGGAACAGCGCCGGACGGCCACGTGGAGGCGTTGCTCCACCGCTGGAAGTCTGCGGAGGTCATTCAGTCGGTCAGTCAGGCGGAGGTGGTCAGCTCAAAGGCGCCATGGCGACATTGGCTGGACGAGCGGGCCTCTTGGTGCCACGTACTGCCACTACTACTGCAGGTCTGCAGGTCTGTCTGGCAGGCAGGTGTGCCCGAGAGGACAGTTTCGGTGCCAGCTGAGCTGGGATAATCTTAATGCAGAACAGCAAGGAACACATGGAGGGAGGTGCAGTCTGGCTGGCTGGCTGGCTGACCTTGAGGCTGCGCATCTGTGAGTGCTGCGTACGGGGACACGAAGACGTCTGTCGGCGCTGCGGGCGCGGCCTGCACCCTGCGGCCCGCGCAGAGAAGCGCAAATAGGAGGAGGTGCGCTAGGAAGCCGGCCCTCCCTCCAGTGCGGACCGCCGCCATGGCCATGGCCGTGGATGGCGCTCTGCTTTGCCGGAGGGGGTCGAGTGCCCAGCCCACCGCGCCGCCCTTTACTTATGCCCTGCCGCCCCGCCGCCCCCCGCGCCCCTTGGCGCCGCGTGGCAGCGCGAAGCGGCGCAACCAACCAATGCGCGCCCGCCCGGGAGGATCTCCGGCGGATCGGGGGGCCCACCGGCGCCGCCGCCCGCGCGCCACGTGGCGCAGGAGGCATGCGGCGCATCCCATTTGCTGGAGAATCTCGGCCGACATTGATTTGGGCCTGGGAGCCACGTTACATGACGTCACTCTGGATTCTGTTTGACCCCGCGCGGCATTGAATCCGTCCGCATGTGCGGCGCAGGGCGCGACAGCAGACGCGTGTCGCCTTCTGGGAGAAGAGCGGTCGGTTCGCACGTGCCGCTTGCAGGGAACGTTCTTCTGGCGGGGGGAGGGCGGGCGGCCGTACGGCGCGACGGATCGCGGCGGACCGCCGAGGGCAATAATTGGCGATTAAGGACCCGCGCTGACGTCAGGCTTGCGGGCGGCGCCTTTACGTCAGGGAGGGCCCGCGAAAGTAATTTCTGACGTTTTCTATTTACTTTTGTGGCCGTTCCAAATAGGACCGTTTTTTTAAAATCAACTTTTAGAACATTTGAGGATGGCGCCACGCAACGTCACGTCACGCCCAGCCGCATGTGCAACGGTTCGACTGAGGCAGGTGGTTTGCGACCATACGGACCATTCGTACGGCTCGTACGAGTCATTATCTGATTCCGTACAGATATAGGAGTGTTATAAAAGTCTCTCGCTCGACTTTTAATCTGTCAGACACTTCAAAAAGGTACGAAAAGCGTTACAAAAAAGAAAGTTACGTCAGTACTCCGCTGCACACGGACCGCTATTTCACCGGTGTACTCGTTCTGGTGTAATACTTACGAGCGGACATACTGACGATATTGAAGTCTGACCCTAATAGGGGGTGTCAGACTTAAAAAATTTCAGTACGCGTGTTCGTAAGTTTGACGTCAGAACGAGTACTCCAGTATAATCGCGATCCTCCCGCGGCGGAGTACTTTCGTAACCTTTTTTTTCGTAACGCTTTTCGTAAGATTTTGTTAAGTCTGACACCCCCTAATGTTTCCTAATTCCTAATTCGAAAATGCCGAGAATTAAAAAACGGATTTTTTAGACGAAACGCATTCTCTGTCCAGCCGCCACCCCCGCTCCCTGCTCCGCGCGGAGGCCACGTGGCAGCCACGAGGGGCCGTCGTCCGCCTTCATGGAGGGCCCCCGCGCGCCCTCGTGAGCCACTTCGCCGCGGTGGAACATCGGCCAATGGTGACTCGTCACGTAAGCAAAGTTGTACACGTGTCGAGGCGTCATTGATTATGCTTGGCTGCGTTGCCGGCGGTGGCGCAGCGTTACGCGCATTATTGAGGGCGGCGCGACCTCGGCCTGAAGATGCGGCCGCGCTGCAATGGCGGGCGGGCGGGCGGGGCCGTTGGCGCGCCGAGGGAGGCATTGATGGGCATCTGATCGCGACGAGCGGCCTGCAGGCATCACATCGCGACGTTCGTAAACAATAATCGTGGACGGCGTGTCACCTGGCGAGTGAGCGAGCGAGAGAGTGCGCGCGAATGAATGAATGATTGCCGCAAACTGAGGGAGATAATCATCCCGTTGAGCTGTCGCCAGTGAGTGGACCGCGCCATAATCTGTTACGTTCCGTCTGTTCCGTCCGTCCATTCCAGACGAGGCAGGGCAAGGCAGGGTGCAGCTCAACCCTCTGCTGACATGGGCCAGCACTGGTCGGCCATGGCTGTCTCCGCCTGTCGTTCGCCACAACAGACTGCGACACGGGGATGCGGCCCCTGCATTAGTGGTAGACCCGCGGCTGCGTTAAGGCGGGCTTAGCCCCGCCTCACATTTGACAAGCTGTTAGCATTGTCAAATCTAACTGATCGCCTTTGAAGTTTGAGTAGCAAAAACACAATCGAATTTCAGATTTTTTTTCCCAACTCAATGGCGCCCCCCCTAAACTATAAATCTTGGATCTCAGCCCTCCCGAAGTAAAATCTTGGATCCGCCCCTGCCTCTGCATGGACAGCGGAATTTGTGAAGGTGATGTTCTTCCACGTTGATGTGTGGTTCTCACTCTGCAGAGGCGCTGTGTTTCTTATCAATGGGGCGTGTCAGACTTAACAAACGTCAGTATGCATCTTCGTAAGTCTTACACCAAAACGAGTACTCTGAAGACATCGCCATCCGCCTGCTGCATAGTACTCCTGTAACGTTTTTCCGTAAAATTTTCGTAATTTTGTTAAGTTTGATACGCCCTATTGGAAAGGGGTTGCACGAGGTGTCAACATGGGGCCCAGACGAGGGCCTATCAGAAGGGTCTTGGCAGGAGCGGAAGAGAAACGATTTCTGCTTCGCGGTAGCGACTTTATTCGTGCATGGAAAGGAATGAAAAGAAAAGTGGTTTTCACAAGTTAAAATGTCGGTTTTAAATTATCATCTATATAAATTGACGAGTCTTGAACAATCACCAAACCTACAAATCGATCATTCAAAATCGGTCAGATTACTGGAAGGGGATATCAAGATCGTTCCCTTGAACAGGGCACCTGCTGCGTGGATTCAAAAGGCTTTGGAATCACCTGAGGCTGTCATCCATAGGAGCATACATCTCTTCCATGCTCGGAACGAGCCTGACACATAAAGTTATATATATGGCTTTGCAACTGCGAGACTCGGATTCCGAGCGGTTGAGGCCGATTGGGTACAGCAGCACCTTAGCTGCTTCTACTCCTGCCATTTCAAAGTGTCACTATCGGCAGCAGGCCGTAACATTTGGCATTGGTGCGCTGCGCCATTCGCCAGGGGAAAGAAAACCAGGAGAACGTTGAAGCGGGAACGGATATACAACTGCTTCAGAAGGTTTCATGGGAACCTAAGAACAACCGCAAGAAAACCCATGCCGTTTGAACGCTCTCAACATACTCGACATTACGAAATTAGAAGGCAGTCACTGCCCAGCCTACGCTACATAAGCTGCACCACTTCCACCTGCAAAGCACCGCCTTCTGCATTTTTCGCAAAAGCAGCACAACCCCAAAACAAACGAAAAGCTGCTTTCGTTGCACCGTTAAGTAAATTATTAAAGTTCACTCGTTACAAAACTATATTGTGAGGGACGAATACAGCGAAAGTAAAGCTAAAGAGCGTATAACTTACGGAGGGAAAAGAGCAGCGAAAAGTGCTACAAATGGACATTGGCAATAACATGTCAATTTACATCTCCCAAAGCGCGTTCGCTCAAGCAAGTCGCAGAATCGGACTTCTTGGGATTGCAGCAGCCATGGCCAAGTGGCCGCTGATTTTCCTGCCAAGGTCCTCCTTTGCACCAAGAAATTTTCGTTTCCTTCTCCTTCTATGCAGCTGACAAGCGAGAGGTTCATTCGAAATAACAGTTCAACCTCCTCCTTTCCCCAGGCTTCGATTCAAGCGGATAACCAAATGGAGGTCTCAAATCCCGGGCGAGCCGCTCAGTCGCAGCCACCTTCGCCCTCTTTTCTGAAATCCACACAGTTTTCCCGCTTTTAGAAAGAAATCATGATGAGAAAAATGGAGATTGCGTGGACACGACTGCGTGGAATAAGGAGATTCATATCATTCAGCCATTACGAAACGTCGTTTTTTGAGTTGCACTTTATGTTCTAAGGAAGAAAACCCAATCAAATCTCCCATAACAACATAACTTCAGAGAAAATGTTCTGAGGATAACAATGGGCAGACCACGTGGAGGCGCATCCGAGAAAGCCTTCCTAAGCCTCGGCCTCTTCCTGTCTGGAGGCTTCGCCTCCGAGTTGCTGCCAAAGAGGGGGCCCGCATACTGCGCAAGCTGGTCAGCCTCCACCACTGCGACCTGATTTTCTGAAACCACCAAGCGTGCCTCCATTAGTGTGGAATCTCAACAGGAAGGCAGAGCATATCAAACACTAAACCGGGTGGAGCATGAATCAATCGACAAACATGCTACTCAACAGCTAGAAATTGATCATACGAATCACTTCAAGATACTCAAAACAAATACTCAAAACTTCTTTAGATTCAGACTAAGTGAAGGCTGAGTCAATATTATGCAAGCAATAGCATCAATTTGAGGAAGGAACACAGTAAATGATGTGACAACATAGCATACAAAAGGACCAGACGTATGGAACAAGCAAGCGTTTGCAAAAGTTTCAACATCCTGTCTTCCATGTTCACTTGGATTTGTAAACTGATCACTCACTATCTAGGTGCAACGTCGTCGGTTTGGGCATGAGCAACACCTTTCAGGAAGATCGCCTGATTGGCAAGTTCGTCCGCCACAGAATTTTGTGCCTATAAGCAGGAAACCGCCCGCCCAACAACTCCCACGAATGTCATATCTCCTTTGCAGATCTTTGGTTCAAACCTACCTCAAGCATGACCACAGCTTCATTTGTGGAAATGTACGGCTGCGCATTTCCAACTAA
Organism: Zygnema circumcarinatum; assembly: GCA_037447605.1. Taxonomy (NCBI): domain Eukaryota; kingdom Viridiplantae; phylum Streptophyta; class Zygnematophyceae; order Zygnematales; family Zygnemataceae; genus Zygnema; species Zygnema circumcarinatum. Next base: position 5,376,000 of record CM074804.1, read on the forward strand.
TTGGAGTGTTCCAGGAGGAAGCCTTAAGTGCTTCCACTTATCCGTCTACTCCCAACCAAAACAAGGCACGTCCTGAGATCCTTAACACAAGCCCTTGGCAAGTATGTCACTGCTTTGCTGAGCGTCACCATCTTGACATGTAGCAGTAGAGCGGTGATAGCAGGCGTGTCTACTCACTCGCTCTACTTGGGAAATGCCGAACTCCTCAAAGCCTCCTGCCAGCTCCTTTGCCTCGTCACAGAGCACCGCCAGATGGTCCTTGTTGACAGCCCATTGGCCCTGCACCTGCCATGCTTTGCAGACCCTGGTGGAATTAGTAAGCCAGCTTGCTGCTCCAGAGAACAAGCAGGTATGCAAAAAACTGGATGTTGCAATAAGTTGTCTCTTCAAATTGCGAAGGGAAGTTGGAAATACAGGCCAACCCCGCGATCAGCCTGCAACAATACTTGCAGTGCACCCTCTTCCCCAACAAACCAGTGATGTCCAAGGACAAAATCAAGATCACTACAATGCCATTCCAGACGGGCATGATGACACGTAAGGAGGAAATACAACGTCTCAAAGTCTGTGTAGTTTTCCACGCAGTAAAGCAGCTGCAAACGATTCTCGGTATGAGGACTTCAATCACGTTCAGCGCTCATTATCCCGTACCTGCTTGCAGACCAGCATCGAGTCGCCCCGAACATGCAGTTTATGCACATTGCGTTGTTGGGCCACGCGAAGCCCTTCAATTAGGCCTCTATATTCAGCGACATTACTTGTTGCTATGCCAGCACCAACCTTCACCGCAAGCATCTGTTCCATTCAAGCCCGGCCGTTTTCATGCCTCAGCGGCAGGTCAAACCATTCGCTTATGAAACATCACATTACACAATAACTTGCAATCAGCAAGTTGCAGCAATTGTTTGTCCCATACCATTCTTTACTGAACCAATGAGAATCTATTGACAACACAGACGCTTCCTTCTTAAAACATAGATAGTCTTCCCAATCAGCTGCAAAACTGTACTGGTTGAAAGGACAATGGTAATATCCTCGTTGACAGGTACAGCCCTCCAACATATGAGTTCGTCCTCATCGGTGAACTTCAGTCCTTAACAAGAACTTTCGCAAAATTTTTGAAGCGAATTACGACGAACGAAGGGAGAGAAGCTCATATCGGCATTGAGTCCCTACTCATCCAAACCACAAAGCACCCAGCGACCAGGCGTCAAGGCTTCCGCGAGATTCACCGGAGAACCATCGGGATGACGGAGAAGGGCTGCTCCGCCAGCTCGGCCGGGATTGCCCTTTGATGCACCATCGTATTCCAGCTTGAAGATGCCACCCTGCGCAGAAGCTTCAATAAAAACTCTCTTCTTTAGATTGCTTATCCAGTAGCGTGATTATGAAGAAAAACGTGCAAATTGGATATGGACAAACAACGCCAGTTCGTAGCAGTTCATTTCGACTTGTTCTCTCCCACACAGCATAGAATAATACGAGCAAATTAAACCTCTCCACGTCTGCATCATCATCTGCCTCGATCCAACGCTCAGACCGACGTTGTCCAGATGCGAAGTCCTGCAATCAATTCCTGAGGTCTACTGATAATGTGTATGCAAATTGATTCAAGTCCGAATGAGGAAACATCACATCCAGTAAGTCATCCATATAAAGCGGTCTAACCTGACAATTCGTTTTCCGGGAAAAGTTAAGTCCCACAAACCCATGTAATCTTTCTTAGCTCACCATCAGCGTATGAGAAAAATGCCCGACCAAAGTATTGCATTAATTAAAGTACAAGGTAGCGAAGGTACACTGGAGTGGGCTTAGAAATGGAATCAAATAGTGAATGGATTGATCACGATAGTTCTTCCGTCATTCAAAAAAAAAAAATGAAAACTTCAGAACGTCGTACATAACCCTTCACGTGATTACAATTGGCTTTGAGGAAATGGCACAAATTTCATTTAACAAAATGATGCAAAGTCCAACACTGCGGGAAGAACGTGCAGGACGACAGCACAAATGGATTCAATGACTAGCAGTCGAATTGGGAACTTTCCAGAGAAAAATGCTGGCGATGGTAGATAGCATCGTCTGTCTGCAGTGATAGCAGAAAAAAGGCATGAAATCTCCACTTCAAAGAAACTAAATTTGATGGGAAATCCATTCACACTCCCTGAAACACACCGTATGTGCGGCTGACCCTGGAGTCTCCACTGGACAAGCTGCCGCGAGATAACCGTTCGTCGAATGAAATGGCAAAGAAGAAGCCGAAAAAGATGCAGCTGAGTTGCCACTTGCGCCGCTCGAAGGGCCCCTTGATGTCTGGCCATGGCCATTCACAAATGCCTCCGCTTCTGCAAGACTCTGGAAGCTCTTGAACTCGTTGCCCCGAAAACCCTGCACCTGCTCCCAAAGCAAGCACATGTCACTTTCCACACTCTTAAACCAATAACTCAATCCGTCCTCCAACCCTTCTTCCCCCTCCCTCTCCCTCTCCTCCTCTGCCCTGTCGCACCCCCACTTACCTGTTTCAGGCATTCATCCCAGGAGCGATAGACCCCCGGCGCCCGGCCGCTCTTGACCGCATAAAACTTGGAGGCGCTGCGCATGATGGCGCAGCCGGGAGCGAGCAGCAGCAGGGCGCGCCCCGCCGCGCCGGCACCCGCCATCGCAGACGGCCTCTTGCCCCCCTCCCCGCCTGCAGGCCCCGCTAGGGCTGACGCGGCGCTGTCTGCGTTTGAATGGACGACGTGGACATGGCCACGGATTGCCACGTGGCAAGCACTTTAGAGCTAGGGCTTACGTGGCATCCTCTTGTTGGTGAGCGGGCGTGGCAGTTGGCACGCGCCTTCGTTGGGTCGTACGGCCGTCCCTCCTGCGAGCGGGCCCGGGGTGGGCGCGGCACGGCTTGGCGGCACCTAGGCTGGAACGTGCCAGCGGGCAGCGGAGCCTGCCGGGGGGGGAGGGGGGGCGGGGGAGGGGCTGGGCTCCCGCCCAGCGGTTGAACCGCGTATGCTGTAAAGGCGGTGAGGACAGGGGGCGGTCGCATGCACGGGGCCTCGTGGAGGCGCATGGCTCGCATGCGTGCGCAGGTTCCCCATGCTGATCGAGTCCAAGGGCATTTGATGGCATCGCCATTGTGAGGTCAAGGCCACGTCCTTTGCAGTCTCCCTAGTTCAGTAGTACTCTTAGTTAGGGATGCCATCACCTCGCGTCACAACTCTGGCGGTTCGACTCCGGCCAATGGTTGGCGATGTGTGTGGAATTTTGCCTCCACGCCTCGCAAAAACAGCGCTCTACAAGCTCTAAGAACCTTGTGGACACTTGTGAGCGCGGAATATAGTATGGAAGAAAAACTCGACTCGCTTCATGGCAATGATGACCTCAACTGGGAAATGCTCTTCTCAAGAACGATGTGACGTCGATGACGCGTCGGATTGCACGGCACTGCCCTCCCCTGCCCTGCCCGTGTCCTCGACAAAGACTGCAACATCAACATTGTCACAAACACTATTTTCTAGACACTTCGCATCAAGAAGTTTGAACGCCGTTTTGTGATCTTTGCCGCTGTAGCGTGACGCTACGTGCTACGCTCTACCTGTACGGCCGTACCCTTCCTTGGTCCTGTCGTACGGCTTGGTCCTGTCGTACGGTGCGGTCTTGTTCGCACTGTCGGGCCCGCCGGGTGGTGAGAGCGCGCCTCCCGCGTCCAAAGAGACGCACCGGCGCATGCATGCATGCATGCGAGCGGTCGCAAAGGACCTAAGGAGAGCGCGGAAAGCTACGCCTAGGCTCAACAACGCAGCCTTAGAAGTAGCCGCGAAGGTCGCCCGCGGGAGACTGGGATTTTCTTAACTACTTTATGCCACATCATTTTTTTTTCTTAAGAAGAGATCGTGAGAGATCAGTGAGATTATGAGATCATCCTGAGATTAATGCCACACCTCAAGAAAAAGTTATAAATTTAATGTAAAAGTCGAAAATAAAATTTACGGCTAATTTTAATTTTAATCCTTAATCGCCCTCGTGTACGAGATCAATGTTAATCCATAAATGTGTATATATATATATAGGAAAAAGATGTTTGATTGAACTCACGATGGCAAGGCCATCAAATGTACATGGATAAAATCGACATAAGGATGATATGATATGATGATATATATAGGGTAGTGATATTTCCACCCCTATTTTGGATCCAAACACCCCTTCCCGGCCGGGCAGATTTCAAAAAGGATTAAAAACGGAAAATGCTTTTTTCACACCTTTTTGGAATCGATACCCACCCTCCATCGGCAGATTGTATTTTTGCGAAACAAGGAAAATTATAACCCTTCACTCCATTTGAATATCCCGCTTACCTGAATTTTTTTTCACGCGTGCGGTCAATCGCAGCCGTCGATTCCCTCGCAGATCGCAACGAGGCAGATCACTATTTCATCTGCAGCCGGGCTCGGTCACAGCGAATGGCACGGGCCCACATATCCCGCCAAAGTCGTCTCAAAAATTTGTCCGTACAAATATCGTACGGTCGTACCAAAAATTTTGTACATTGAGAATTTGGACCAATCAAAATTTTCCACGTCAAAAATTTAACACGTGGCAAATTTTGATTGGCTGGGAGCTGACAATAGAACAAGATCTCGGGCCGAGGTACGCGCGCACTCGCAAGTGCGATCCGGCTTTGACGGGACTCGTGGGCGCTTTCCATTCGCTGAGATCAAGGCCGGCTGCAGATCGAACGGTGATCTGCAGTGGTGCGATCTGCGAGGGAATCGACAGCTGCGATTGACACACACGTGTGAAAGACGGACACCCGCGAACGATCTCGTGGCGAACGGATCTTCCGCTCCGAGCGGATTCGGGCAGGCAGATATTTCTCTCCCTCAAAAAAAAAATTCAGGTAGGCGGGATACAGTATTCAAAATGCGGTGACGGGGTATCATTTCCTTGGTTAGCAAAAATAAAATCAGCCGACGGAAGAAGGTGGGTATCGATTCCAAAAAGGTGTGAAAAAAGCATTTTCCGTTTTTAATCCTTTTTGAAATCTGCCCGGCCGGGAAGGGGTGTTTGGATCCAAAATAGGGGTGGAAATATCACTACCCTATATATATCATCATATCATATCATCCTTATGTCGATTTTATCCATGTACATTTGATGGCCTTGCCATCGTGAGTTCAATCAAACATCTTTTTCCTATATATATATATACACATTTATGGATTAACATTGATCTCGTACACGAGGGCGATTAAGGATTAAAATTAAAATTAGCCGTAAATTTTATTTTCGACTTTTACATTAAATTTATAACTTTTTCTTGAGGTGTGGCATTAATCTCAGGATGATCTCATAATCTCACTGATCTCTCACGATCTCTTCTTAAGAAAAAAAAATGATGTGGCATAAAGTAGTTAAGAAAATCCCAGTCTCCCGCGGGCGACCTTCGCGGCTACTTCTAAGGCTGCGTTGTTGAGCCTAGGCGTAGCTTTCCGCGCTCTCCTTAGGTCCTTTGCGACCGCTCGCATGCATGCATGCATGCGCCGGTG
>CM074804.1:5381552-5410473 GCA_037447605.1 Zygnema circumcarinatum
TTTTTTTTTTTTTTTTTTTTTTGTTAGTAAAAGTCACACACGCAAATACACACACACACAAACACAGTCACAGGGAAAAAAAGAAAAAAACAAATCTTAATATTATAACATTTGGCCTTATGTTGTAATATTGAGAGTGTTTTTTTTTGTTTGTAAAAGTCACACACGCAAATACACACACACAAACACAGTCACAGGGAAAAAATAAAAAAAATCAATTTAAATATTACAACATGAGGCCTCATGTTGTATTTATTAGTTTGATTTTTTGTTTTTTTTTTTTTTGTTTGTAAAAGTCACACACGAAAATACTCACTCACACATACACACACACACACACACACACCCACCCACACACACACTCTCTCTCACACACACACACACACACACACACACACACGCACAAGAAATGAAAAAAAAAAAAACAATTCAGAAAATGATGAAGAATGCGAACATCACCATATCCAGGACCGGGTTCTTCCGAAATCTTTCCAGGGTTATTTTCTATACAATACATGGGTGTGAGCGGTAGGGGTGGACCTTTTTTCATGAAGATCTTATGTTTCAAAATTTTTTCGATCTTTTGAACATCGCTATATCCAGGACCAGGTCCTTCCAAAATCTTTCCAGGTTGCTTGCTCTCAATGCAAGAGTGTAACGGTGAGTGCAAACCTTTTTTCATCATGATCTTATGTTTCCAAAATTTTCTCGATCTTTTTGAACATCGTCATCTCCAGGACCAAGTCCTCCAAAGATCTGTCCATGGTTATTTGCTATACAACACATAAGTCAAGCGTAAGTACGAACGTTATGTACATCATGATATCTTTTTTATCATTTTTTTTTTTTTTTTTTTTTGGTTTTTTTCAAAATTCCGAAATGTACAAATTTCCAGTTCTCCCGGTTTTTAAAAGGTCCAGCTTTTCAAAATTTCCAGCGATTTCCAGCGATTTCCAGCGATTTCCAGCGATTTCTCTTTAAAGTCCAGAGGACTGTAAAATCTTTTAAGTCCAGAGGACTGACTGACTATGGACGGACAACCTAGCTGACTGGCTGACTGGCCGACTGACTGACAAACACTGATTGACTTCTGACTGACTGACTGACTGACTGACTGACTGACTGACTTGTTAGTTTGTTGACTTTTTTGTTTGTAAACGTCACACACGAAAATACACACACACACACACACGCACACACACACACACATCCTCACACACACACACACTCACACACACACACACACACACACACACACACACACACACACACACACACACACACACACACACACACACACACACACACACACACACACACACACACACACACACACACACACACACACACACACACACACACACACACACACACACACACACACACACACACACACACACACACACACACACACACACACACACACACACACACACACACACACACACACACACACACACACACACACACACACACACACACACACACACACACACACACACACACACACACACACACACACACACACACACACACACACACACACACACACACACACACACACACACACTCACACACACTGAAAATGAAAAAAAAAACGACGGACAACTTAACTGACTGACTGACTGACCGACTGACTGACAGACACTGCCTAACTTCTGATTGACTGACTAACAGACGGACTCACAGACTGGCCGACAGACTGACTGACTGACTGATTGACTTGTTAGTTAGTAGCCTCCATCCTTCTTCAACACCCTCTTCAACTTCTTCCTTCGCCCTTCCACCATTTTCCCTCTCACCACACTCCATGTTCCTTCCTCCGCCTTCCTCCTCAACACCCTTCTTCCTCCTCCTCCTTCCTCAACACCCTCTCCTTTTCTCTCGCCCTTCCACCATTTCTCCCCCTTCACCACACTCCATGTTCCCTCCTCCTCCTTCCTCTTTCCTCCTCCTCCTCGCCAATCATTATTTGTTCAACCATTGGTTTTCTGATGCAAGACGCAGCAGTTATGTTCAGCAGAACAGAGGAGAAACCAACAACGACGTAAGTTTGGTTACGGTAGATTTCTGAACAAAACGGCAGCAAGCACCACCAGCAACTCCTCAGCTAGACAGGCGAGTGTAAGAAATGGAAGTCGGGAGGAGGTGGAGAACAGGGGAAGATGATATCGCGGTTGTTCCGTAGGAGTTTCGTCATCGAAACGTCGTCGACGTCCCCGTACAGGCACGAAACGGCTCTATTTGGCTCTATTTGGCTCTATTCGGCTCTCTTTTTTTTACGTTTTTCGTAATCGCGGGATTGTGATTGTCGGTTGACAATGCCCGAAGCGGCACGCGTGGTGCGCGGCTCCACGCGGCGTCACGACTACGCGGTGTCTCGCAGCGAGGGATGGCTGACGTCATCACTAATCAATAGTGGCTGATCGGACGGTCCAAATTTCGCGACGCGCGCGTGCGACACCGGCAACGTCGTTCAAGCGACACGCGCATACGACGCGCAGATGCCACGCTCGGCAGATTGGTTGGCTTGTTGACTTTCGTAACAAACGTCAGTATGTTTGACACTAGAACGAGTACTCCGGTGACATCGCGACCCTGCTATAGAGGAGTACTTTCGTACCTTTCCTTTTCTGTCAATTTTTGTTCGCGCCCGCGCGACGCGCGCGTGCGACAGCGGCGACGTCGTTCATGCGACACGCGCATACGACGCGCAGATGCGACGCGCGGCCGACCCGCGCGCGCGGCGCCGCCAAAAGGCGGAACAATATCCGTGAAGCAGGGCTGGCCAGTGGCGAGACGCCGCGTGGCTCTTGCTAGCCCGTGGCGGTTCGCCACGTGGCCGGCGACGCGCGCGTGCGACACCGGCGACGTCGTTCATGCGACACGCGCAACGACGCGCAGATGCGACGCGCGGACGGCGCCCGGCTGAGTTCTAAGTGGTGTGCTTATAGCGTCCATATTGCATGGAGGACCGCCTTAGCGACCGTACAAGTCTTGGGGGGTTTGCGCGTAGCGCGCGCATGAAGATTGGGCAGAAATGTAGTTGTACGGAATGGCGCGCTGGTGTACGGCCAGCGGAGCGCTGATTGGTCGCGGCGCGAGTGCGGAGCGTGGAGCGCGCGACATGTGGCGCGACGGATGAAGATCAACGGTGGTGCACGAAGCGGCGGAACGAAGCGTCAGTGGAGTCGCTTCAGAATGTCGGCTACGAATCACGTGGCGCCACGTGGACCACTCATGTAGCAGCCGGGAAATGGCGAATGGGACCTGACGGGCAGAGAATCTGTACGGCAGTCAATCTGTAGGTCGGTCGTCGAACGTCAACGTCGGAACGTCGTCGACGTCACCGTACCGGCACGAAACGGCTCTATTCGGGCAATCATCTTTTGGACGAGGATGTGGCCCTTTTTTGTACGGCTTTCGTAATCGGGGGATTGTGATTGTCGGTTGACAATGCCCGAAACGGCATGTTTGTACCGGGGTGGGTTGGTAAACCGTAACAGCTTGTTCTGTCAAACACGGGACACGCAAGATTTGGAATGGTTCGGTTGACAACGCCCGAAACGGTTATGGTGTTACCCCCCTATTGGTTATGGTGTTGGTCAAATTAATCACAGCTCCAACATACCAGGCTAAAAAAAGAATTTAATGAAAATGGGGTATAGTTGCCACGAGTCTGACGTTGCAACATCGCGCGTGCAGATTTGTTGTGCTTTTCGTTAGATCGAATGCGCAGAAAATGGGGTATATCGCGTAACCACACAGTCATTGCCAAGTGTCGTTTTCTACGTACAACAGCGTTCGGTTTGAATATTTTATGTGACGTACGTATTCGATTAGGTTGTCAAAGATGAATTTAAAAAAAATGGGTGTCATTGCAAGTCTGACATTGCCACATTCGCGCGACCTGATTGGTTGTACGTTTATTCAAATCAAATACCAAGAATTGGGTGTATCGCATACCCATTCAGCTTATGTGTTCGATCAGTTTCCGTTTCAGTTCACTTCACATAATTAAGGTTCGAAGACATTTCTATAAAAAGGCAACGCACGAGGATCTTGATCCGCAGCCTGTTGTTATTCAGAGCGGCAACGGAGTGCATGTGACCGCTTCCCGCGAGCCCACGATCTGCCAGTCGAAGAAGAGGTACTGCGCGCTCCTTGCCGCGGCATGCAGCTCCACCGCCAGCACGTTGGCGCCCGCCCGCAGCCACCCGCCCGCGAGGGCAGTGGTGCTCCAATCCCAACTTTCCCAGTTCGCATAAGTCGTCGCATTCACATTGCCTGTCGGCATACTGCTTGTACGCAGCACCTCTATGCCATTTATGTATACCACCTGCAGCAAGATGAATATGCAAGCAAATCATCAAACCAATCAGGTCAAGCAGGTGCCACACGGCATCATAAAGAAATAAAAACTGGCATCAAGGGTTTCAATACCATCCGAAAATTGCTACGACTGCAAACCTTGTCCAGACTTCTTCATGAGGACATGGCATGAACAGCAAATGCTAAATAAGTACACAAAAAACCTATAGGCGTCTTCGATTTAGCTCAATAATGGAGTATGTCGCGTAGAAATAGATACCAGTCTAACATGTTTCCAAACACCCTTCTGATGCATATAACCTTTTAGATATTCAACACTTTGAGACTCACAGCGCCATCTTTCGCCAACAGTTGGCTGGTCAGTCGAAAGTAGCATGCAGCATCTGGAACTTGAACCGTTCTGCGGAAATAGTACGTCCGCCGCCGGTCGCCCCCGGTCGGTCCCGGACTGAGCGTGGTCCTCTTCGCCCAGTACGCATCCCAAGCAAGCGGCGCGGGGCCTGCCCGCCACAGGACGGCAGAGAGGAGGGTCAGAGACTCCAAGGCTTCTCCGGCTCATCCAGCGGAGGAGTCGCCTGTTCTACGGGAGACCTTCTTCGTTAAAAGCTGTTGTCAGTTCCTAGGAAAGTAGAGACATTTGATAACTGACTTAGACACAACGTTTGAAACAGTCACAGGCATACATGGGTGGCCAAAAGGAAGACCTTTGTTTGCTTACATTGTCTCTTATCCCTTGTCACTAAGGGAAAGCAAGAAGTAAAAGGTGGATGGATCCTGAGGAAGTACCTGATGGCCATTTGCTTGAGTTGAAGGATGGCAACATCCAGTCAGACGTCGGCAGCGGTTGGCTCCCATCAATGTATTGCCAAACGTCAGATGCCTGCAATCCTCAATAAAGAAAAGTCAGCTAAAGCCCTCATCTACAATCTTGCGAATTTTATTTCCTTGTCGCTCATTGCAAATCAGCAACATCGAGTGCTTCACTTCCAATTTCTACTTTTAAGTACTGAATTTTTAGATTTCCAAATCTCTATATTTTCTAAGCGGCTAGAACAGGGTGCTTCTGAAAGAGTCCACCTGCGGTCACAGCCTGCCACTTACAGGACTTATCATCTGGTCTACTTGGCGAACACAAGTGGAAGGTGCTCCTGGAAGTGCTGAGCAGGGCACAATGACGTTTCGAAACAGGTCCATGTCAAAGGCAGCTCTCCGAATCCAGCCCCAACCTGCATGGAGCTCCACAGCGATCCAATTTGTGCCCACCTGCATGCCCGAGTGGTTGTAGTGTGATTCGATTGTAGCGAACTATACGGGCCGGTGCCAACTCAATGATGCTCAATAGGAAGGTTTGGACCCTCGGGATACCTCAATGTATCTAAAAACTTGTGAAACGGCTTTACTTCATGTGCAGATACTATATGCGCTGTTTTCGGTCAAACCATTTCGTTCTTTGTCGAACGTGCCCATTTTGCCAGATCTTTTACTTGTCATGATTCCACTTCTCGGAATGCGGAATTTGGGTGACTTTTGAAGTCACCTACATTATTTTCACAAGCATGACGGGGGAATAAGTTCCGTATCTCATTTGATGAAATTCATCACACTGTGTAGACTTTACCCTCAAAGGCGCGCTTGAATTGCGGAAGCACGACTGGCACTTGTTGTAATTCCAGGCCAGGTTCGACCCCGACGTGCCCGTCACTGACACGGGCCGGGTGGTGGAGTCGATGGCTCCCCACGGCATGGCCGACCGGGCAATCTCTATTCCATTTACGAAAACCACAGCTCCGTCCACCCTTCGAATATTGAAATCTGTCGCCGACAAATCCGCATGAGTTGGTTGAATCATTAGAATGAGGTGATTCATACTTGTTGCCGTTTGTCAAGCCATTACGATATTGTGCGTCTGACAGCTGACTGCCGACAACATTGTCAGAGTCATACTGTCATATTCATACTGTCATATGTCATACTGTCATTGGCCCATTCTTGCTCTAGTGGATAGGCAAAAAATACATGTAATAACATTAAGAAACCTTCGGTGGAGTATCTGAGAACCGGCGAAGCAGACAAACAAAAACAGCCATGGGGGAACAATTTGGCAACTTACCGAGACTGAAGGTCGCGTTGACATCCTCGCTGCTGAGTACGATCGCCTTGACGAAGTAGGCGGTCAGCCGGCCATTCATAGTGAATGGTTTGAGAGTTGTTCCGAACGTGTCCCAGGAGGGAGAGTCCAAGTTGAAGCCGAGAGGGCCCTGCCCTGTAGGCCAACTTGACACTTGGTTTCTGCAGGACACACGACAAAAGCTGGTGTTACTTCTCCGCCAAGTACAGGATTCAGGTCTAACATTTACTGCCTGCAACAAACGGCTCGTTTACGACTATTGCGAGCCAATTCAAACAGCTCAACTTCGCCTCATAGTCACAGGTGCGTCTGCACGAACTTGAATAGAGAGGCAGCCGGTGACAGAGAGCGAGAAACATCTTCTGAAGCTTCGGCAAGACGCTCATCTTCCTTTCGACAAGATTACATGGCATGCTCATGACAGGTCGCAAAAAAGGAATCCCCATTCTCATCCCCAGTCTCCAGCAGCAGCAGGTAGCGAGGCGAGGCCCTGACCCCGTGCGCCAGGCGGGGTTGGCCGCGCCCAGGTCGACGCCGCTGTCGTTGTACGCCCAGCCGGTGGCGTTGCGCGGCCAGACCGCGCGGGGCGCCGTGGCGGGCCCCGCGGGGAGGCACGCGCCGCGGAAGCAGACGGCCCCGGCGGCCGCGCAGTCGAGCTGGTCCGCGCCGTTGTCCGCGCGCCCGTCGCAGTCGTCGTCGCGCCCGTTGCACCTGCCGACCGCGACCGCGACCGCGACCGCTGTCAGGAGGCGAGGCACGCGCGCTCACAGGGACAGACAGAGAGAGCCGAGGGAGCAGTCGCCAGGATGGACGCAAAGGCAGCAGGAGGAAAGGAGGCTTTTCGTCACGGTGGAGAGAGGGAGTGTTGGCAAACAAGGCGGCGGAATGGAATTTGATTTGGAGTCGATGGAATGAGCACGACCGTGCAGTAATGCAGTAAGTAACACGAGACATGTTTTGAGGTCGGACTGGGAAAAGGGAGAAGTGTGCACTCCAGCCCAGGGAATGGCGTGCTTACACTTCAGGAGAGGCAGCAGGAGCGGTACAGTTCTGGAAGAAGCCGCTCCTGCATGTTTCCATACCGTTGCCACAAGCTGTCGTGCATGGTCGGGTCAGGAGCTGCCCAGTGGAGTCTTCGTCCACTTTACCTGCAGCCAAAACGCGTTCCAGAAAAGACAACCAGTCAATATTTCCCTGAAGTGAAGTATGCTCCTTGAGGTGGCAATGGTCCGACTCCTAATTTGTTATCAGTTAGAGAAATATTTCCGCGACGCTTTGAAGCCAGTTTCCATTCAGCATAGGACAATGGCGAAACAGGTCACAGATGGAAAATGAAGCCGAAGCACTGCGCACCATTGTTGTTGTTATCCACACCATCGCAGACCTCTGGAGTGATGCTCGGACCAGAGCAGGACAGCCTGCATTGTGCATGCAGGGATTAGGACTGGCAGGTCTAGGTACAGCACCACTTCAACTAAGCATTCACCAATTATGCACAACAACGCGCGACAAGCTCTTCGATGCCGCTTAGCATAAGCAAGGAAATTCAAATGCAGGATATTTACTGAATCCTTAGAAGCGGACTAGAGGCATACTTGCGAACGCCGGAAATACGCATGTCAAAGCTGGACTGCCAGGCCCAAAAGGCATAGACATGAACTTCCACTGCGATGGTGTTTACTCCTTCGACAAGATAATATGACGTGTTCGGGAAGGGCACCCTGAAGGTTTGCCAGTTAAGAAGCGGGGACTGTGTCGAAGCCTGGCAATTTAAGAGATTGGAGGTCCATGAATGGGCAAAGGGCAGGTTGTTAACGATGGCTGTACTATGTCTGAATAGTCTGAGCACTACTGACTCATGTAGGTCGCTCTCTCTCGCGCTCTCTCTCTTTCTCTTTCCCTCTCACTCTCTCCTTTCTCTCAACACAAGTTCAGACAAGTTTCTGTAGAAATAGTTTTATCTGCAAAGCTTAGAGCCAGCATGACAGCGCGCTCAGGCTGGTGAAGTTCAAGTGCGCACCAATGTTGCGTTAGAAATAGGGCCAGCACCCAGGTTCGAGCGCAGCAGCTCGTTGTTGTTAAGGTAGATCACGATCCCGTCATCCACAATCACCTCAATGAGGAGAGCAGAGTAGCAGGCGGTATCGATGAGTTTGAACGACTGTCGAAAGTAGTATGTAACCAGCGTTGAATTTGTGGCTGGTAAGAATGTGGTGATCGATGGATCTCTCCCTGATCAGGAAAAGGGCCACATGTTCCTTTAGAGGCAGGGAGCTTGTTGAGGGGCGGGCTAGATGAGAGAAGGTGGGACATGTCACGGCTGCTTGGCCATTCGTTTGGGAAGCTTACAGCTATTGAAGCCCAGAACGGCAGTGCCATTTTTCCAGTCCTTTGTGTTAAGCTGAGGGTTGAAGAACCGGGGTCGCAGTTCTCTGCCCGAGTCCTCATAGAGCCAGACACTTCCTCCCCAAAGGATGCTGCATTGGCTGAGGCCCCTCGAGCATGCCCGGCATCCGCAGGCATGTCAGGTTGATTGCCAGCAGCTTCACACAGTCATGATTCCTCATATCAGTTTCATTGGTGCTAAATGCGGCAGGAATGACCATCAAGCAAGTTCACTGAGCAAAGCTACTTAATCCTGTAATGTGACGAATGAATTTCTTTCGCAGCGGACCTGCAATTAACGACCTCGTATTTTTTAAAGGATGCATGCTCTTTAGATGATTTTTGCACACGACGATGGCGTGCAACCTGGTCTAGAACTTGCCTAGTTCCACAGACAGCGGAGCCGACGGCCGGCACAAGAGTAACTGTGCTCGTGAAGGCCGGGCTGAGGAGCAGCTGCGTTGCGGGCAGCAGGCTCGAGCTGCTGCTGCAGACATACGTGTACTGCGCGTTGGAGCTGCTGTTGGGGAAGGGCATACTGCAGTTGCACTGCCTGCACACGGCCATCGGTCCGAACGGTGGGCAACGCAGTATATCAGTGAAACGGCCCCATCCCTTTGACAAGCTTCAGGTTATGAACCTGCGGAGTCTCTCTGCTTCCTTTCAGGAATTCTAAATGCAGCAATGCCTCGACGGCGGCGGAATCTCAACAAAACATATCTGGTAGTATGACGAGTTACGATAGCATAGGCGTACCCGAGGAAAACAGAGCTCGAGTGCGGGACAGTCCACATGCGAGAGCCCATGGGCTGAAACTGCAACGTGAGACCTTGCCCACAGCCACCTACATCTCTGTAGCGCACCGTAATGCCCGCAGGAATGAAGGAAGGAACAGTGTTTGAAGGAATAACTGTGATTTGGTAAGTGTACCCTGCCAACAGTACTGCATAGAAGTTGCGATTTGCGGGGATTTCATCGCGCTTGTTCAGGTTGCCATCGAGGGTCATGACCTGCCCGTCAATGACTCGCGTAATCTGCAACGAGCTGCACAGGCAGTTGTAGCAACGGCGTTTAGCACAGAACCCTCAATTCAGTCATGTGGTTCTCTGCAGAAGGTGAAAGTCAGTCCTTGGAAATAGCATGTGGTTACCTCCTGATGTTCATGCAATCGCCTAGACAATGCAAGAATTTTCCAGCCCGAGTTTGAGAATACGAGAGCTGCTTGGTGAGCATGCTGCGGTCTGTCTGATACCTGAAGTTCCCATGCACAAACTTGACATTGTTGGCGGTGCTGGTGAAGCCGGGCTCTGCATAGCTGATGTGAATGCTGCGGTAGCAGGTGCCTGGACAGATGTAGGCGTTCCATAGGCTGTTGAGCCGGCAACCTTGCTTGCTAGGGGGCAGAATTTTCTCGTTGTTGGCTACGATATAGCCCGGAGATCCCATGATGGTGCCATCGGTGTCCCACAAAGTGTAGAACTGTGCCTGACCGCCTCCGTTGGAGGTGGTGTTCCATGGCTGCATGCGCCATCTCACGTGTCAGAATAGGTCTGTCAGAAATGAAGGTGAGCTGCAAGCGCCCTATGTTCAGCTTCGCCTTCCTCAAGGGTATTGAATACACGTCCTTAAACCAACTCTCAAGCAAATCAAGTGCAGCACAGCGCGTTGGACAGAACGTTGAACAACAGTTTGTCAATGCAGTACATGGCCGGCTTACATTGTAGGAATAGTACTGAGGTGGAAGCCACAGAGCCTGGCTGTTTCCGGAAAATCGCAGACCCTGATCAGAAAAGTGGGAACAGTAGCATGTAAGTGCGCGATTAGCTGTACGATGAATGGCTTGAGAACAATCGTAGTTATGATTTAGGGCGACTACATTTCATCCTTTGTCGAGGTTCCTCATTACGCTGACGCTTTCTTGACAAGCATGGCATCACATCACATTACGGAGGAGCGAAGCCCGCAGAGGCAGGGAAGAGGCGTGCACTTACTGTTGTGGAGTGCCCCGGATTCCAAAAGTCACCACCGCCCACAGTCACGATTGCACTCGCAGTCCTGCAGCTCGGGTCATAGTTGCTGAAACTGCTCTCCACCAAGCGCCCAAGGGACATCGAATCAGACGCATTTCGGCGCAACAATGCGGCAGCGGCAGAATGTCTTCAGCAGGAGAGTGCCAGAGGAGGCTGCTTACGATTGGCACGGCTCGGGCAAGGAAGACCTACCTTACATTTTGAATGGCATTGGGAAAAATGCTGCTATCACCGACTCGAGACTGATCTATCAAAACCCCAAAGGTAGGGGCGGAACGCATGAAGCCTCCTGTAGATCGCCCTTGAATACCCCATTGGAGGGGCATGCTGGCCACACAGATTGGAACCACAGACGTCGTTAGAGAATGTCTCAGCTCTAAGCTTTGGTGTTAAGCAGAATATCCTGCCGCAGTCTGAGGCAGTGCTATGTTGTGACTTACGTGCAGCCGGTGACAGGGCGGCAGGGGGCCCACGCGTCGGAGCGCCAACACTCCTTGGGATTGCCGAAGTTGCTGCTGAGAGCCACCATGCGCGAGTCCCGAATGCTCACGGCCTCGTCTTGGTTAAGGAGCACGCCCCATCCGTTGTCCGCAAAATCGCTGTTGCGGACTGTCAGATAGTCGGTGTTATGGATGAACAGCCTGCAAAACAAAGTTCACGAATACAGCAAAGTGTCAATGAGTCCGCAATCACCTTTTCATCATCCGATATTTAATCCAGAAGTCAGGGGCAACCCTACTGACAAGCACTTGTTTTTCACTTGGCCAATGGGAACATATGCATTGCAATTGCACTCTCCAAGGTTGTACCATGCACAAGTATTTGACGACTTGTCTAGATAAGAAGCAAGTTAGGTGTGTGGAGAAAAATCGAATGCAAATCCATTCGGCAGGAAGGGACATTACCCCATGTACGCATTCTTATAAATAGTGAGCCGATCAGCAGTTCCAGGAGCACCAGGAGTCACCTGCTAGCAAACAGGAAGCACCGGATGTGTCAGACGGTAAAGTCATGACTAAGCCAGAAATCCTCCTCAAGCTGACGTTCTTAAATAAAAAACATTTTTGCCAAGTTTTCTTCTGAACGTTTTTGACCTAAAGAAGATGGTAAGGGGTAGCAATGATTACCCCATCGGATTTCCGTGGTCTCAAACCATGCGGGTAAAAACGAAAGCCTATCATTGAGCTGTGCGCCTGTCAATAACGCCAGGCTGTGAGTTATCGTTAAGGGAGGGCCGATTTACTTTATGCTTGAGGCAGATGGTTCGGTTAGTACCAGCTCGTGGAGATGTCACTAAACGTGTTCTGGGTGCTACAGCAAATCCTCAAGAATGACAAGAAGAATCTCCAAGTTGAAAGCCCCACTGCAGAAAACAATAATTTGCAGCTACATTCCTCTAATTCCACCCATACCCCCCCACTACTGCAGATCACAAACTATCAAACTGACTCACACTCACCACGTTGTTTAAAAAGGCCTTCAAACTTTGAGAAATTGGTTGAGTTGTGTTGATGCCAGGAATTGTGAGTGACATTCCCCGGACTCTATTTCGAAGCTCAATCCAAAACCTGTGAAAGAGCACGGAAACCCCGATTTAGCCTCTCTGAAGAGTAAAGCTGCTTACTTCAACGGTTGACCATGCGTGCTCTCCGCCAAGTAGCAAGTATGCTGCATAACACATACAGCAACTTTTGCAGTTGCGATGTTACAAGAACAGGTGGAGAAGTCGCACCCGTTGCCCGCAGAGCCAGCAGCGACATTGCCAATCACGCTGTTTTTGGGGTTTGAAAACTGTGGGAGGCAGAAAAAGACGAACATAAGCTGTCTATCCTAAGAGCTCATTGATTTTTCGCCATGCAGTGAAGTCCAGAAACTCGACTTCTTTAAGCCACAAACTCGTGTGGACTACGAGCTAGGCATCATAGCATAATATCCTACAAAAATATCTCACACAGCGTAGACAAGCGTATCTCTTTCTTCAAAGACCAGGCATGGCCTTTGTCTTTACCCAGAAGGTGGATGGGTCGTTGTCTGTCTCATCTGAGGTTGGGGGGTTGGTGCCAGCCTGCATTATCATCCTGTCCACTGAACATCTCCGAAACTTAACAGCATAAGGGGAGCCTGTCAGGCAGACACTCATGCCAGACAGCAACAAGAGCGGGAGCTATCGAGTCATGAGATTATCATCAAGGTTTCAGCAAGATCGACTGGCGGAAGTTCAGTCACATCAGACTGACATCATCGGCGAATGGAGAATAGAGCGTCATGCGACAAATAGCCTTGAGCACGAATAAAATGACAGGTAGACGCAGACCTTTGTTGGTGAGGATCCCCAAATTGCTGACAAAGGTGTTATCTATTTCTCCGCCTTCCTGAAAACCATGCCACATGCCATGCCATGCAGTGAGGTTGAAGCCTCCCCAGCCATGCCGCGCGGCCCGCCCTGCCCTGCTGCAGTCCGGCGAGGGGAGGCCTGCAAAGGCAGGACCCGGCACCCACCTCGGTCATGAAGCAGTGGCCGCTGGTGTTGAACGCCACGTTGCTGTCCACAGTGATGTTGTGGGAGGCGTGGACGACGATGCACCTCTGCAGGGCAATCGTTATGGGAGTTACTGCAAGAGTGGATAACAGAGGGAGGAGGGAGGGACGGCGAGAGGGAGGGGTTGGGGAGAGAGAGTGGGGCAGAGGAAGGGGATCAGTGATAGGGACGAGTTGTCTCCCATAAAGACTTCAATATATCAGAGAAGTTTGCTTACCTGCTTGCTAGAGTTAATTGTGTTCTTTCGGCACACTGTTTCAGGAGAGCTTCCCACGACATGAAAGTGGATGCTGTACCGTCCCAATGTGCCTTGCTGCCCCATCTTCAAGAATTCGACACCCTCAATGAATTGTGGAGTGTTCGTCATGAACACAATGAAATGGCCGCCTGCACACGATTGCGCTTCTCCACTTGAGATGCAAGCACAGAGCAGCGCTGCACTCAGGCTAGTACAGCATGATTCGAGTTGTCATGATGAAGTTTCCAGCGGTATCTCTCAAAAGTCATTGGACACGTGCATGTAAAGCTTAAGCTTGGACTCAAAATCAGTGGAGGTTGTAAAAACTGATGATTGCGGCGACAGATTTTAACAGTTGATTGGTGAATGCAAGTAGTGCAGAGACCCTTCCAGAGAGCTTACCTTCATACTGGTTTGGAGAAGCTTCATCCTCGCCTGTGATAACAATGTTCCTTGAAAGAAGCGCCACCTCAGCTCGCTGGTCGACAAATCCTCCGACACCGTTGGAGATGCCGTTGGGCAGCCCATAATGCATAAACTGAAAAACTCCGTCGAGCGAGATGACTGCACCTGTCCCGTTGCGAAGCACTGCTTGGCCAACACCGCCCCAGCACCTCCGGTATTTGGGGACACTCCAAAGCACTAGCTAATTCTTTTCGAGGACTCAACGATCGTGATACAGAAGGACACAGATAGAAATGAAGTCACTCCCATAACAGGAAAGGAAAGAACATTCTTCAGAGATAAAAGCATTTGACGTCATCGTCTGCTGCCTTTTGACTCAAGTGTACACATACAATAGGTAGGATTTTCTAGATAATTGCGAATATGTTCGCAAGGCTATTTTTGCTTACCAAAATTATAAAAATATTCTCAAATATCCGGCAAGTCTTAGAAGTTCGGAACCAATTTACTTCCCTCCATCATTTGAATTCGATTCAGTCGTTTTCTTACCGCTGGTAACTGTGAACGCTTCAGCCTGCGCCCGGTCGTAGTCTGTAGATGCGACCACGATTCGTGCGCCGACCGGCCAGCTGCCTGCCACATTTGTATCCACGGAAATGCTGCTGTCGCCCACATTAGCAGTCTTGCTCAGCTTCACCCACACCGGCATGCTCGCAGGTCCGGGCAGGCCATGGAGGTGCACTTGACCCCCCACCTGTGCAGCAAACGCAGCCACGTTCACCTCGTTAATTAGAGTTAGAACAGTCTCAACAGCTCGCCTTAGATTCTTGGAACTCGTCCGTTTCTGGTTCCTCCTTATGCCTCGTGATAGACTGACTCCGCTCCGGGATATTACAGAGCACGCTCACCACTGCAAACGCTTTGTGGCCCAAGTTCCGGGGGTTGAGTGGGTCGGCCGGTGCGAAGCTGGTGAAGAGGAGGGGCGCGCGGTTGTTGGGGTTCGGCGTGAGCTCGAAGGTGAGCTTCTGCGAGAACTGCTTCGCGGGCGTGCCCGCCAGCAGCTGCCCCTCCACGAGGATGAAGTTCGCCTTCACGTAGATGCTCGGCAGCGAGGGGTGGTCCAGCACCCTGCGCAGCACCCAAGCAGCCAAGCAGCCATGAAGCCTCAAAGTGCGGTTTCTCGGATCCTGGCGGAGGCAGGCGGCGGGCAGCAAGCGGCGGCGGCGTACTTGAGGAGGCCCTGCACGCGCAGCAGGCCGAGGCTGAGGGCCGCCACGTCGAGCATCACGAGGCGCCCGCAGGGAATGCTCGCGTTCGCGAGCTCCGACACGCCGGGAATGCCGGGGACGATGCCGCCGGGCCACGTGCCGGGGTTGCTCCACAGCTCATATCCTGCACGCCCCAAACGGAATTGCGCGCTGCAGCTAAGGAGAGAACGCCTCACTTCTCTCAAGGTCACTAAAGCCCTGCTTCTAGGTGAGAAGGAAAGCGAGATCGAAAAAAGTAAGGCTAGTGGAGCAGCGCGAACTCACCCGTAGTGTTCGCAGGGGCCAGGGGAGGTGCAGGCCGATTCGGTGAAGGTGGGGGTCTGATGGAGGCGTTAGGGGAAGGAGATTCCGGGCACACCCACGAGCAGCTGCCTGCACTCTTCAGCGCTCTTAAGTTAGCGCTTCCACTTCACAGAGGGAAGGAGCTCATTCAAGTTCTGCTTTTAATTTTTTTAGTGCATTTTTATTGCTTGAGTTGTATACAGACGCGGTCTGAAAGCGGCTATGTATCGATTCCAGACGCCGGACGAAGCTGGGATGCGTTGACAAAGCAAGCAGCTGGCAAGCACAGCGGAGAAGAGGAGCAAAACGCTAACTCACTGGATTTAGGAGGTGGGGGGCGGGGCGGTGGAGGGAACGGCGAAAGCGGCGGAGGGGACTTCCCCGGCGGGGGACTGGCGGCCGCCTGCGGGTCGGCGAGGACACTGCACGGCGACGCGAACACGTCCGTGGCGAGGGCCGGCGCGCCTGCAACTGCCGCCACGTGGACCAGCGCCGTTGCGAGGAGCAGCAGGCGGCGCGCCATGGCTGCCGGCCGGCGAGGAGCAGGAGGAGGAGGAGGAGGAGGAGGGCCGCTGGCTGGCGGGCAGGCTCAGTAGGGAGCAGGGCGCGGCGACGCGCTCCTCTGGGGCCGCCAACTGGGCCGCCGCCGCCGCCTGGTCGGTGGGCGAATGTGGGGCACCTCCAAAATGTTTTCTGTCTGCCCGAGGGACCTGTCCGGGCCATTGGGTCCCTCGAGGTGGAGGGCCAGCGAGGGAGCGGGCAGAGGGGAAACGTTCTTGGTGCCCGGCCGTTGACGGCGAAATCCTACTTCTGACAGATACTGCGGGTAGGTCGGTTTGACGGTGCGAGAGGCGCACCGACAAATGCCGGCGTGCGGGTCGCGCCTTTTCTCGGCAGCCTGTTGGGTGCCGTACGGTACGAACTGCGAAACAGCCGCGTTCTGCATAATCGTACGGAAGGCATCCTACCGACGGCGACTCTTTGCGGTTTGGGGCCTGGACGGGAAGGAGGCCACGTCATCAGACGTACGGAAAGCTGCCCGCGGCGGTTGGACGATGGAAACGTGCGGGAGGGATTTACGGCGAGGGACAGGGAATGTCCGCAGTGATGACGTCATCTGGCGCTGCAAGTGACCTGCCGAGCGTGCCGACCGACATAGTCCCCGTACGAATAGTACGAATCCGGCAGGCACTCCCACTTGACAACCGTCAGGCAAGCCGTACGAAGGCTCGGCCGTATGGATCTCTACGCATCTGTACGGATAATACGAATGGTACGAACTGTCGGCGACTTTACGGCGCTGCGCGTCGCGTTCGATGTTGGCGCGCGACCGGTCCTCCTGCGGCGTGATTCGTCGTGTACGTACATTGGAATAGGCTAGCGGCTGTGACCGGTCGTTGACTTTTGGCAATGTTGGCCACATGGCATTGCGCTATTGGCTAGCCCTGCTCCCGGTCCCTCACGCTGGTAGAGGGTTCGACGGGGGGAGCGTATAAGGGGCATGGGGCGAATGCAAGAGCATGAAGAGATTCCGCACTTGCAATCATCCTGGAAACCAGCATTACAGTATTCAAGTGACTTTGTCTGTCTCTGTCTGTCTGTGTTTGTCTTAGTCTGTCTTGTGTCTTAGTCTGTCTTAGTCTTTAGTCTCTAGCAGGTACTGGGCTTTGTGCTCAAGGCTTGTTACATTTGGTATCAGAGCCTGCGTGTAGCATGACGCTACAGCTTGACCCGGGAGGCCTATACAGAGTAATACTATGTCTACCTCCTCGTCCCGGCACCTACCCAAGGGGTATGGTCGCTGGGATACTATGTCGACCATAAAAGTGTTAGTGTACATAGTTAGTTTAGATTAGCATGTTTGTGTTGGCGCTTAGTTCCTAGGGGTGTGCTTCTAGGTGTGACATGTATGGGGACGGACTTACTTCAGCGTGCGCGCGGCGGCGAGACCGACCGCGCAACCGTACGGATAATATGGACCGTACGGACCGTACGGTCGGTACGGACAGTACGGCCGGGAGTCCGACATTTGGTACCGCGCCGAGGAATCGGTCCTGGCGTACGGAATCGTGGACTGATGCGGCGGCAAAAGGCGGCGAAGTCGGTGGAGTCGGCGGAGCCTACTTTGCGTACGGAAGATAGTCCTTGTGGGTGACGGCGGGAAGTTCAGCTCGGCGGTAGAGCATATGGCCATCTGCTAGAGCGTGGTGTTGGTAATGCTGCCAGGCTGGGTGTACTATGCATAGCAAGACACGGCGCAGTTTATTTAGGCTGTTTGAATAAGGTTGTTGCATGCATGGTCTCGCAAGTGTGACGTGACATGGTCACGACACAGCCCCATACTATATAGTGAGAGTGGGTGTGTAAGTTAGTAACCTTCTTGATATGCATTGCAAGGCTATGGCAGTTTGAGGGCATGGCTTTGGCAAGAGGAGGTGGACCTTTGTGAGGAGTCTCCGTGTGTGGAGAGCCGCTTCACGGGAAGGTGAAGTGATCATGTGGTGAAAGCTTGACTAGGCTTATGGGGGCTTGAGTTGGAAAGCTTGTCATCATAAAGGAGTTTTTAGGCCGAGCTTTCCACGCTTTCTATCTCGTAAGTTGCATGCACGCAGAGTGAAAATGAGTGAGAGGCCGCGGCACCAGGAGGGTGCTCTTAATGGACAAAGTGAAGAGGGAGCAGCGTGGCGTGAATTTGTTTCATCCCTCCTCGCCTCACAAGTGGTAATGTGAGCCTGGCGGTGAAGAGGAAACCGGGGCTAAGCTGGCTGGAATCAATGTCCCTGCATTTGATGGGACAGCACAAGCAATGGAAGTGGCGGCGACTCCCACAGCCGAAGGGAAGGGGCTTCTGGACGATGTGACTGGGAGGCTGCAGGCGCCGCCGGCTACATCCGTGAGGAGCTTGCAAGGAGGCCCGCTGACAACAGGGCCACCACGCAGACCCATGCAGTGCGAAGGGACGCCTTCACACATGCTCTTCGACCTCAGCACGTCACACGAGATGTGGAAGTGTTTGGAGGACATGTACGATGCGAAGGACAGCGTCACAGTGGTGCACCTATACACGGAGCTCGGGAAGATGAAGATGAGCTTGGATGAGAAGTCGACCGACTACATGGGGGCGCTGACGTAAAATTTCATGCAAATCGCCGCGGTGATGGCAAGGGTCTTGAGTCGACCATAAGATCACTTGTTACGGCTCACGCTGGACGGCACATGCACGCTCTTCGAATCAGCTTCTACCACTTCTTCTTTGACCTTTGAGCAGGTGAAGAAGCGGATTCGTGAAGAGGACGCTCTTCATGACGCATCCGATGCGAGTGAGAGCGTGTTGGCGATGAAGGGGAAGCCTTTTGGGAAAGGCAAGGCGAAAGGAGGAGGTGGCGGAGATCGTCCCAAGGGGACATGCTTCACTTGTGGGAAGCCAGGTCACTACTCCAACGAGTGCCGTTCCGGCAAGGCGGCCCAAGTGAAGGGAGGGGACGCCAAGACGAAGTCGAGCAAGAAGGAGTTCACAGGCGATTGCTTCAAGTTCAAGAAGAATGGTCACATGAGCATTGATTGCTGAAGTGCTGCTACTGATACAAACTTGATTTTTGCTGAGAAGGAGCATGTGGAGTTTGTGGGGAGAATGTGTGAAGGACCGAAGCCGCGGGCTCATTGATTCGGGCGCCGACGCACATGTGTGCGTGATCGGGTTGTTCTACGAGATGAGAGACGCCTTCCGTGCCCTCGCTTCCGGGCCTGGCCGACCGTGAGGAAGTGAAGGTGACTAACTGAAGCACGCGGGGATCGCCTTAGAGAGAGAGTGAAGGCAGCTACCATGATTGGTAACGTGCTTTATACTCCCCGGGTTGCGCGACAACTTGTGTCTCTGGTGGGGACAAGTGTGCTTATTGTGGGTTACTCAAATACTTTTTGATAAGCGTAATTGGTGCGGCTAGACATAAGAAAAACTGAATGTCTTATTTCGGGGGCACCGGAGAGAGGGCCTGTACGTCTTACAGTGGAGTAAGCTTCGAAGAAGAAGGAGAGTCAGTTTTGCTTATGACCCAAGATGAGGTGCAGAAGTGGCATAGGAGGCTTGGGCATGTGAGTTTCTCGAAGCCATGCGGAGTTAGTCGTATGCTGTTGGTCCGAGGCTTGACTTGAGGGCGTTGATCCACGCAGGATTTGGCGTAAGATCGCGAGATTAAAGGGAAGATCCATCGCGGGCCATTCGTGAGAAGAGGAGATGGAGAGGGGCGCGCCAAGGAGCCGTTGGCGCTTGTGCACACAGACTTGTGTGGCCCCATCACCCCAGCGAGCTTGGGAGGAAGTCGATATTTCATCACTTTCCTTGATGACTACTCACGAAAGATTTGGGTGGTGCTCTTGACACAGAAGTCTGACGCTTATCCAGCCTTCAGAGCTTGGAAGATGCGTGCAGAGCGGGAGAGCGGCCATCTACTCAAGAACCTCCGTTCAGACAATGGAGGAGAATTCAAGAACAAAAGTTCGAGTATTTGAGGCTTAACCGTTGTGAGTTCTCGCCCATACTCACCGCAGTAATGGAGTCAGAGAGAGTGAACAGACTCTTGGAGACATGGCAAGGACGATGTTGCATGACTCACCATTTCCTGTGACAGTTTGGGGAGAAGCAGATATGACTGCCGCGTATGTGATGAACAGGTGTCCGTCATCGGTCTTGGAGGATCGAGTGCCTGATGAGGTGTGGAGGGGACGGCCCACCGTGGGGACACTTGAGCATTTGATCAGTGCCGGTATGCCATACCCAAGGTCGCGCTGCGGAGGGAAGTTTTTCCCAAGGGGCAAGGAGGGATTCTTTCTTGGATACGCCAGTGATTGCAGGGCTTACAGGGTGTATAGCCTTGAGACCAAGAAGGTAGAGATCGCCAGGACGCGAGGGTGGATGAGGATGCTTCACACGTCACCTTTACCCACTCATGGCGGCGTGCTGATGAGTCGTGTCCACTCGGATTCACCTATGAAGGTGAAGTGATTGTGAGTCACCCTGAGCAGGAGAAGGTGCCAGTGGCCACTCAAGCTCAGACGGAGGAGAGTGCCACGCCCATTCATTCACGACGGCCTGTAGAGTCAGAGAGTGATGATGAGACAAAACCGGTGACCTTTACTCCCTTGGGTTCTCCACATTGGGGAGACATGCAGGAGTCCGTGGGACCATCGAAGGAGGCATCAGCTACGAAGTCTCAGGAGGAGACCTCCAGTTCACGAGAGGAGGCAGCCAGCATGCCGCATAAGTTGGTGGCTTCTGCAACTGTCGCAAAATGGGCGTAATGAAGAGTTGCCGGAGGAGATGGCCGGCGAGCCGTAGGGAGGAAGTGTCGCCTCCAATGCGAGTCAAAGCTACCGGCAGCATCCTCTCGCGGATGGAGAAGACAAGGGGAGGACCAGCGCCTCCAAATCGCTTCAGCCCCATTGCAAGCCTACCGGGTTTACGTGAAGAAAGCACGCAAAAGCACGCCTGTGATCATTCTCGCCAGCATCATTTCGTGACATGGACATGATTGCCCATTGTTACATGGCCCATGCTGTTGAGCCTCAGACTTACGGGGAAGCTGTTGAGGGGCCAGATCAGATCAAGTGGCAGGAGGCCATTGATAAGTGGAGGTGCGGGAACAAGCCTGATTGAGAATCGACTTGGTGCTTTGAGAAGCTCCCACCGGGAGGCGCGTGCCATCGGCCGAAAATGGGTCTTCAAGGTTATGAGGAAGGCGGACGCGATCGCATAGGTACAGCGCGCCGAATTTCAGGCCAAGGGCTACAAAATGTGGCGAGGGGATTGACTGCTACCGCAGACCTGCCCTCGGGGTGAAAGTTCAACTCCCTCCCGCCTCCTCATTTCATTAAGTACCGCAGGATGCATAACTACCCGCTTGACATCAAGATCGCTTTTGTATGGAGATTCGATGAAGAGATATACATGGAGCAGCCAGAGGGGAAACGCAAGAAGGGAAAGGAGAACCTTGTGTGCAGACTCGTGAAGAGTTTGTATGGGCTAAAGCAGGCCCCTCGCGTGTGGTATGAGAAGATCGATGAACTCTACGTGGCTATGGGTTTGATCACCGCTTTGGAGACCGACACTTGTGTGTACTCGCTGGCTTAAGATGATGATAAGTTGTTTGTTGGGGTCTATGTGGATGACACGATCATGATCGACCAAAGTCTCTTAGCGGCATTACTTGAGAGTTGGAAGGAGCTCTTGCGGGAGAATTTCGAGATGGCCGATCTTGGAAGCCCGATCTCTTGGGGATCAGTGAAGAGGGGCAGAGATGGTTAAGCTATTCCTTTGTCAAAGGAAGTATGCAGAAGATGTGTTGCGGAAGTTCAACATGTGGGAGTGCAGGCCATGCACAAGTCCCATGGAGGCTGGAGTTCGCTTCACGAAGGAGATGTCCCCGTCTACAGAGGAGGAGGCAAAGGCAATGGCAGGAGTGCCATATCGATCTGCGATTGGGAGCCTCATGTATTTGATGACAGGCACGAGGCCTGACCTTGCGAAAGCCGTGAGCACGGCAAGCAGATTCATGGAGAACCCCGGCGAGGAGCATTGGGAAGGAGTCAAGCGTATATTTCGGTTTCTGAAGGGAACTGTGGATTATGGCCTCAGGTTTGAGAGGGGGACTCGCAGCCGAGTCTATGGCTATACAGACGCTGACTGGGGAGGGGATTTGGATTCATCCCGCTCCACATCTGGATACGTTTTCTTGAATGCAGGTGGGGCCATCACATGGAATTCACCTTTGCAGCCTTCAAAGGGCTCTCTCCAAAGACCGGGCGTGAGTATATGGCGTTTCGCCACGCAAACTGCAGAGCGTAGACGCGAACTTCTTTGGGAGGTGAGCCGGGCCTCAGCCTCCCCTACTACTCTTCACACGACAATCAGTCCTCTATCGGGTTTAATGGGGAATCCGGTGTTCCACAAGCGAGCAAGCATTCCTGATCCAATACCATTACGTGAGACAGGAGGTGAGAGAAGGACTTGTTAGTATCAAGTTCATTGGAACCGTGAGCAGGCGGTCGGCTATGCCGACGGCTGGGCAAATAAGTGGTGAGACCTTGCGATTAATTCGGATCTCATTGGTCAGCCTCAGAACTAAAGTGCCAAAGAGGGGGAATGTTAGGGTACATAGTTAGTTTAGATTAGCATGTTTGTGTTGGCGCTTAGTTCCTAGGGGTGTGCTTCTAGGTGTGACATGTATGGGGACGGACTTACTTCAGCGTGCGCGCGGCGGCGAGACCGACCGCGCAACCGTACGGATAGTATGGACCGTACGGACCGTACGGTCGGTACGGACAGTACGGCCGGGAGTCCGACATTTGGTACCGCGCCGAGGAATCGGTCCTGGCGTACGGAATCGTGGACTGATGCGGCGGCAAAAGGCGCATGAAGTCGGTGGAGTTCCGCTGAGCCTACTTTATGCATTCCAAGATAGTCCTCAGGTGACGGCGGAAGTTCAAATTTCTCGCGTAGAGCGTACATAATATCTGGGCTAGAGCTGGTGTTGGTACGCTACAGGTTGGGTGTACTTACAGTGCATAGCAAGACAATTTAAGTGAAGTTTATTTAGGTTGTTTGAATAAGGCTGTTGTGATGTGATGGTTCCCATATGTGTGACGACATGGTCACGCCACAGCCCCATACTATATAGTGAGAGTGGGTGTGTAAGTTAGTAACCTTCTTGATATGCATTGCAAGGCTATGGCAGTTTGAGGGCATGGCTTTGGCAGGAGGTGGACCTTTGTGAGAATTCTCAGTATGGAGACCCCTCGCCGTGAAACGAGAGTGATCATGTGGTGAAAGCTTGACTAGGCTTATGGGGGCTTGAGTTGGAAAGCTTGTCAACATAAAGCAGTTTAACGCTCTGAGCTTTCTCCTACGTTTATCTATTCCGCCTCTCGTGTGATGTGTATGCACGTGAGTGAAAAATGAGATTAAGCTGCTGCGGGCCCAGGAGGGAAGCTCCCAGTGGGACAGTGAAGAGGGAGAAAGGGTGGAAGGTGAATTTGCTTCTCATCCCTCTGCCCCTCTCACAAAAAGAGGTCCTCGGCTGGAACCCTCATGTATGCAGGGTTCGGCAGCCGTACGCCTGCCACGCTGAGCATGGTAGGCGTCACGTCGCGGCATGCGTGATAGTGAACAGCGTTAGCCGTACACTCCACCGACCGCCTTGGCCATCGTCGTCCTCTTTTGGATTGTACCGGTCGAGCGAGGAGGCGCCGACGCGTTGCTCTCCCGCCCAATCAGGTCGCGCCACGTCAGCTCATTTGGCTCAAGAATCTCGCCAAACCGACTCAACGGGCTTTTCCGTGGTTGGGCCCCTTCATTTGTGTCGGTCCGTCGGAGATCCCGGGTTGGGCCATCATTTCGGAGGGCCCTGACTCTAGTGGGAACGCCCGGCGCTGGCGTTCACACTGGATCGACATTCGTGCCGCCACGTCAGCGGTTCCTCCCCCCCGCGATGGCTGACCGTTCGCGACCGACAGCGCGGCCTCCTCCGTACCCCCCTGCCATGCCGACTCCTCTTTGGTCCATTTCACCTCGCCACTTTTTACACTCGGCCAACATTTCGCCAAATGGGCCGCCCGGAGCGCGTCATGCCACCCTCCCCATTGCCGTAATCGTACGCTGAAGTTTCTCCATTGATGGCCACCGACTCGCCTACCGCTGCCTCCGGCCCCTCGGGCTATCATTGTTTCTCCTTCCTCTTCTCCTTCATTGCGCTCAGAGGGGCGTGCCGCTTGTTTTCCCGCATGTGTGCTACGTGATGTAGCGTAGTGGAGCCGTCGACGGATCCGGCTGCCTGTTCGGGCCGTACTTCTGACATATGCCCTTCAAGGTCACGGACCGCATAACCAGAGCCGACGAGAATGCGAAGGCGGCTACCATGTGCTGGCGTCTACCTTAACGACACCATCCAAATAAGGCGCGCACTGAAAGCGCCGTGAGATACCCTACCATTGTCATTTGTTGACTCATCGGTTGGCTCCACGAAGTCGGCCAGCTCTCTCAAGGCTAATAATCGAGATTGTCATTAAGACTCCGTGATCTACTATCGCGATAAGTAGATGGATGTCGCGATGCTAGTTTGTCTTTTAGTGCTGGGCTTAGTATTTGTATTTGCTGTGTGGTTTGTTGTCTTGTTCTTCTTCTTTTTCTGCCTCTTCAGCTCCAGCAACAGATGCTAAGTAAAGAGAGAGAGAGAGAGAGTTCCATTGCATAGAGAGAAAGAGAAAGAGTCTTCTTGCTGATAGCATTTAGACATCCCATTCAGCCCAGCCAGACAAAGATTTTAGTGAGAAGACACTTTCATTGTAATGACAATCCCCAGCCAATCGCTCGCTAGGGTGAGTTTCCAAAACACAACCTTTATCTAAGCTGAGTCCTATTTTCCCTTTGCTGTCACTATGCCAAGCTACCATCTTGTGATATCCTGCCTTACACTCCTCCCAATGACCGATGATAACTAGAAGTCTAGCTGTAAGAGAATAACCGAAGAGAGGTGATTAGTGGGGAAGAGAGCCCCTGCTGAAGTGTAGCTCTTTAAGATCGAGTCCAAATTTCACAAGGGACATCTTCGGTAGATCCTCACGCCTCGGCCGCTACAAGTACCTCAATCCCCCCGATCTCAAGGTTTCATAAGCCGCAGGTACTCCACGGCCCCAATCCAACCCTTCATTAGTTTCAGGACAGATGCACTAGTTGCCGTACAGCACCTTCAGCTAGACCAGCAGTCTCCTCTTAACCCCACTTATCTTGGTATCAGAGCTGAAGGTTTGGCAGATCCACGTACCTTGATACGTGAGGCTGCCGATCCTGTGACCCGTGTCACAGCCGCCATGGATGAAGAGCTGCAGCAAGAGGGACAAACAAATCTTCATGAGGTTTCAGATGAAGACTTGGGACTTCATAAGAAGATCGACATCGAAATCCAAGCGTGACGGATTCGCACTTATGGAAGCAAGCAGCCGAGAAAGACTAAAGATGGCATCACGTAGTTATAACCCTTATCCCAGCCTTTGGCTTACCTTGAGCAGACGAGTCGCATTGAAGAACTCGGCAAAGAACTCCATCTAGCAAATGATGGCTATAGGCGATACGCATCACGCAGATGACTGCTGGGCGCCTTTGCCCATTGCCGCCACTTACCGCAGATGCCGTGAAGAGAGAGTTCCGCTCGAACTCAGATCCCTCAAGGGCCTAACACCAAAGACGTAACCCACGGATTCAAATGGATAACTACCGCACTGTGAGTCCTTCCAAAGACGCTAGCCGCACGCAGCCCCACAAGTAGGTCGTGGGATTCCTTAAGACATACCCTCACCTCCCGCTGCTTCACAACTTACCCATCCCAGCAGAGCCCCAGCGAAGCCAAGCCAGGCAAGGGCAGATCGACAAGAGGTGACTCCTCCAAATTTCGCGACCAACCCCGGCAGAGAAGCACGTTTCAGACCGAGGTTCCCAAAGAAGACGGAAGAGATGATGAAAAACCGGGATACCATGATTCCCTTTAAAGAGTGAGGCGAGAGATACCACCGGGCATCATCACTAGAGGATTCCTTTGGAAAGCGGGAATCACGAGAAGCCTGGTGAGACATCTTGAGGGAGAAGCGGCATAGCTGAACTTTGAAAGAAGGACAGTGGATGGCGGCCTTAGGCATTTGAGGAGAGAGAGCTGATCGAGGTGGAAATTTGTCCCGAAAGCGCTTTCGCGGATATAAATCAGCACCACGACAAAGGACACATTCAGAGCTTTGAACCATGGCAGATTCCGAATCAATACATGCTAGACGGCAGCTACATAGAGTACTATAGTGATGGCGTTTAGATAGCTGGCGAAGCGTTTTGTCTGCGCTTGGTTTTAGCAAATCCCTTGAACTGACTTTCTAGAGGTTCTCCAAAGGGTTCCGCAAGGCCATCAAATGAGAAAGATCTTCACCGATCGTGAGACGCGCGCTACACAACCCACCAGCCAGATGCCCGTGCTTTGTTAGAAAGGGCAGAGCGAATTCGTGAAAGATCAAGACAGGCAACCCATGTAACGCATCAATAATTACATGAATGCTATAGATCCACGCCGTGATCGAATGCATCAAAGAATTCTCAAGACCCGAGTCGAAGAAATGATGACCCTTACGCCACGCCTTCCGTGAACAAGCCGCCTTTTCTCCCGCACCCCGCCAGACGCCCCGCAGCCCCTGTGGAAATTTTGGCTATAGCCAGCACGACCAAGCCCTTCCCCTTCTCCATATCCTCATGATCCTCGGCGCATCCCATTGAAGCCTCGGTAACTTCACATACCCGGCGTTTCGTCTTCGTGCCACCTGTGGTCCTTATCCCGACGCACAACCGGGCAGGGCGAGGTTTTGCCGTACGACGGCGACGCCGGATGACGAGGCAGTGTCCTGGGCATGCTGGCTAGCCCGCGCACCCAATCATAACCCCGAGGTCGCTACCAGGACCATGGACCTCAAGACCTTTCTCGCATCACGCGACATGATGCCCGCGGTATGCATGCGAGACTCTCCAATGAGAAAGCCCGAAAGGGGAAAGATGGAGCTGCAGGGAGCTCTCCTGCAGAGATCACTTTCATGGACATGCTCCCGGCTGCCCACACACCATCGAGAACTCATGCTTGTTAGTGTAAAGTAGTTAAGGACTTGTTGTACACTAAGTTGTTGGTACTAAGTTCTAAGGAGGGGCGTGCTCATTATGTCTACA
The DNA here is from genome assembly GCA_037447605.1 of Zygnema circumcarinatum. Classification (NCBI taxonomy): domain Eukaryota; kingdom Viridiplantae; phylum Streptophyta; class Zygnematophyceae; order Zygnematales; family Zygnemataceae; genus Zygnema; species Zygnema circumcarinatum. The sequence continues at coordinate 5,408,903 of CM074804.1, forward strand.
TTGTACGGTGAACCGTCTAAGTGACCGTACAAGTCTTTAAGGGGTGTGCGTGAAGCGCCATAGAGTCCGACGGCAAGGCAAGGCATTAGAATATGGGGTGGAGCGATCAGGTGGAGTGCGATTGTAAGGCGGGACCTTGGATGTATGGACATTGGTGGGTGCGTGGGGTCGGTCTTGACGTGGCGGCGAACAAATCGAAGTGGCGGCCTTGAATACGTGGCAGCGGGCGAGGCGGCCAGTGCGAATCGGCAATGTCTCATGTGAAGGGCGATGGCGAATGGAGCGCCCGCGTGTCGGGAGTTAATTGAAGAGCACATGCGGCTGGGTAAATTGGCGCTAAATGAAACTACGGGGTCCCACATGACGCCAAGTAATGAGGAGTCAGATCCTACGATGGAGGACTCGGATGGAGATAAGGCTGAGGCGGATCTGACGGCAATGATGTGCTGGATCCGTGCAAGCCTAGGAGGATCCAACGGCGCGAGATTAGGATCGGGATAAGGGTCTTGCAAGGCGTAGCATGTGCGGCCGTGACGTGACAATGTCACTAATGGCGCCATATTGTATTTAAGGCTTAGATTGTTTGGTAGAAGTTAACCTTCTCGTGACTCACATTGGGAGTGAGGCTGTCTTGCTTAGGGCCAAGAAGATAGTGGGAAGTGTTCAGCTTGTAGTCGGTGGTTTATTCACGTAGCTTGAGAAGAGGTGCTTGAAGCTTGGCTCTAGTGTTGTCAAGTTGTATTTCATCTTTATCTTAAGGAGTTTTAGGCTGGTGGCTTTCTCCTTACATTTTCATATTTCCGCTGAGTTGTTCTCTTGCATTTAGTGTGTTTTGTGTGATTGAGCAATTCATTGAAGATGTCGAGTTCTACCCAAGGTAGAGGAGAAGTGGCAGCCCCACCAAGGGAGGGCGCTGCAACAACAATGCTCCCTTTCGCCCGGGACCGCCTCCTTCACCCTCTTATACCATTTTGTAACGTACGCCGATCCATCTGCACCCTATGGAGTCCCCTTCCTTGACAAACGCATAAGGGACCGAGCCCGATCTGGCTGCCCGCGCCCGCACTGCACAGATTGCCGCAGCATTGCAACCGGCTTGGTCCGAATCACCCATCAATTCTGAAGAGGGTGCTCAAGCCCGGATCGCCGAGATTGCAACGGCCTTGCGCAGGCTCCCTGTCAACCAGAGTGATCCTCATTCGCATCCCCTGCCATTCCTCCCTGCCAATGTCAACGGCGCCAGCTCCTCTGGCACTGCTCCACCAGTCGCCCCCCCTGTCAGGAGAACTTCCGTCCTCCCTCCTGTTAGTGTTAGTGTATTATAGTTAAGCATTACATAGTACACACTAACTTGGTTATGGTACTCAGTCGTGAAAACTACCTAGTATGAGTCGCAATGACGTCAGCAACTTAAGTTCAGAGGTGCGCGTGTAGCGCGCGCGGGCGGAGTTTGGATGAACGGCCGCGATTGATCGCGGCGCTAACTTGGAGACGCGCGGAGCTAATTGGTCGCGGCGCTGACGCGAAGGCGCGTGGTACGGACGCGCGAAGATGATTGGACGCGGCGCGGG
>CM074804.1:5412887-5423549 GCA_037447605.1 Zygnema circumcarinatum
ACTGTTGGGGTATGTGGATGGCTCCACTGTGGCCCCGGATTCAGAGACCAACCCTGTAGAGTTTGAGCAGTGGAGGGTGTGTTGATGTATAGGTACATCAGGTTGTTGGTACTTAGTTCCTTGCATGAGTGTTGTCCATGAGAACAATGTTGTGTTGGGACAATGTCATGCATGGATGGTCATGTTTGGTGTAGGACCGAACATGGGGGGTGCCCGTATCGTTAGGGCATGGTACGATAGGTCTAGGGAAGGTCTAGAGTCTTAGGGTTAAGGCTTAGGCTTAGACCGTACCAAAGGGGGTGCGCGGGATGCGCCTTGATTGAATGGAGCGCGGCCGTACGGACGGCGCGCGACTGTACGGACGAAGCGGAAATGTACGGACTCGGTGATTTTGGACGCGAGAGGCGGATTTGCGTGAAGCGACATGATTGGTCGCGACAGCACGCAAATCGCAGCGTGATCTTCGAGCGTGACATGAAGCATGATTCGGTACAGTATGTACTTTAGAGGTACGGACGTTGGTCGGTGCTGAGATGTCGGCGCGACGAATCAGCATGAGGAGGCGCTGAGTTAGCAACGTCTACATCTAGAAGATAGTGGCGAATCCGGAAGGCGCCCGCACGTGTCGGTCGCGAGCGTATAGGAATGAGGCTTGCTTCGTAAATGCGACTTCGGGCGTGCGCCGCGGAGGCGAAGAGACGGCGGCGGCGATGCTGATCGTCTGACCGCGGAGGCAAAGGAACCGACCAAGGGACGTCTTGGATAAAATTGCGGTCAGGAATCTGCACCAATCAACATTGCTCACGAGGAATCTTTTCTAGAGTGTGGAGTCTTGGAATGTTGTGGCGGCAAGAATTGGAGGTGTACCTCGAGGTAAGGTTGGGATTGGGTGGGTTGGCGTGGCATCAGATTGTCACGTTGTTAGTGTTGATACGTTACCCGAGCTAGATGTACTGCATAGCAAGACCACGAAGTAGTTTAAGGTTGTTTGAATTAAGGTTGTCGCATGCATGGTCCCGGCGTGTGTGACGTGACATTGTCACGTCACAGCCTCATACTATATATTGAGGAGTAGGTGTGTAAGATACTAACCTTCTTGATGAGCATTGCAAAGCTATGGTAGTTTCTACAGCAGTTAGAGGCAAGGCTTTGGCAACAGGAGGTGGACCTTTGTGAGGAGTCTCCGTGTGTGGAGAGCTGTCTCACGTTAAGGTGGAGTTATCATGTGTTGAAAGCTGGGCTAGGCTTATGGGGGCTTGAGGTGGAAAGCTTGTCATGATAAAGGAGTTTTAGGCTGGGAGCTTTCTCCTTCGTTTTTCTATTCCGCCTCTTGTGTGTTGAGTATGCACTTGAGTGAAAAATGAATGAGAGTGCTATGGGCACAGGGAGAGAAGCTTCCATGGATACTGAAGTGGGGGAAAGGGTTGGAGATGAATTTGCTTCTCATCCCTCTGCCCCACTCAGAAGTGGTATTAGAGCTTATGGTTGAAGTCTTGGAGCATCTGGTGCTTAAGGTTCAGTCCTAGAGCTTATGGTTGAAATCCTGAGGAGTACCAAGTTAGAGTGAGGGTCTTGGAGCATACTAAAGTGAAGGGGTTTAGTTCCTTGATAGTATGGGTTCCAAAGGGATAGATCCTTGACTAAAGAAAGAGCTAAAGGAATAGTTCTTTGGGGGAGCCTAATGGTTGGCTGAAAGGTACTCAAGAGGATAGCCATGGTTAAACTCTTAGCCATGTTGATGGTTTTGTTTGTAGCAAGCAAGTTGTTTAAAAGACTCAGCTTGGAGGAGCTACAAGAAGGAGAAGATGCGTTTGGAGTTCTAGTCTTGACAGCTCAATGGACAGAGTGCGAAAGGAGGCTAGTTTAACGGCATTGGAATTGGCGCTGTTGTGAGAGACTTGGCTCAAGGGAGTCAACGTTTGGCGCGTGGAGATGGTGCATTGATGATGTGCACACACTTGAGGCGACCCAACTCATCAGAGTTGGAGGAGGCAGCGTGAGAGACGCACAAGCAAGGTTGGATTAACCTTTTGGAAGCTTGTATGCTCGGATATGTCGAAGGCAAAGTTGCTTCATCAAAGGATTCGAGGGGAGGACTTGTCAGTACTTTGAGAAGTGGAGGAGGCTCCAGTGCCATATCGAGATTGCCATGGTACATGGAAGGGACGACCCTTCCTGCACGCTCTTGGGATTAGAGACTAGCTTGCAAGTTAGAGACTAATGAACTAGAATCTTCACATAGGCTGTGGGAGAGACTAGGAGAGCTGGAGAGTGGCAAGGAGTGTCCCGTGAGGAAATAGTTTACTTCAGATGCGTTTTTGGAGTAAAGGAGGCCCAAGATCTAGAATCTAGGGAGTAAGTTGCCCAAGGAACCATTGCTGAAATCTTGACTAGTCTAGTGGATAGAGCTAGTGGAATTGATAGCCACTAAGTTGTTAGTGATGGACCACTAAGGAGGAGTTGAGGGAATTCCCCAAGGAGTGATGGAGGAGATCAATTCAGAGGTAGGAAGGTCGCAACTTTCTACAAGGAGTCTACTTCAAGGAGGAGTAGATGGAGCAAAGGAGTAGAATGGATAGAGTCAAGAGACATTGACAACCATTCAAGGAGGGGCAAGGCTGAAGTCGAACAAGGAGGATTGCACTCCAAGTTGACATGAAGAAGCCAAGAGTTAGATGGAAGTTCTCAAGAGATCACATTGCTAACGAACTTGCAGGAGTGAGGGATCATTCGGATCCAAGGAGATGTCAGCATGGTGGCTCAAGTGTGTCCAGACGTGGACCTGATCTGTGTCTAAAGAGTTTGCTGGGAGTGCACGCCTGGTTTACTCAACAACATGGGATAGAGATTTTTGGAGGACGAGCCGAGTTGTTGATCTCAAAAGGAGGCAAGAGAAGCTGGTGGATCTCGAAAGGAGAAGTGGCGTACAACTGCCTTGGAAGACAAGGTGCAGTTCTTTTAGACCACAAAATCTTGTTTGAAATTTACCTTTTAAGGTGAAAATATTTTGGAGGCAAGTAGGTGGAGTTAGATGGAGGTTGCTGTGATTTTTTGTCACATGCAAATGGAGACCCTCGTGATGGGAAAGAGAGCAGAGTAGCTTGTACTTCTCAGAAAGGGGAAGGTGCAGCGGTGGACGTTGTAGAGATAAACTACAGTGGCGTTATCTACTACATCATAGATCTTCTCTAACGTATCCCACATCTCTCGATCTGTCTTTAACTCTGAAATCAGATCTGTCGGGTCCTCACTAACGCCAGCACAAAGCAAGGTCCTAACTTTACAATCCTTCACCCTGTGAGAGGGGCAGAGGGATGAGAAGCAAATTCATCTCCAACCCTTTCCCCCACTTCAGTATCCATGGAAGCTTCTCTCCCTGTGCCCACAGCACTCTCATTCATTTTTCACTCAAGTGCATACTCAACACACAAGAGGCGGAATAGAAAAACGAAGGAGAAAGCTCCCAGCCTAAAACTCCTTTATCATGACAAGCTTTCCACCTCAAGCCCCCATAAGCCTAGCCCAGCTTTCAACACATGATAACTCCACCTTAACGTGAGACAGCTCTCCACACACGGAGACTCCTCACAAAGGTCCACCTCCTGTTGCCAAAGCCTTGCCTCTAACTGCTGTAGAAACTACCATAGCTTTGCAATGCTCATCAAGAAGGTTAGTATCTTACACACCTACTCCTCAATATATAGTATGAGGCTGTGACGTGACAATGTCACGTCACACACGCCGGGACCATGCATGCGACAACCTTAATTCAAACAACCTTAAACTACTTCGTGTCTTGCTATGCAAAGTACATCTAGCCTGGCAACGTACCAACACCAACGTACTAATCCAGGTGGGCATGCACTCTACCGTCGGCTACACATCCCGCCGTCCTAACAAAGACTAACTCCGTACTCCTCGAGGTACACTCCGCCGACTCCTTGCCGCCACAACATTCCAAGACTCCACACTCTAGAAAAGATTCCTCAGAGCAATGCCATTGGCAGACTCCCACCGCACGACCCGCATCGCTCCGCCGGCCTTGCCTCCGTGGTGCATGGTCAGGATCGTGGCCCCGCGGGATCGCCTCTGTGGCTCAGCTGCTTCTCAGGTTTGACCGATGAAGCAAGCCTGTCCCCCATACACTCTCGCACCTTGAACACGTGGTGCCTTCCGGTCGTCATGATCTTTGAGACTGTAAAGACGCTGTGACTCAGCGTCCTCATGCTGATTTGTCGTGTTGGACATCTCAGCACCGACCAACGTCCGTACCTCTAAAGTACATACTGCATCAATCATGCTTCATGTCACGTTTGAAGATCATTGCCCGCCATTTTGCTGTCGACCAATCATGTTGTCTTCCACGCAGTCCGCCTTTGCGCTCAATCACCGAGTTTGACATTTCCGCTTCGTCCGTACAGTCGCGCGCCGCCGTACCGCCGCGCTCCATTCAATTAAGGCCGCATTCCCGCGTATCCTTTGATTGGTTTAGCCTAAGCCTTACTTACAGCCAGACCTTCCCTAGACCCATCGGGTTATGCCTGGTAAGTTCCACAGGGCATCCCCCATGTCCGGTCCCACCAAACATGACTATCCATGCATGACATTGTCCCAACACAACATTGTTCTCATGGACAACACTCATGCGAGGAACTGGTACCAACAACCTGATACCCATACATCAACATGATTAACGCGGGTAAAAGCGCCAATGCTTCCCTAATTGCTTTATATATTATCATGCTAGAGCCACTTACAAAAAGAGTGTGGAACTAGTCGGCAAGGGCGTGCCGGGTGTGAAGCACACAAACAAAGGTACAACTAAACTAACAGTAAAAAGTACAAGTTAAAAGTACGCCTGTGTGCGCACACGCGGGTCGGAAAACGGCTAAAAATAAAAAATGGCTACAAACTGGTGAATGTCGGATTCTCAACACTCTCTCATTCAAAGCGTGGAGTCCTACAGAAGAGCCGGGTGAAGCTCGCAAGCCGGCCATGTAAGGCCTTGGTAAGAAAAATCGGCGGTCCGCTTGCCGGCAGGACAAAGAGGAGGAAGGTGTAAGGGTGCCGCCTTCATCTTGTCCGGTTAAGTGGAACTGTATGTCGATGTGTTTGGTACGTTGATGGTGCACGGGGTTTTGCATGAGGGCAAGGGCACCTTGAGAGTCCGTGAAGACGGTGGTAGCGTGAGGGGGGGGAAAAGTGAGGTTGGAGAGGAGGGATCGGAGCCAAACAACCTCTTTGGCAGCAGTGGAGGCGGCCATATACTCTGCTTCAGTGGAGGATGTGGCCACCGTAGGCTGCTTCCGAGAGGACTGCGAAATAAGGCCACCGCCTGTGAGAAAACATGAGCGAACCCAACGTTTTGTGTCGGGTCACCGCCCCAAATGTAGTCACACAGCCAACGAGGGTGGGGGAGCCAGAGGAGAAGGTAAGGCTCAGGGCCTTGGTGCCCTGAAGGTAACGAAGGACACGCTTGGCAGCGCTGAAGTGAGCAGAAGAGGGGCGGTGAAGGTATTGGCTGAGCTGCCCGACGGCGGCAGCTAGGTCGGGCCGAGTACACAACATTGCATACATAAGGGATCCCAATGGCTGGATCGGTAAGTGGCATACCCGTGGGTCGGGAGCCAGCCCACAAGGGAGGTAAGGTGAATGTGGGCGCCCGTGGGGTGTGGAGGACAGCCGTAAGCCGCCATCCCAAACGGTCAGATGAGATCGAAATATTTCGGGACCGAGGTGAAGGGTCCGAGCAGCCCCATCTCTAATGATGAATTCCAGGACACCGCGGGCCGAGGTCCGCCATGTCAAATGGTCGTGCTGGCGAGCCGCTTTGACGCCCCAAATGGGGAAAGGGAGGGACCCCATAATGAGGTCAATAACGAAATCTGCAGACAGAGGGCCCCATCGCGGGCTAACAATAAGAGAAGAGATGAAACCCGCCATGCGGTGGATGGGTAAGAAGGGATGTAAAGATCCAAAAGTGTTCCAGACAAAAGCCGCCTGGAGGCCGAGGATGGATTTGTTGGAGGCGTATGAGGTGTTCCGTGGCTCTGGGAGTGAAGCATGTACCCGGCCGGAATGGCGATAAAGATCGTTTCTGAAGGTCCCCAGAGGAATGCGGTTTTGACATCCATCCGTGAATTTCCTCAACGTGTGTGGTATGGAGAGAGCAAGGGAGGACGCTAATGGAGGTGAATTTCACAACGCAGACACGCTTTCGTGAAGTCGATGCTCAAGCCGAGAGAACCCCCGGCTACAAAACGGGCTTTTATAGCGTCAACCGAAAGCCGGCCGGATTTTTGTTTGATTTTAAATACCCATTTAGAGCCGATGCGTTTACCACCGCAAGTGTGGAGGGACAAGGTCCTGTGTGTTGTTTTTCTCAAGGGAGAGGGAATTCAGCATCACGGGTACTTTCCAAGAGGGTCAGCTGGGTGCTGGAAGGGCGGTGCTACAGTAGGGGGGCGTGACTAGGATGAAGAAGGCCATGATGAGGGAGAGGAGGGCATGGGCGCAAGCATTTATACTTACCGGCCGCCGACGCGAAAGTGCCGTGTGGCGGGGGCAGGGCCGGGGAAACCCGAGGGGAGAGTGCCTGAGGGGCGGGTGGCGGGAGGCCGCGACGCGTGAAGGGGAAGGGGAGTCGGGTAGGCCGGGAGAAGGCGCAAGGGGGAAAAAGGGAGGGGGGGGGAGGTCTGTAGGCGGAGGGGAGGGGTCCGCGTCCGGCTCGGGTGAGGTGGAAAGCTCCCTCTGAACAGAAGAGGGAGGGTCGAGCAGAGAGGACGAGGGGGAGGGGGGGGGAGCGGGGGGAGGGGGGTCGACGGAGGGGGACGCAGGGACACCGAAGGGAGGGGAAGGGGGAGCGGCGACCGGGGGCGGGACAAAAGGAATGTCGGCGGCCAATGGGGGAGCGGCCGCGGGGGGGGGAGGGGAATGATATCCAACGGTCACGTAGGTGGGGGAATCGTACGGCGCAAGATTGGGATTCGGCGGGGAGGAAGTCGGCGGGTGTACGGCCGTGGTCGGTGGCGAATGAAGCCGCGCGACGAGAGGAGCCTCATTAAATGCGACGTGCCGCTACGAAGCGCATACCCATTTGTCGCGACAACACCAAGATAATGACAGCCTTGGACGTGAAGCGCCAAGAGTTGTAAGAAAATCAGCCGCCAGACGTCCGCTGGTCCCCATTTGCCGTGACGACCGGACGAGATCTTTGTACCAGCCCGCAGCCCAAAAAATACTCGGAGGTGGAGACGAGGGTTTGCCGCCAGCCTCAGAGGGAGGCCGTGAGGGGAGGGCGAGGTGGGGAAAGGTTACGGCTGTAAGTGGTCGTGGAGATGGCTTCCACCTAGAAGGCCATAGGGAGGTCGGCAAAATGAAGCATAGAGCAAGCCATGTCGAGAATGGTGCGGTTAAACCGCTCGGCGACTCCATTTTGCTGGGGGGTGTAGGGAGCGGTAGTCTGATGGGTGATGCCGTGAAGGCGAAGGTATTTGGAGAAGGCGGTGGACATAAACTCGCCGCCGTTATCAGTGCGAAGGGTCTTGATGCGGCGACCGAGAAGGGTCTCTGCACGGGCTTTGAACTCTTGGAAGCGGGAGAAAACGTCAGACTTGTGAGCGATGGGAAAAACATGGGAAAAATGAGTCGCTTGGTCAATGAAAGTGACAGCATGATAGCGCCACTGAAAGCTAACATCACGATAAAATACAAACATCGAATGAATGAGTGCCGAGGCTCGTGAGACAGTGTGGATTGAGGGAAAAGGCACTTTGCCATTTTGCCTCAATACAGCCCAACAAAAGCTCCAACTTGTCTGGGTAGAGAAAGAGTCTAAACCTACCACCAAGCCCGGGCCGAGTTCCTGAGGCTACTTCAAAGAAGGTGGCCAAAGCGGAGGTGCCACCTGGCAAAGGTAAGGGGGCTGCAGTGAGCATGGGCGCGCTCAAGGGAGGCCGCAAAGAGGTAAGGGAAAACAAGCGGCCGGTTTCATGCCGTGTGTCTAACTACAAATTGCCCTCGGGTGAAGAAAGTAACCCCGCCCGCCTAAAAAGAGTCAAATGCCTGGGGTAAAATCGATGGAGGCTATCGGCAACAGATTCTTTGGCGAGGCTATCCACTGTGCAGACGCTACCATGATGAAGCCGCCGCCACTGGGGAGTGGGAAACCCTCGGCCTACGCGCGGGTACCAAGGAGCCGTTATCCCTTAAGAAAATGGTCATGGGGAGAGGGAGGGAGAGAGCCGAGAGAACCAGCCACGAATTTAAAAGCATGATGGGAGGCACCTGACACAAGCCAAGTGGAGTCGTGGAGAGAAGGGTCATACCTAAAAGGGTCCGCTACGTAGCAAGCAGCGCGGACCAAACTCGGAGCAATTCATAGACGGCCACCCGGTGGGAGGCGCGCCGGGCCGGGGAAGCCGGGGTGAAGAGAGGGGTGTACGGGCGTGGGCGGCGGCGACCAAGGAGCGGTAGGGAACGTGGAGGGAGGCGCCACGCAGCCGCGACGACACGCTCGGGGACCGAATCATAGGCCAAATCGTAGGGCGCCGCTGATATTTCATGACAAGCGCCAGCCGGCTGAGGTAACGGGATGGCTGTAAAAGTCGTGGCGCGCCTCCTTGGCCGAGCGACAGTTTGTCCTTTACAGTCCGCTCCTTGCAATACCGACAAAAGAGGGCGCCAGGAGACTTGGGCGGTGGAGGACCAGATCCGAAAAGCGCGGACGCGTGGGAGGATCTGGAGGGGGTGGAATCTTTTTCCTCCTCGTTTAAAAGAAGGTCGGTCAGATCGGCTCGCTAGTGAGATCGAGGCAAAGATCAATGGATCTAGATGAAGACCTGAAAGAGCTCCGGCAAGCAAAATTTCGCCTAAAAGATTACGATGACCCATCATCATGAAACTACTTCAATCAATGCCACGCGGCCGCCTAGCAAAGGATTTGACGCGGTCAGTATATGTCAGCATGGTTTCAGAGGATTCCTTTACGCAGTTAGTGAAGGCACGCCGCAAACGGAGTTTGTGAGACCACTTCCGAGGTTCGTACGCATTGGTCAGAAGAGTCCAAGCGTCGTGGGGAGCTGGTGGCGTCACGGACGTGTCCGATGAGACTGCGCTGAATGCCGAGTGTGATGCGGAGAAACGCCTTCTTTGTCGCGTTTTGTCCAATCGGCGATCTCCTTCGCGCGTGCAGCCAAGGCGGCCGCGTCGGCGGTGGAGGGAAGTGGCAAAGGACAGGCCCTAGACCAAGAACGGCTGCACTGGCCGCATTCCTCTTCCTCAAAGCCGCAGACCGAAACTCCAAATTCCCAGCCATCCAACGGCCGAAATTCAACTCCTTCAAATTTCACATGTGAATAACACTCCAAAGACTCGGGAAGTTCGGCGAGAGCAAAGAGCGAGAGAGCTTTTAGAGTGGGGAGTACCGGTCAAACCGAATGTACGGGTATAAGGTGACGACAAATTACCCACGCCTTTACGCTTCCGCTGAACCTCCTACCAAAGATGGGAGGTGATTGGAAGTGGTTGTCCAATGGCAGATCACATCGCGGTCCTCTCCGACTCGAATGGGTCGAGGTGTATAACGACGAACGCCACGATTTCATACGCGACGCGGCCAGACGCCAATGCACGGCCGATCCTATGCTGCCGCTGGGCGCTGGTCCGATCGGGATGTATCCGGTCCGCACTACAATCCAGAACCCGTAATTGTGACGGACCACTACGCCTAAAACGAAGGAGGATGTGTGGTCGGGTTCCATGATCCTCGACACCACATCGCGACGCTGACATATATATGTCTTGGTATATCATACAGATCAACCCTGCAACCTCAAGAAGGTTCGGACCCCCGTGACCCTTCCCGGTCCTGTGGTCCCCACGCTGGCCACCGCCCGCGCCTGCGTGAGAGTATTTCAGGGACGGAGCCGCCTCTAAGTACACCTCCCGTGGTGACTGTAGCGTTTCGCTACATTACTCCCCCCTGTGAGGATGTGAACGCCCTCGTTCACGGGTGTGGGGTAGTAAAGGCAGCTCGTAGTTTCAACGGCACGCGTCGAACTCTACGTGATAACCGGGAGGGCTCAGCGATAATCCCGGTCAAGTCCCTTTCCGAGTTGCGCGGGGACGGCTCAGGAACCCCCCGAGCCGCCCTCGCCCGCTCTCCTGCGGCCTGCGCCTCCCAGTACAAGTTGATGAGCTCCTGGCAATTGGTTAAGTTGCCCTCGGCTTCCCATGTGCTATGTTCAACCCCATAGCCCAACCACTTCACGAGGTATTCGTGACGGGAAGATCGACCCTTTCTCACAAGACGGTGGGCTTGAATGGTTTCAACTTCATACTCAAGTTCACCTTCAAGTTCCACTGGTGGGGGAGGTGGTTGGATCCTCCCATCGCTACGGTAGACCTTTAGCAAACCCACATGAAAGACCGGATGCACCTTCATGTGGGATGGTAAATCCAACCTGTAAGCGACATCATTGATTCGCTTCCCGACCCTGAAAGGTCCGATGAAGCGGGGCCACAGCTTACGTGTTCCGCCATAAGCTTTGAGTCTCAAGTTCGCCGTACTTAGCAACACCTCATCGCCTTCGTTGAAGGTGAGTTGGGTACGGTGACGGTCAGCATAGGCCTTTTGTCGCGACTGGGCCGCTAGCAGGGTCT
>CM074804.1:5450716-5482345 GCA_037447605.1 Zygnema circumcarinatum
GGCCGAGTACTTACATCCGCGGTTGCCTTTTAATGGTAAAGCACCTAGGTGAATACCGGGAGGTCCTGAAAGGGAAAGGGAAGGGAGAAAGGAAGGGAGAAAGAAAGAAAGAAAGGAAGGGAAGGGATCAGGGAAGAGAAGGGAAGGGAAGGGATTAGGGAAGAGAAGGGAAGGGAAGGAAGAAGGGAAGGAAGAAGGGAAAAAGGAAGGGAAGGGAAACGGGAAGGGAGAAATCAATAGAAAATAGGGCAAAATGGGCAGAAATGGCTGAATCAACGCAAAATGAAAAAACATAAGAAGAATACCACCGAACCTAAGAAGGACTAAAACACAAGAGGAACAATGCAGTACAACAAGACAAATTACGGCAGAAAACGTCTAAAAACAAACACGCATTGTAGCCCACAACGCGCTAGCACGTTAGTGAAATTGGAACCTCACTGCCATTACAGCGCCTCTTACAGCGCGAAGGACGGATCCGCCTCCACCGCCGTGCCCGCGCACCAGCGCTCAAGCCCGCACACTGCCCGCCCGGCCGTCCGATCCACGTCGACGAGGAGGCGGGAAGGGGGCAGGGAGGGAGGGAGGGAGGGAGGGAGGGACACTGCCCCGAGAAGGGCCGCCTCGCCCCGCCCCCCAAGTGAATTGGTGCATAGGTCGGACCATTAGACCAACCATTCGACTAGTTGCCCACCATTGGTGTCGGATCGAAACAACCATTCGAATTGTTTGGATCCAATAGATGCCAATGGTTGGTTAGTGACCATTCGACTGGTTCAAAACCATTGGATACAATGCTTGCCAACCATTCGACTGGTGTGAACCATTGGCGTCGGAGAGGGAGAGGGAGAGGGAGAGGGAGAGGGAGAGGGAGGGAAAACGTAGTCGTCCAACCATTGCCATCCAATGGTTGACCAATGGTTGCTGATCCATTGGTCCGACCTGTGAAAGTGTTGGTGACCATTGAAGGGAACCGGCCGGCCGCGCTCCGCTCCTCCCCTCCCGCCGCGTCCGCGCCGTCCCCGCCGGCGTCCCTGCGCGTCCCCAAACGGTTCCCGCGGGAGCCGCGCCGCGCCGCCGCGGAAGTCTCCGCCGGCCGGCCGGCCGGCCGGCAGGGCCGTCAGCCGCCGCGACTGCCACGTCGGCTCTCCCCGAGTGGTCCCCGCGGGGATCCAGCGTGGGGCCGCGCGGCGCCCGCGCGATCGCTGCCACGCCAGCGCGCGCCCTGCGTCCGCCACGTGGCGCGGCCGGCCGCCAGCCGGCCGCAGGGCATCCCGCCGCGCCGGCCGGCAGCCCGTCCGCGCCTCCGCGTGGGCCCGGTCGGCTCTTTTCGCGAAACACATTTCTCGGGCTGCCCGAGACCCGGGGCACGCTCGCAGAAAGCTGGAAAAGCGCAGGTGGTGCAACGGGCGAGCGGGGAGGGCAGAGGGACGGCGAGAGTGGGAGCAGGAGAGGGGACGGAGGAAGAGACGGAGGGAGAGCGAGAGGCAACCTCTGACGCACGCTCTCGCTCCTTCAGCCATGGCGGCGCGGCTGGATCTCGCTCTGGTGCCTGCAGCTAGTGAGACGGGAAAGCAGGCGGTGCTGCAGACGGCTGCTGCGGGGGTGGCTGGCGCGAGGAGGGTGAAGGGCTGCCGAGGAGTGCGGGCGCTATTGGCACCGACGATGAAGAGCGAGAAGGTGTCGGCGCAGGAAAGCCGGGCCGGAAGGATCGCCAGGGGGTGCAGAAGTGGTTGCAAGGCACCTGCTGTTGCGAGCAGCAGCGTTACTGACAGGATCGTACAGGGATCGTCGCACGAGTACAACCAGATGATGAAGCGGCAGATGGCGAACCCGTATGAGTACCACCATGATCTTGGTAAGTGCACATGGTTGTCTGCTGGCTCCTTGTTTCCACTGAATGTGGATGTTTTCCTTCCTTTCCCCTGCTGGCTCATTGTTGTCCGCATTTGGTGGCATTCGTTTGTTTTTCCTGTCTTTTCTTCGGGGTAGGATCATGTGACTTCTCGGTTTTCTGGAAATTTGTTGCGTTCAGGGTTTGTCGCACAGCTTTTTGCCCTTGTTTTAACGTATCTCTTGTTTCGTATAGAGATGGATTTCTGAGGGCGTGTAACGCATAAGTATCAAATGCTTACGAAGGCCCTTTGATTTTAAAACGTTGCTTTACCTGTGCCTACAAGGATGCCTACGTTGGCGGAGGATTATGTGCATAATCGAGAGTTGGATTCCATGGTTTATGATTAATGCATTTCTTTGATTTTTTCTTCATCAAATTGCTTTATGCTTATGTTCACGTTAGGTGATACCTTCTCCCTGGATGCAGGAATGTATTATACTCGGATTGATGACAAGCTCATTGTCGGGTCCCAACCGCAGTCTGCTGGAGACATAGAGCGCCTTCATTTCGACGAGGGTGTGAACGCTGTTCTGAATCTTCAGCAGGATCATGACATCCATTACTGGGGCATAGACATTCACCCCATTCAAGAAGTCTGTTCCAAACTTGGTGTTCGCCATTACCGAAGGCCGGTGAGAAATGTGACTTTTGTTTTCTGTGTCTGGTTCTCTTGTGTGTAATGTGTAGGGAAGTCGACACGTTAGTCGGTGTTGGACTATCCGGCATGATTTCTGGCTGACGGATTCCGCGCTTGGCGTTGTCCAGCAATGTTGGAGCTGGTAGACTCGTGTTTTTTATGTCTCTTTTGTGGATTATGATTTTATGTGTCGATTTGTAGCATTTGAGGTAAGTCTGCTAGCGCATTTAGGCTTGTTTCTTTCTCCTTAGCTCATACCAGTCACCATTTCATTCAGATTTCAGTAGAAGGATTGTAGTTAGTCCTGCATCCGCAGCGCATTGTACATGCAGAGACCTTAACGTATGTTAATGCAGTATGTTCTGAATTTCTGTTTGCTCTTATTTTGCAGGCACGCGACTTTGATCCGCACAGTTTGCGCTATGAACTACCACGGATGGTTGCTGTGATTGATCGGAACATTGCAGAGGGAAGAACGGTGTATGTGCACTGTACAGCGGGTCTTGGTCGAGCCCCAGGAGCTGCCATTGCGTATCTTTTTTGGTTCAGGGGAATGAATGTGAGTGTTTTGCTGTTTTAAGTTGTTGCCGGGTAATTCGTAATCAAATTGACACGGTTACCTTGTTTTCTTACATTGAATTTTTAGGTTTTACTAATGGACTGGAGGCTGTTTTGGAAGTGAGCATTCCTCTCGCGGAAGTCACGTTGCTGACCTTTTACGGGTGACGTGTGGGTATTGCAGATGAGTATGGCTTACGACTATCTTACGTCCAAACGGCCATGTGGCCCAAAGGCAGAGGCAATTCGAGGGGCAACTTATGATTTGGCGAAGAATGATCCGTGGCAACCCCCCCTTGAACATCTTCCTGGTTTTGCATTTACTGATGTTGCAGATTGGGAACGGAAACTCATTCAAGAGCGAGTACGGAATCTATACAACACAATCTAAGGTTGCGATGGTGTGAATCCTTCCACTGTACCTTGTAGAAGTTAGGAGGGTGGGTGGCTACACTCTGCCGTGGCCACTGCTGTGCCATACAGGCGGTTGGTCCACGTGGCAGCTGTACATGATTCAAACACAGTCAATCTCATTCATCAGGCTTTACCCTACAAGCCATTAATAAGTCCCTTTTAAGCCGCTAACGATCCCGTGTACAGCTAGATTGACTTTGGTAGTTTGGTGAAGTTTTTCATTTGGGAAAAGAAGATAGTGGCGGGCGTTAGACGCACCTTTTTTGGCCATTTTTTTTTTGTTGTATTATGGGAGGTCCGATTACGGTTTTTGCAAATCGTTTAATATGAAGGTGTGCGGAGTTTGGTGTTTCTACTTGCTGTGTACATGCGAATTATCTGAAGTGCGGGTCTAGAATATTCGTGGATTGCATAAAGAAGAATGTTTGTGCCTGGGTGACCTCGGTGTACTCGTCCGTTCAGGTCTGTGTCCATTTCCATTTCAATGCAAGAAAAAGCCTAGTGTCGGTTGAACAGTGTGCAAAATGTGTGAATGTGCATGCAGCATGCTCTGACCGACGCACGCATTTTGCCAGTGCTGAATGTTGTCTATTCTCACTGTTGCTGGTCTTTAGATGAAAAGGACCACTTCATAATGACTATTGCTTAAAAAACAATTCATAGACAATTGTTTGGAATTGTGTGTTTCGTCAGAGCGGTGATGGCACCAATCGTCCTTGGACTATTGGTTCGTTTCTTGCTCACACAGCAGCATGCGCCTCGGTAGGTGGCAGTGGATCGTGGCTGTACAGCTGTGAGCCTGAACCACGAACGATCCGTTTCCCGGCGTGTCTCTTGTTGTTGTGGCAGCTGGTTAGGACTGAACAAGCGTCAAGCGTTGCATGGAGGGGGGCACGGGGGCCATGCGGACATGAATATCAACGTCTGACAGCCTCATGACATGGCATCTGTAGTCGAGGCAGGAAGCACAATCATCAATCACCGCATCAACTAGTCCTGCAGAAAAAGCACGTCACTACTCGTACCGCGCACCATCATATGCGGTGGCGATCAAGGCGAGGGGGAGGTGGTTCAGGGAAGCTGAGGGTCATCAGCTCTGTGCAGCGACCCGCTAGATCGCATCATTATGTTGTCAGAAACCTACTTAGATCGTCTCGAGCAAAGCACATGACACGCGACGAACGATTTCAGTGTACGGCAAAAAGCGACGGAAGGAACTAGCAAACAATAACCACGACAGCCATCCTCCTTCCTGCAATTCCAGAAGACCAGGGCTGAATGCAAATCTCACTGAACCCAGGGAACCAGCAACAACTGGCGAAAGAAATCGAGCAGGAGGCGAATAACAGAAGCGAGGGATCTCCCAAAAGTCTTCGACATACATCGTTCAGCACAGTTCACACAAAATCCGAAACACGATAGATTCACCAAAGCTTCAATTACATAGTTCACATAACTTATCCTTACGGAAACCGAATAGTCCTGCCCTAGCAAAGCCTAGTGGGCAGATTCATTTTCTTACGGAAAGTTCCACTCACAAAGCACAGCGCATGACGCCATCTCCTCGGAAACACGCCGGAGTAGAAAACACTACACGCTATTCTAACATCCAATATACCATAACAGACAGAGGACAGGGCTCTGTACTACAAAGGCAAGCCTCTGCACTTATCCCTGCCCATATCTCTGCTAAAAAAGACCACCCCATAACCTAAACATAGCTAAAAAAGGACTACTTGGCACAGGGGCCCCATATACTGCACAACATACATGCAAACCCACCTCCCTCCCAGTTCCCCTAATATCAAGCCTACTTGGTGCTATGGACAGGATAGCCAGCACTGCCATGCCATAGCATACTAGAAGACCTCATGGCATGCCAATCCATGGAACAAAACCGAACTCCCATGTTCGCACATGGCCAGGCATGCCATGCAATGCAATGGCAGGGCACCACCAAGCTAGCCTTGCCACAGCCGATGATTGCTTTGCCATAAAAAAGCTTGGTGGACGCCCTCTTCTTTGCAAAGTGATATCCGATCGGTGCGAGGGCTGGCCACAAGACACTCAAATAATCGCCTCCATGATTCCTTCCCACACGTTTTCCCTGCCTGCCTTCAGGAAATGCAGGCACGTTACTCCAAAGCAGGGACGGAAGCTTCCTCTCAAAGACTCAACTGACTAAGAACCTGCCGCGTGGCAGCTTCCCCTTCAATAGACTCGTTGGAATCATCATCTTCTTCTTCTCGTGACCGGCGTGGAGCCGCATGGACTTGAATGAGTGTACGAACAGTGACGGGAGGAGCAAGCCCCATGCCTCTGCCCTCCAATCCCATTGAAGAATGACCCATACCCATTCCCATCGATGACATTCCTGACCCGAGACCCTGCCAGTACGTGCGAGAGCTTGGCCACATCATATCCGCTGGCCCCATTTCATTGTTGGCCTCTGACACGACCATCTGCGGCCGCACAATCTCTTTCCTGCTTGTTGTCTCGCGCAGCCATTCTTCCTCATCTGCCTCATGCTCATCCAGAGGCTGCTGCCTGACAGATGTCTGCGGCAGAGAGCGAACAGAGCTGTTGGATAGTGCCATGCCGCTGCCAATAACTCCAGCAGCAGGCACCTGGCGGGGCCGCGGCTGATAGGCCATGGGCGGCCTCATGTCTATCTCCGATACCCCTTCCTGATGCAGTACGCGGGGACGCGGCTGATACGCCATTCCGGGCCTGATCGCAATACTAGTGTGGCGCACCACCGCAGAGGATTCCCCATTGGAAGACATCTGTCCCTGACCCTGCCCAAGGCCTTGGTTGGCTATCTGCTGCGGGGTGTACCTGCTGCTCTGTAGAACATCCTGCCCATAAGCTCTCAACGACTCCGTTGTCCTCCTTTCCAGCGGCACCCATGTAGGATTGACATGATGCGGAACATAAGCAGGTGGAGGAGCCATGGCAGCCCTCTGCAGCACGCGGTCCTCCAGGTTGGCGCGGTACATGCGCTGCTGCTGCTGCAGTGCGCTCTGCAGAGCGGTAGAACTGACATTCGAGGAGAGGCGCTCCCCTCTCCCGCTCGCGCTGGCTAGGGCGCGGGCTATGGTGTTCTGCTCCTGCTCATCTGAAAATTCGATTTCTGCAATGGGCGAAGGCTGGCCCTGGCCAACATCTGCAGTGCAGAAAGCAGCGTTCAGAACAAGAAAACAGCAGACAGAAAGAAGGAAGCAAGATGGACGTGCGAGAGACCGATCTCCATGCTCTGTCCCCCAACATGTACAAACACTATCCTCGTCCTGCCTCCGCATATGACACCTATCCGTTCACATACAGGTCAAAACCTCAAAGGAAGGCCAAATTGTAAGTGCCACACTGCAAGTTGCGCTCAGCACGCAAACCAACCTCCCTGCGCAACCACCCTTCCCAACGAAACCCTAACAACATATATACACTTACGCTTCTTCAGTGCAGTCCACGCCGCCATAGCCGCGTTCTTTTCCGCCTGCTTCTTGGTCTTGGCCGCGTCTCCTGCGAAGCGCAAGCCTGCAACCTCCACCGTGCAGGTGAAGACGGGCACGTGGCCGGGCCCTGAGCGCACAGTGGAGTAATCAGGCAGGGCCACGCCCGCCCTCTGCGCCGTCTCCTGCAGAAGGTTCTTGCAGACGCCTGTTTCGTCCAGCACCCGTGCAGCCAGGGACTGTGCAGGGCCCCTGCGCGAAAGCGTGCTCAGGGCTACCTCTGCGGCCGCATGCTCCGCCTGGCGCAGCGTGTTGAAGAATCCCGGGCTCTCAAAAACCTCGCCATTGAAGTTCACGGTGGCCTTGAAGCGCGGCGCGTGGTCCGGCCCCTCGCGCTTGCACGCGTATGCGGGGAGGTTGAAGCTGCTGCGCTGGGCCAGCTCTTGCAGCTGGTTCTTGAACATCGTGCTGGAGTGGCGAGTGGGCCCGCAGCTCCAATCAGAGGAGAGAGAGGGAGGGGGAAGGACTCTTCCTGGCTGCCTTCCTGCCTCTCAGCGGAGGGAGGAAGGGCGGCAGGACGGAATGGTGGGAGGTCGAGAGAAGGTGGAGAGAGGGGCAAGGAGGCGCAGAGGGAGGGCGGGCGGACGGGCGGGCGGGCGGGCGGGCGGCAAGCGCCACGTGGCGCGGGTTCGTCGTCCCCCCTCCGCGCGCCGGACACTGTCGCCAGGAGCGTCGCAAGGCGTCGTCCTGCGTCGCCCTCCGTCGCACGGCGTCGCCCGAGCGCGTCGGGCAAGGGGCCGGCGGGCAGCGCGCTGGTTCCCACGTGGCGGCGGGCCGGGCGGCGCGATCCGAGTGGACGGTGGATTTCACGGTTGGCCGTACGAAATCCGTACAGAGACGTTCAGGGGCGCGGGCGGGCAGGCCACGTGGCGCGTCGCGGCGCGCTGCCGCCCAGCCCTCGCGCCGGTCCGCTCCCGCGATCGGATCCGACGGCTGCACCCCGCGACGCGCGGCGACCGGCCGCCGTACGGCGCCCGCCCGCGGCAACTTGAAGCGCGGGCCGCAACCGCGACGGACGCGACGGCCGCCTTCCTCGACCGAGGATTTTTTGCGACGAAGTTGGGATGCCCATTGGGCCACGTGGCGCGGGCCGTGCGAGTCAAGTCAGGGCTACAGCCGGCGCGGGCAGCGCTACAGTTAGAGCGCGCGGAATTCTTCGCGTTTCGCGTCCAGGACCGGCGGCGACGCGCGCGTCCGTCGGCCGTACTGCGGCAACACGACCACCAACACGTGTCGCGTCCGCAATGGCCCGCGCCGTACCGCTTTAGCGCTTGTCGCAGTCGTACCGCCGTTACCGCGCCATAACGCACGAGCGCCCCGGCATCCCGGGCGCCGCGCCGCCCCGCCTGCATCGGACGAGGGGCCGAGCTCCGCCGCGCATCGGACGGCGTGCGGGGGCCCGCCCCTCGCACTGGGCGACGCCAACGGACGGCCCGCCGACCACGCGTACGGCGCAACCGACCGGACGGTACCGTCCGCCGACAGTCTTTACTGCGGTACGGCGCTGGGTGCCGCGCCGCCGGGAAACGGAAAACTGATCATTGAGGCCGTACGGGCGGTGACGCGCCCTGCCTGTACGAGCGTACGAACGTACGGCCACAAGCGACCGCGGGCGGGCGGGCGGCGGGCGTCACCCCTCCCCGCGCAAGAACGCCGCCGCTTCGCGATAACGGCGCGCGCCCGCCCGGTCGGGCGGGTCAGAACGAACGAACCTTCAGCGAGGACCGTACGCACGCAGGCGCGACCGCCGCCTGGAACTGGCTCTGGGCATCCATGCACGCACATGCATACATGCGCGAAGGCCGCGCCGCGCCGCTCCATGCACGCGCGGGCCGTCCGGCGCGACACGCGAGGCAGGCAGGCAGGCGGCCGTTCCGCGCTGCCAGGGAGCTGGCGTGGGCCGCAGAGCGCAGCGTCTGGTGGTAGGCTGGCTGGCTGGCTGGCTTGCACGCACCCGCAGCCGTCGACGCCATTCAGCCCTTCGTTGGGGGAAACACTTGGTGTACGCGACCCATGCCACGCGGGCCACTTAGCGCAAGCGTAGTGCAGAGAATGAAACAAATATGAAAGCACAGTAGGACGTGTCAATCTTTGACATTTCCAGAAGAGAAAAAAGTAAAATAAAACAAACTAGGTATAAAAAACATATTTCAACAAAACATTTAATTGAGAACAGCATTCACGGCAGAGAAACACGACACAGCAGCTAGGAAAAGGCATTTCAAAGGTCAAAAAATGCAAAATTCACCAGTTTAACACAGCTAAAAGCTTACAATAACTTATGTTCTCTTATCTTGGCTCTTCAGTAGCCTATGAAGTAAGCAAAAAATTGGCAAAAAGCGAAAAGATCTGTCGAAAAACGCCTTACGGCGAATCCGCCCGAAGGTAAGGTCAACCATACGATATTAAAACATGTTGAACAACACACTGTATTGCATGATTATGCGATTGCTCACTTTACTTGATGCACACGTCTTGTCGACGTCACTGGCGGATCCAGGATTTATGCTAAGCCGCCCGCGACAGGGAGGGCCAAAGTCCTTAGCGCGGCAGGCGCCCGTATCCGAATCGATGCGAGCCGTAGATTCGCGCCACATGTCGACACCGGACTGGCGAGGCCACTGCCGATCCGGGAGTCCGCTCCCTCCAGATCTCGTAGGATCTGCCACGTTCTCTGCGGATCCCAGATTCCCGTGGCCAGAACCGGATCCATGCGCGCAGGCCGGCCCTGGCCGCGCATCGCCTGACATCCATCCATCCATCCATCCATCCATCCATCCATCCATCCATCCATCCATCCATCCATCCATCCATCCATCCATCCATCCATCCATCCATCCATCCATCCATCCATCCATCCATCCATCCATCCATCCATCCATCCATCCATCCATCCATCCATCCATCCATCCATCCATCCATCCATCAATCCATCCATCCATCCATCCATCCATCCATCCATCCATCCATCCATCCATCCATCCATCCATCCATCCATCCATCCATCCATCCATCCATCCATCCACCATCCATCCATCCATCCATCCATCCATCCATCCATCCATCCATCCATCCATCCATCCATCCATCCATCCATCCATCCATCCATCCATCCATCCATCCATCCATCCATCCATCCATCCATCCATCCATCCATCCATCCATCCATCCATCCATCCATCCATCCATCCATCCATCCATCCATCCATCCATCCATCCATCCATCCATCCATCCATCCATCATCCATCATCCATCCATCCATCCTCCATCCATCCATCCATCCATCCATCCATCCATCCATCCATCCATCCATCCATCCATCCATCCATCCATCCATCCATCCATCCAAATCCATCCATCCATCCATCCATCCATCCATCCATCCATCCATCCATCCATCCATCCATCCATCCATCCATCCATCCATCCATCCATCCATCCATCCATCCATCCATCCATCCATCCATCCATCCATCCATCCATCCATCCATCCATCCATCCATCCATCCATCCATCCATCCATCCATCCATCCATCCATCCATCCATCCATCCATCCATCCATCCATCCATCCATCCATCCATCCATCCATCCGCATGGGCCTGCCTGCGCCCTGGGCTGCCCGGCGCCCGCAAGGCAAGCCAGCCCAGCGGCGCCAGGCAGGGCCAGCCTTGGCCCTGCTGAAGCAGCCTGTACCGCCCCACCCCGCCCCGCCTGCCCTGCCCCGTCTTGCTCTCCTCCCTCGCCTCCCATCGCCGCTGCTGCAGGGGGATCTCGCAGCTGTTGGCGCCATGTGGCAGTTCCGCTCGGCCTCCGGCAGCAGTATGTGGCTGAGCAGCCTCGCCAACCACTCGGGGAGGCAGGTGTGGGAGTTCGATCCCGCTGCGGGCACGCCTGAGGACCGCGCTCGAATAGAGGAACTTCGCGCGGATTTCGCTGCAAGCGCCGTGGAGAAAAAGCACAGCAGTGATGAGATCATGCGGTTTTTGGTGCAATATTTTTCTCTGGGCTCCGACATTGCTGCAAATCCTCTCTGGTGCACCGCAATTCTGCAAGCACAGTTTTGTTTTTTGGTCTCTGCATAATCTTTTAGTCCCGGAGTACCCTGCTCAGGGAGTGTGTTCCTTACTAATGAACCGTCCATCTGTAATTAGGATGCTTGGTTCGTTTGGCACGAACGCATTTAACAGGTTGGAATGTTTCTCAGCCCTGTGGAAGCAATGTTGTTGTCGAAGATATCGAATGTAGAATTCTAGTTCCACTTTCAAGCTCCTCATGATCGTTGATTCATATTAGGAGCTATCACGCGCTGCTGCACGCATCAGGACCGTCCATTGTGTCTTGAATACATCGTTCTCCTCATCAGTAACTTTGTCGAACGTTACCATTAGTGCTTCATGAAAAAGTATGCTGGTGTTGAGCGAGCGTTTCGTATCGCTTGACTAAAGAATTTCATGTCGTCCCCTTTTTTAAGAGGATGACATTGGATGATTGGAATCGCAAATGGAACATTAGGGTCCAGCTGCCATGATGCATGTGCCTACTTGAACTTCCCACGATCCTATACCAGTCACGTTAAATTTGTATGCCACCTGACAACATGAAGTATTGATGCAAGCTCGTAGTACCACCTAGCGAGGTCCACTTGTAGCTCCTTTAGGCGCGGTTTCACGCATGGAGTGGCAGCAGAGGATGCAGTCAGGTCATATGGACAAGTTTTTGGATTTCTGGCCCTCAGTCGTTTCTTTCCTTCAACTGGATTTTGAACTGCAGTTTCTGAAGCAAAACCCTTTGCCAGACATGCCTGCAAAAGTAACACTTTCGAAGGATGGCGATGTTCGTCCTAACGATGCGAAGGACACTTTGGCGCGAGCAATGCGCTTTTACTCCTCCATTCAAGCGGACGATGGCCATTGGCCTGGTGACTATGGAGGCCCGATGTTTCTGATGCCCGGTTTGGTGCGTGCCTCTTCCCTACAGTGAAGTATTCAATATTTTTCTTGATTGATTTCTTTATTGTTTTTAATGCTTGACAATGCTTGTTGTTTCTTAAATTGATTGAGGGCTGGTCAGGCCTTAATCTTTACCTGAATCATTCTCAGGTGCAATAACACAAATTGATGTATAATCTGAGTAGAAGTGTAAATTAAAATTCTACGTATGCTGCTCGGAGAAATCACCCAGACTTCCTGGCCGAAATCGAATGGGGCTGTAAGGGAAAAACCCAACATTTCAATAGCTTAAAGGAAAACATCTAAGCTGTCAGTTGAACACAGGGTCACTTTTAACTCCCTTCAAACTTGAAAAATATTTTAGCAGCCTGCTCAGGTCGAGATTATTACTCGGAGTTAAGTGGAATATGTGCGACTTCGATTGATTTTTTTCATAAGGATTAGTAAAGTGGTTTCTTCCAACATTGCTGGCAGAGTTTTTCGCCAAGACTGCCGTCTCTGTTCCTTAAAGGGCGAAGGTCTAAGCTTGATTAAGGCTTTCGAGAGCTGCTCGTGTTCAAGGAACCTTCTTTCCCTAGTACACCATGTAACGTGACCATGGGTTGTTGATGGATGCTCAGCTTATCACTCTCTATGTCACGAAGTCTCTCAACACTGTCTTGAACAATGAACATAAGAAGGAGATGATCCGTTACCTGTACAACCATCAGGTATATGTCTTTCTCATCTCTGCTGAATCAATTACTTATTTTACTTTGTCAAATGTTCTGACTTGTTAGGATGATAGTTGGCTGTATCCAGCTAACCTGCTTCTTCTTCTTCTTCTTCGCTTTCCGGGGGGGAACGGGGCGACACTTGCAGAACAGTGATGGTGGGTGGGGCCTGCATATCGAGGGGCACAGCACCATGTTTGGCTCAGTTCTCAGCTACGTTTCCTTGCGCATCTTGGGGGAGGAGGCGGACGGCGGACAGCACCAAGCCATGGAGAGGGGACGCAAGTGGATCCTTAGCCATGGAAGCGCGACAGCAATCACCTCCTGGGGAAAGTTTTGGCTCTCGGTGAGCATTGGCTGCAGCTCGGCTGCGCTCATTCAGCCAGGAAATCGATGTCTGTGATGATGTGGTGGATGACTCAAATTCATAATGGACTACACGCTGATGGTAGGCCAAAATTCTAATAGCACATAGTACTGCTATGGAGTAACTCAGGTTCTGGGCGTGTACGACTGGGACGGCAACAATCCGTTACCTCCGGAGATTTGGTGTTTGCCTTACTTTCTGCCCATGCATCCCGGTTGGTACCCAACCCTCTCTCTCCCTGTATCTGATACAGGTTCTCTTTGTCTTCATCCTGCCGAGGCGTACTTTACTCTAGAGCGTCATTTCGAATTGTTGCAAGGTGGTGACTGTATGCTATCATGGAGTTCTATTTTTGTCAACCTCGCAGCTGCTAGTACACAGGTACGGCTTTTGGTTTAACTCCAGCAGAGGTTTCTGTGTGCAGGCAGGTTCTGGTGCCATTGTCGCCAGGTGTACCTGCCCATGAGCTACGTCTACGGCCGCCGTGCGTCTGGAAAGCCATCAGATCTCACGCGTGCACTGCAGCAGGAGCTTTACAATGAGCCGTACGAGGAGATAGATTGGAACGCTGCTCGGAGTAAATGTGCGAAGGTAGTCCTTAATGCTTTCCTCTGTATTCTGAATGTTGGCAGAAGCATGGTTTTGAATTAGAGTTCCAAAACATCTCTTTCAAACACTGAGGTGTGGATGTCCATACGTTCTGAAGCGCCCTGCTGTCCGTCAGATTATGTACGTTTACATGTGCAGCTGATCTACTTTTGCATGGCTTGCTGTGCCAGGAAGACTTGTACTACCCGCACCCTCTTATCCAGGACCTCCTGTGGTCGGCACTCTACTATGTGGCCGAGCCACTTCTCCTCAGCTGGCCGGGCACTCGTCTCCGCCGCTATGCGCTCAGCACGGTGATGGAGCACATTCACTATGAGGATGAGAACACGCGTTACATTGACATCGGCCCGGTCAACAAGGTGCTGAGTGATTCTCTCCCCGCTCTCCTTGCAGGAACGTCTTGGGGGTGATGGCGCAGGATAACTGCTGTTTCTGGTCACTTCAAGAACGCCCTTTTCCGTTTGACCCAAGAGTTGTCTTGTCGATTTTGTCTTACCCTTTACTTTCTCGCCCTCTGGTCATACCCAACATGTCGCTCATGCTTGTCTATCTCGGAAGTATTGCGAGAGCGGCAAGTAACCCGTGCTCTTTAGACGAAGGGCATGTGAGCAGGTTTTGAACATGCTCTGCTGTTGGCTGGAAGACCCTCATGGAGAAGCCTTTCAGAAGCATCTGCCACGGGTGCTGGACTACCTCTGGCTAGCGGAGGATGGGATGAAGATGCAGGTGATGCTGTCAGGCCCTTGAAATGGAGGCGGATGGTAGGAAGGGGAGGTCTTCCTAAGGAACCTTCTTGGGGGCTCTTGCATTCATTCGCCTCTTGGAAAGCGCTCAGATGGAAAAAAAAAAAAAAGGGCTCTAGCTTCGGCATATCGAAGACGCACGTTGCTATCCGGAAATGCACATAAGGCATGTTTGTAATTTCTCTGAAACACATCTTACCTGCCACAGCCATGCATGGTGTGCATCACCTGCCCCAAGCCCTTCATTTGTGAACTGTGGAGCGCAGCCCCCACGGCCCTGCACTGGAGAGCTGCTCACTGTGGGGTGTGGCCTGAGCCTGCTTTTGCTTCGCAGGGGTACAACGGCAGCCAGTTGTGGGACACCGCGTTTGCAGTGCAGGCACTGGCAGCCTGCGATATGCTTGAGGAGAGTGCGCCTTCGTTGAAGAAGGCACATATGTACATCGAATCCTCGCAGGTATCGTTCGTTGCGGAATCTATTGGGCAGTTTACGGTAGCTTCCAGCAGTCTTTTGTCTCTTCCAGAATTACTGTGGTCATCTGCCAAGCAGCAAAGTAGCACATTTAAAGCTCCTCTCAGAGTTTTTCTTTCTTGTGTCTGGTTGTTGTCTTCTCAACGCCTGAGTTCGTCCGTCTGCTTGCCCCATTTGCTATTCTGTCTGCTTATTGTCTCCCCTTTGTTTGTAACCCTCTTGTGCTGCAACCCACAATGCACAGTGTCTTCTGTCTTGCTCGTTGCATGTCTCTTCTAAGAAATGGGAACATGTTACTTAGTTTGACAAACCAGCTCCTGAGCCGTTGCACATACTTCGACAGATCAGAACAGTAGCCTCGCTCGTCTGATGCAGTTTGGAGGTCGTGGGAATGGCATGGTGCAGGTGCAGGATGAGTGCCCGGACTTAGAGGCGTACTACCGCCACATCTCCAAAGGGGCATGGCCATTCTCCACGCGTGATCACGGCTGGCCAATCTCTGACTGCTCTTCGGAGGGTCTCAAGGTAGCCTTTAGACCAACCATCCAACCAACCCAACAGCATGGTCCCCTCCCTACTGCGATGCTTCGTTCACCTCCTTTCACCTGGAGGAGGAGGGGGAGGGGGGGTGTGGGGGGGGGGGGGAAGGAGAAGGCGGGGGCAGTAGTGGCAAGGTTAATTCGAGCTGCTAAGCCTGTCGGGAATGTTGTGGATTTTATTTTTCACCGTAGAGGGCCAATCCCAATGTTGGAGATGTTGAAGCGAGTCCTATTGCGTATGCTGGGCCAAAATATGTATTGCTTTACGAGTGAATGCAGTTCTCCGTTTGTTACCTTCAACTGTTCGTACCTCTGCCCCTGTTCGACTAAAATTCTGTCTGCCTGCGGTTTGGCTAGACTTGGCAGCACCACTCGCTAAGATCTGCATAGCATGTCGTGTCTAGAGTCTCTCTACCTTCACCTGAAAATGGAGAATTACAAGAGCTTCGATTATGCCTTTAATGTCTCCTGCCTTCCAATTCCACTGGAGGCCAACGTCGCCATGCAGAGCATGCCGGCGCTCACAAGCCTTTCAAGTGTATGACTTTATTCTCGAGCTTGGTGATGTTCACAGGCAGCCCTAATTTTGGCAAACTTGCCCGAAGCGTTGGTCGGACCTGCGATTTCTCCCGTTCGATTTTTCGACTGTGTAAACGTGATCCTCTCATATCAGGTGCGCCACAAAGGCCTATTGGCCTCCTCCAGCTATGTTGCCCAGTGCATGCTCGGGCGTCTTGTCACGTCTGCGGCCTCATGTTGTCCAATGCTTCTGTGTCCTCTCCTAATTTGGTCCTCCTTTACTTTGGATAAAGGCATAAACGACCTATATCCTGCATTGATATTGATATTGATATTGCTGCTTGCTCTTCAGGGAGGCACTCTGGCAAGCTTTTCCATGTGAGTCAGCTTTAGGCACTAGGTTACGTTGGGGGGCCGGGACGGCACTTACGGAACATCCAGAAAACGTTACCTGCCCAAATAGCCAGAAACGGTAAAACCATAGGAAAGGTTGAGGCAAAGGATCACACAGGCAGTGCAGATGTAGTGTGAAGCTGCCACCATACTGAAGTGAATCCAAGCTTACATTCAACATACTTCGTTGAGCAGTTTTCATGTTTCAGTTTCATATGGTTTTCTGAGCTCTTGGAGGGGACTCGCAGAATGCAGATGGCGGCATGGCCACGTATGAAAACACTCGGTCGTACGCATGGCTTGAGGTAGGCAGGCCCTGTGTCTCTCCTTGCAAGGCCTGGCTACGCCTTTACAACGAGCGCCACTCTGTTTTGCTGATATTCTTTGCGGCTCTGCATGCATTTAGGGGCAGGTAACGCTGCAGACTGTCTGAGTCCATGGAGGGCTTGGCTTGCAGATCATAAACCCAGCAGAAACATTTGGAGATATCGTCATTGACTATTCGTAAGTGGTTCTTTGTGACTTACCTGCTACTGCCGTTCCCACTTCTCCGCTAAGGTCTTGAATTAAAAAACTTTTAAGGTGAACCTTGGCTTGATGCATGCTGAGGCACTGAGATTTGCAAGTTTATTCGTCCCTCCCCCGCAACCTCGACTTGCATGCCTGCTTGATGTGCACACTTTATCGCTTTATTTCGGCCATCTTTCTGGCCCTTATGCTTTTCCGTCTGGAGCTGCAGCTATGTGGAATGCACATCGGCATGCATGACGGCGTTGGCAATGTTCAGACAAAACTATCCTTATCATCGCTCGAAGGAGATTGAAGATTGTATTGAGAAAGCCCGAAACTATCTTCTCTCCATACAACGAAAGGATGGATCCTGGTGAGGACTTGGGGGAGGGGGGCGCTCATCCAAATGTCTGAAGCCATAGTCCCACCGAAGGCAAGTTACTCAAGAAGATGCCAATGGAAAATGCCCATGCAGACATCTTATCCTATAGATTGCTTGCCAATACAGTCAACGGCATGCAGTTTCCATAGGAGAATGCTTCATGATCACGCAGGGTAAGAATCTAATATTATCAAAGCAAAGGATGTGGCATTGATCTCACGATGGCGATGCCATCAAATGTACGGGACAAAATCATCATGGGAAACCACGAGGAGCTGGTCGCAAAGGACCTAAGGACAAATGGAAAAAGCTAGGAGCGGAAAGGTACGCCTAGGCTTAACAATATTATCCGGCTCTTACTTGGGATTGATGCGGTGGCAGGTATGGCTCCTGGGGAGTTTGCTTCACCTATGCCACGTGGTTTGGAATTGAAGGCTTGCTCGCTGCGGGCGACACCTATGAGTCATCCGCAGCTCTGCGGAGGGCGTGTGCCTTCTTGCTGTCGAAACAGCTGCCGTGTGGGGGATGGGGAGAGAGCTACCTATCCTGTCAAAACAAGGTAAAAGAACGCAAGTGTGATTCAGAAAAACTGGTCGAGGTTAGAAATTAGTTGGCGTGCCTTCAGTTTCGTGCTGTGTGCCTCCAATATACGTCATAGAGGACAGCAACCAATGGCTGTAAAGAGAAGGCTCCAACGTTGTGACTGTAAGGCTGAGCCGAGCAGGCCAATTCCAGGTGGCAGTCGTGTGATAGGAAGCTGACAAGTACGCCGTTAACTCTGGTCTGTACGACAGGGATCTTTGTCATTCAACTTGTAAATAGATTAACTATTTCACTGCTCCTGGAGTGCTATTCAGGCTTAGGTATTTGCTGGACTCCGCTACCTTTTTGAATAATTTTCACCTGGGGCGCTCCGCGGTGCAGGAATACACCAACTTGGAGGGAGGCAAGTCACACCTCGTCAACACTTCGTGGGCGCTGATTGCTCTCATTGATGCAGGCCAGGTATTCACGTTCTTGCAGACTCCAACACTCCACAGCATCTCACCTGCACATGGCATCTTGCATAAGATTCGTGTCTCACGCCATCATGTCGAATGCAGGCCGAGAGGAATCCCTTGCCGCTGCATGCAGCTGCCAGGGTGCTCATAAATGGACAGCTGGAAAATGGAGACTTTCCACAAGAGGTCAGTCCGGTAGCTTCAACTCTGACTGAACTACTTTGTTTCATTTATTATTGGGCTATCTCCATAAACTCTGATGCTTTTGAGCTCAATCATTTTTCGCTAGGTCCTATCCGAAAGGTAGATGATGAGGGTGCCCAAATAGACTAGGGGAGATGGGAAAAGGACGGCACAAAGCGGTTCTCCCTTTATCGAGGGTAATGCGACTTCACCTGGATTTGAAGGAGATTTGTTCAGAAAGACCATGAAGATTTATCAGTCCTTTTTTATTAACTTTCAATAGCATTGACTTGTCAGCTTTCTGTTTTCTGTGTCTACAGAGTATCATGGGTGTTTTTAATCGGAACTGCATGATATCTTACTCGGCTTACCGCAACATTTTCCCTGTGTGGGCACTTGGACTCTACCGAAGTAAGGTTCTTGCCTCGAACTAACGATGTCGGCTTCCGTCTCCTCCACGTATGATGTATACGTGGACACGTTTTGATGGAAGCTCCTACCCATGGAACGCCGCCACCTCCTTTTGTGCCGACGCGTCATTCATGGCAGTCTCATGGAGGGTCGCCGAAATTGACATGCCAGAGAGAAATGCACTGATCGGATCCTTCTGCGTCTGTGTGTTCTTAGATACGGTTGGGGCATGGGGCGAAATCATGTACGCCGATCAAGCCCTGCGATCGTTGCTTATGCTGAGCACATGCATGCATGTGTGGAGGTGCATGAGTCATAGCATGATTCGTAGTTGCCATGGACGTCTATTACTGCCGTTCCTCAGGATCGTAGCTACTACTAAGAAGCTTTCGTAGTTGAATGGAGGAAAGAGCTGTAGCGGGTCAATAGCTGACTGCTTTTCGAGCAATCTTGAAATGTGAATTGTCCCTTCCTAGTAAAAACATCGTGGTTTCTCTGTTGCTCAAGGGTTTGACAATGGGGAAGATTGAAGTTGCTTTCCGAGGAAACACAGGCGAGTTCAGCAAGTGGGCGACGTGTGGCAGAAGAAGAGCGACTTCAAGGCCAATGCAATGAATTGCTGATGAGTGATTGCCTCGTCTACTTTACCGTCTCCCTTCTACTGAAGTTTGAGTTTCAAATTCCTCATTGTGATGTTACTTCCTTTTCTTCCCTGTAGGTTTTCTGTGATTCTGTCGTCAATCCTACCTTTTGTTCTATAAAAACAATTGCATCATCATAACGAGTTCTCACAAGAAGTTCAAAGTGCGTCTGAGTTCCCAGGTACAGGACTGAGGAAGGTGGGGTCATTGCGTTTTCAGAAGCCGGGCTCACTGTAGCATCACGAATGTGAATGGTTTTATCTGCGATGCGTTGCCCGACTTCGCCAGTGACGAGCGCTGAAGCAAGCACCCGGAATTTGACCGAACCTTCCCGGCTCTACAAGGCGGCGCAGCCTCTCGCCTATCCAAGCCACGTCAGCCCTATCTATGCCACGTCGCCCGAAATCGATTGTTGTGATGCCACGTGGCAAATCATCAACCCACACCATTTCCCGTTGCCATGTCAGCAAATCGTGCCACGTTAGCCTGCCTGCTCTGGAATAGGCCTCAGGGAGAAGACTAGAAGAGATTGAGCCCCGCAGGGAAAGGTAGAGGAAGCTGCAGCTGTTACTTTCTGTTCGGCCATGGTTTTCCTCTTCTTTGGAGGAGTGGGCCCTGAAGTCAGACGCGTTGTGAAGACGGCCGCAGCCGTCTGTCTTCGCTGCGGGTCTTCAGCGTCGCTTGTTGAAGCGGATCAAGTGCTGAGGGTTTTCTTCCTGCCTGTGTGGCGATGGAAAGGGGAGGATCTGCTGGTAAGTTGTGACAACTGCAGGCTGATGATGTCCATGGAGAAATATGAACGCATGCAGGAGGAGAGGCGGCAACAGTCTGAGTATTATCAGCGAAGGCAGCAGACTCCACCTTTTGAAGCAATATTCGATCGGAACTGCCCTGCTTGCGGAGGGCCGCTCGGAAGAGGATTTCGTTTCTGCCCTAAATGTGGAACAGAGGTCTGAAGATTCAAATTCCACAACCAGGAGGCTTTGGAAGAGCTGTTAACTAGTGTCCCTTAACCCGGAAATATCTGACTAAGTGTTTATAGTAAGGCTTGACAAAGAACATGCATAGAGATTCACTTGTTTTACAAACTTAGGCATGACCTAACATTTTTTTTGTCCTCAAAGCAGTAGCCACGAATTGTCCTTTTGTTGAAGTGCGTTTTGCTGATTTTACATTCCGAGGAGATTAAAAGTTATGCATACTAGAAGTTATGCACAAGACATCGTTGGTTGACAACTAGGCAGCAACTTGTAGTAACGATCGTAGCGATCATTACTACAAGTGATGATCGTAACGTTTAATTGTAAATAATCTAAGTGTACTCGTTTAGAGTTTATTAGGTTACGCACCTACAATCGTTCGTTGTCTAGATGTTCCCCTTATAGATGTGGTGCCTCTTGCTCTGTTAGAGGATGCCTTACCTTAGGCATACCTTTAGCCTTAGGCTTGGAAACGCTACCTTTGTGGAAGCACAAAATCTTACTCATAAAGCATACAATAGCCCCAAGCCAAAGAATGTAAAACAAGAACAAAGAAAGTAACAAAGAAGTAAGAGAAAGCACAACGGCTTAAAACTCTTAACTTTTAACTAAAAACCCTAAAAAAAAATTATGGAAAAAAAATGTTATGTAAATTAAAATTATCTTCATCAAGTTTTGCGGCTCCTCTATATACGACACTTCAAGTTCTACTTTACATTTGTTGGCACACTCGGCGTAGTTGTTGGCTCAGCTCTTCCACTTTGTGACTTGTTGATCTCCTCTAAAACTTGGACGTGCACAACATTATCACCTTCTCTAACAGTCTTTCTATCCTTGCACACAATTCCTAAATCTATCTTTGAAGAATGAGTGTGCACTTTTGCCCGAGTTCCAGCTCCAACCCTTAGCTCTTGGTGGCCTACTCCTGTATGCCGCACTTTAGGCATTTTAGGCATGGTAAAAAGACGATATTGGTGAACACATGTCCTTAAAATATGAATTGTTTAAAGGGGCCTTGAAATAGGGCTCGACCAGAATGAAAGGCAAGGCATACTTTTCATGCCCAAAGGCAAGCGCTGATTTTGCAATGCTGTGGAACGAAAGCAAGTAGTAATGAACTATGCAGATTAGATTATGGATATGCAAATTAACGATATTGGTTATTCCTTGTCCTGCTTGAGAAAACTGCTCTTTGTATTGCTTCAATTCGCGCTACACTTCCCACAGAAGAAGTGGTAACTAGCAGCAAAAACTGCCAGACCTTTCCCACTTAGAACATTTACTAACCAGGCCACAATGATAGATGAGAAAATTCATTCAACGGTACTCAATTAATATAGTTACACATAGGGATTGGTCTTCCTCTCTTCCTTTCTGTCCTTCATAATCAATTCCGCATGATGTCTTCTTCATGATGTCCTGATGCATGACATGCTGCGAGCCAGTTTCGGCTTGGAGTTAGATTGGTGAAGTTGACGCAACAGTGGTCAGAATGCATGCCCCTAAAGTAAAACAAAGCCACATCGTGATATTTACACACGAACCTGTTGAGAACGGCCTGAAGACTCTTTCTACAAAGACATCGATGAAATTCCAACTCGGGAATGGAAGCTTGACTAGGCTTGACATCATAAGGACCAGCAAGATGCTCTTGCTATGACACGGCGACAACAGTAGTTACTGTTGGCCATCACGAAGCTGGTGGCGACAGAATATTACGCCTCTCTTCGGTAGAGGCTGTTATTACAGGCATCCACAAACTTGCACTGCCTTGGAGTATTCTTTGCACTTCTGCATTGGAGGAGAATTCGGAGACAGATTCTTCCAGTGAAGCGAGTTTTTTCTCCAAAACCTCTAACTCTGAGGCCAATTCCACCTGCTTCTTTGAAACGAAACAACTCGGTGTTATGGGAATCCATCCGTAATCCAGCATGGGATGCTTCGTGAAACAGCAAACTGCGTCATAACAATAGAAGTGCGACAGAAAGAACGTCTCCTGGCAGGCAAACTGCACCGCCGGCGCTAGATAGATAGGTCTTAACAGGCTGGACAATTGAAGCAGATAGCAATGACAGACTGCACGACAAACAACACACGATCTGCAGAAAACGAACACTCAGATAGAGAACATGGAAAATTTCAGCAATGGACGAATCACTCACTACAACTCTGCCGCCTAACATGTCGATTGTCAGGAACGACCTAAAAGGCTACTCACATCGCTCATGGTGCTCGCCGAAGCGGGAGGTAGCCTCTCTGTTTCAGCCTTAAGGGCATCAATCTTTCCGCGGAGCTCCAAGTCCAGCTCGCCCTCATCTTCCTCCAGCTGCATCCATATTCCCAGACAGTCAAACGAGCTCTCTCTCTTCCACTTACGGTCTTCTTTCTTCACAACGCCTCGCTTTGAAAGCTGAAGGCCATTTTACTCTTTAAAATGTCCACAACTTCAAAATCAACACCTTCCACAATCTGCACTTGCATCTGGAGGCCGTTCCCGCAATGTTCTAGCATCCTGGGCGAAATAAAAGCACCATCCATTCTGCAGGCAGGGCGTGGAGAAATTGCCTGGTGCAGCATGGAGTTGAGAAACGCAAAAAGCTCCTGCTGAGGAGCTTCTGTGACTTCCTCGACTACCGCGTCTGGCCGCCCCATGGCGGAGCTGCAGTGCAACTACTGACCGCGCTGCACTGCGCCACGGGTGGGAGACGACCGGACTGCCACGCACGGACTGCCACGCAGCTCGCTGGCTGTGGCTCTCGAGTCACGTAACAAATTACAAATTTGAGCCGATGCCATAACATCTCGTTTTCGCAAAAAATTGCAGTCACAAGGAAACACTCGAGTACTCGCCTTGGCGAGCCATAAGCTTTCGGCAGAACGACGAATTTGACCAAAGAAACGAAGCACTTACAAACCAAACCTATGAGCAGCGAGACCAAACCAAACTAAACACAACGAATCAAAACTACACTAAAACTAAAAACAACCAAACTAAGGGAAACGGGAAACAAGACGAAACCAAACGAACGAGTTACAAGATGTTTGTTTGATGTTGCGATGTTTACGTTGGGACAGTCGGATTGCAGAATGCAGTTGAAGTATATCTGAATGTATTAGGACAATCATGAAGGCACTTCAAAATGGAACTTTTGTTAGTCGCAAACCTCTCCTACAAAAGCCATTGGGGATACTCTGATCGGATTATTGCTAGCATAAACATTTACATCTTGATTGGGGAGCTTCTGTGCACTATTGACATAGAATACTTTCATAGTATTCGTCCATTAGAACAATCTATGTACCTATTTACTCTGCAGCATCGGCATGTATGTACAACATTTCACTTGAAACAAATTAAAACACCTAACCATTCCCCTCAATCCCTCGTCTTCCACCGGTCGTGGTTATTTGAGTAAAAGAACTCGTCAAAAACTCTGCTTTTGCTCTTCCCTTAAGACGAAGAATCCCGCTTTCTCTTCACAGCTGAATAATCTCTTCGCCCATTTTCTCATCCCGGACAAGGCTGTCCGTCAGCCAGCACATGTGGAGATGCCCTCCAAGCCTCTGCATTCACATAAGGCCAAGGACTGCGACTGAATCATGAACTCTGCTGCGATGGAAACGAGCAAAAATTCACATGCGGACTCCAATTACGTCCAAACTTGACAGTTGCGAATCCTTCCGATGCCCAGGCTGCGTTTCTTCGCATGTGAAACCACGAGCCGTTGTCATGGAAATATAAGCAAATGCCACTAACCTTGGTCAGATTAAAGTGGAAAATGCCTGATTCTTTCCCACTTCGTACAAGCACGCGTTCGCAATAAGTTGTCTGCAATAAGTCATGAACCACACTCCATTTTCAGGAAACATAAGGCACCTGCGATAACCTATCCTTATGCTTCCCAAAAAAATCCACCTGATGACTGAATAGCATCAAGCACCCCATATGCGAAAAAAAAAAAAAAAAAAACAAAGCAGAGCACACGTAGCCTAAAGACGCATTTTGACCGAAAAAATATCATGCAGCCTCACAACAGAGTAAACAGCCAATGCCACAACGGCACTTCTAACGTCCCTGCCCTAGTCAGCCTGCTACCATCTCCTCGGGGTGATGGCATCAGATGTGCACCTCAGAGAGATGAAGGCAGCTCAGTACATCATAGCTGTCAAGCCCAAGGAGTAGCCGGTATCTGCGATTGCAGTATAAGCAACACATGGCGTCGCCCCGAAAGTGTAAGTTCAATCTGCTTTAATTGAAGTTCTGATGGGTAGACTTGGCAGTCCCTCAGTGCTCTTAACAAAGTAACTCTTGACTTCAATGATTACTAGGCTAAGAATGAATTTAATTGAGCGAAGACAAAAAACAATCGCAGATTACAAAAGACTTCTCAAACAAAAAGCAAACATTTTTGTATCCGTACACGGCTTTATTGTACATGGCCTTTAGCCCTAGCGCCATCTAGCAGCACAAATTTGCGGGGATCAACTCAATGCTTCAGGGGCTCTCTTAGCGAAACAAACTTCTCCGCTCATGCTACTAATATGGAGAGGAAAACCTAGTTGTGCAGAACCACTTCCTGGCCAATAAGTTAAGAACGTTTTTTCCCTCTTCAAAAAACGCAAAAGGGTTGTTCTCTCACCTACGCATGCTGAATTTGGCACTGAACTGGCTAAAGTAAGCCACATTCAAGGTACAACCAAAATAAGAAGATCCTTTGTTGAATGGGTCAATTGCTGCAAAATTATACAGTACCTGCACATGTGACAAGAAGGGTTGCTCAGCCAAAAACACAACACACAGCAACTTCTGCCTAAAAACCTTGATTTAATAAAGAGTAACACCGAAACTTTGCAATTGACTCAATGTCAAGATTAGCACACGAGCTAAAATCAATAGCTGGCTATCAAAGCAAGACAAAAAACTATGTGCTATTCCAATAAAAGGCCTGTTTCTGAGGAGTCGTGCCTGATGGTCTCGGTCTTGCTACTTCTTCATGCAATACTTTGCGTGAAGGTACATTAGACGTTTGTCCTCCATAAAGTTCTTGGAGCTTCAGACACGCCATCCACGGACAATACAGAGAACTCTTAAACTCTTTCCTACTTGCAAATGAGAAGAGCAACCGTCAGTGTGACAGATTTTCGATAAGCAACTGCTCGCTTGCATGCTGGACAGAAATAGTAACTCTATGCAAATCATAGAGATTTTCTACGATGCTGGCCCAGCATTGGGTGCATTAGTCAGCATTACCTCCAAGCCTCGCTGCAAATTCAAATCTCCATCGGGATGGTCCACTTTGCGCAGGGCTTCCAGCTGAATCTCCACTGCCTCGCGAGCAGTAAGCTGCCGTCCACGTTCCCCAAGCGAGACAGGCATAGTCCTCGCCTTAGTTCAGCCTACACTCTCATCAATAATCTCCTTCTCTTTTCCCTCCACTCTTTATCCTCCCTCTTCTCTCCTCTTCTCTACACCTCCATCTTTTTCCTCTCCTTTCCCCCCTACCCTTACTCTTCACTTCACCATCCTCTCCCATCTCTTTTCCTTTACAGTATCCGCTCATCTCTCCTCTATACTGTCCTCTTATGTCTTCGTTCGTCACTTCTCTGCCCTCCTCCTTCACTCCACTCTAACTCTGCTCGTTTTTCGCCACTATCATCGTCTACCTGGTAGTGTAGCGAGTGGTTTCAGAAGCTTAGGTGACAAGTGATCTCAAACAAAAGCACTTTTCGCTAGATTGTATTCACTGAAGTTGCAGTTAAGGGCAACATGATAGGTGGAGAGCTTGATTAACGAAAAAATGCGGACTACGGTCACTGCTCAGCAGCGAACTGATGGGCTCTACGTGAACTTATTCTCGTGCAGCAGTTAACCACAGTCTAGGACACAAATGAATATAAGTTCTCTCAAATGAAGCAAGGAAAAGACCTCAGCTACCCACCAGGGGGCTTGGTACAGCCGGCGTACCAGAAGATAAACCCCTGCCACAGGACATGGTAGTAAGGGCACAAACGTCTACCCCTGTTAGGATGCAGATCGTACAAGCTGCTGAAAAAGAAATTGAAGAATGTCCGAATAGCATGCTCTGCTCAGCTTATCACAAATTTCAAAATATAATTGCTACCCATACCAGCAAACATACCATCCCTCGTGTTGATTGGCGAGTGCTACCACTCGGCATGGACGCCAAACTGCAAGCTCTTGCAACCAAAACTCTCTCCCGTAATGAATTCCACTGACTAAAGTTCCTCTGGCTCTTCCAAACGCTGGAAACTCCCTCCTGCTCGCTTGCAAATACCCCAGCTGACTGCAGCCCAACGTCTGCTTTGGACCACAGCACCTGCGCTCGGCGCAATCCGGCGAGCCATTCAACCGTGAGCCATGTGCCCCCCTCTGTGCAGGTAGCGGGGCCGAGGCCATGGCCGCTACAGTGCGAGAGCGT
Source organism: Zygnema circumcarinatum (assembly GCA_037447605.1). Lineage (NCBI taxonomy): Eukaryota > Viridiplantae > Streptophyta > Zygnematophyceae > Zygnematales > Zygnemataceae > Zygnema > Zygnema circumcarinatum. The sequence goes on from CM074804.1 coordinate 5,477,590, forward strand.
CGTCCCACGTCTCGAGGAATTCGCTGTGCGTCGGCCCCTTCCCAAAGCGCCCTCGTGCAGGCGCTGCTTGAAAGAGGCGCCGCGCGGGGGCTGCTCGGACCGCACTAGGAGAAGAGGGCGCCCTTTGTCGCGAGTGCAGGAGAGGAGCCGATTATTTCTCTCTCGTGCAGCAATGCCACTTCTAGTTCATGCCACCAGTAAAGCCAATTTGTTTAAATTTTGAATCTCAGGAATGTTCCACCTCTTTTTGCCATGGGGACACCTCACAGCACCTACGAAGCTACATAGCACAACCCATACCAGTTATTATCACTTGCATGATTCTAAAACATTGTAAATCATGATTCGCTGCTGTCAAGGGACTTTCCACGAGTTTTCTCGTTTGTTTCAAGATACACAACAGCATGGCGAAACATAAGAGTCCATAGAGCTAATCCATACGGGAGTCTCTCACATTGAAAGCCAAATAACTTCACAACTCAGGGTCTCCATGCGTAATACAATGCACTTATTGTGGCCTTGGATGTCTATCCGCCATGGAACATTGACCTGAAAACTACCTGGCCAAAATCTGCTGCCAACTTCCCGGAACCTGACTCAAGAATGTGAGTCAGATTGTTGAAGTTACTATCCAGCTTGAGCCCTTCAAGGCATAAGAAACGCATCCAAAACAGCGTGATCCTAGTAGTTGGTGGTACATCTGTTAACCAGCAGACCTTCTGGACGTAGAACTATCGTCTTCGGTTAACCATCCACGACCAAGTGGAAACTGCTTGCCCAAAAGACTCTGATGTGCTTTAGAGGCAGTTCCGGAGTCATTCCAATTAGGGGAAGGCTCAAGACCATCAAGTGAACAGCCCAACATAGTCCACTATGTTATTTTTCAGATTTCTTACATCCATGCGAGAAGACCTCATAATATGTACGTGCTGAAAGGCCCTTGCTTGAGCAAAGATCGGCGCGCGGGTTGCTGAATCTGTATAATGGCGATCTAACCAAGTTTGTCGATCACGGCATCTACCATATCTTGTGTAGTGGCAGTGCCTCCCAGGTCAAACGTGCGAACCAAGCCCTCACCAACTACGGAAATGACAGCCTGCTCCAAACGATCAGCAAAGGAAGGAAACTGCAAGTGGCGCAGTAGCATGGCTGCTGAGAAGAACAGCGCTGTTGGATTAGCACTTTGGCCTGTCACGAGCTTCTCATTCCCGACATTTCCAGCTGAAGCTCCCTGCTCAAAGATAGAATACTCTGATCCTACGTTACCTGTTTCAGTGCAACAAAACAAAACTCAGTTTGCGCCTTCAAATGCAAACTATCTATGATGTTTACTCTGCACTTGCTGGAAGCTTGCCAAAATGACTCTCACATCCGTTCTTCACTTAAGTGAACATCCACGGCTAAATTTGTAGCTCACAATACATTTCCAAGCACCCACATACAGTACCATGTTTCGCAACTGAATCAGAATAGCTTAGTCTGATACTCTTTGTTCCTCTCCATCGATCATGGTTAAATGGGAAAAGACGAATAGCACTCACCACCAGGCATGACACCGGTTCCACCAGCAATACCAGCTGCAGTGTTCGCGACGAGAGTTCCATAAAGATTTGGTGTAACCTGCCACAACACAACAGAAAAGCCTCATGTAACATATGAAAAGTGAACTTGACCCTTAAAGCTTCGAGGGGAATTACTCAAACAACTAAGGCCCAAGCATATGGTGAAAAAATATCTGTGTTAGACAGCCAAGATTGTGAACAGCTAGTTCGATAGACTTCAGGGAACACTTGGACATATTATCGAAAAAAGACTGAGACAACACAAAAGACCGTCATGTTGCATAGTAGGCAAAACAAAAAAATATAAAAGATATAAACCTTCTGCGAGAACTGCAACAATCACATAGTGTCGTTACAACTAAACATCATCATCATGTTCATGCAATTGTAAACCTTTTGCAAAAATTCTCATAACAAAAGTGGGAAATTGAGAAAATGGACAACACGCATGCTGGCCATACTGCAGCAAGCCGCCTGTGATCATTAATGCATCTGTTGAATAACGCTGTGACATCGACCTATGATCTGAGCTTCAAGGAAGAGTGATGTCCTAAAACCCAATGGCTCATTAGGTCAGAAGCGTGACTCATAAAAAAAAACAACTTTTCCTGTACCTCATAGATTAACCTTAAGACTGTTCCAAATATCAATAATACACTGTAAGTGCAAGCTTAGAAAAAAGAATGACGACAAGCCTGATTGACTCACCATGACGTCAAATTGTTGGGGTTTCGAGACGAGCTGCATACAGCAGTTGTCTACAATAACTTCGTTGTACTTTATAGTTGGGTACAACTTTGCGACTTCTCGGCATGACTCGAGGAAAAGGCCATCGGCGAGCTTCATAATGTTCGCTTTATGAACAGCAGTGACAGTCTTCCGGTGATTCAAATAGGCATATTCAAAAGCATACTTTGCAATTCGCTCAGAGCAGAACTTTGTGATCACCTAGCCAAACCCCACCACACAGACAGATCATCACACAGGTTAACGGCCAAGAAACAGGCTTGATCTTCTCATGTAAGCCCTTAGCCTCGGCACTCAAAATAACATGCGTTCAAGGGAATTGAAAAGCACACACTCCATAAACCAAACAACAATACATGCAGTTGCCTGTGCCCTTCTTGACCTAACTTTCCCCGCTCTGAAAGAATTTTCACAGCTGCATTGATCCCTCATCAAAAGAAAAGAAGGAAGAATAGCCCAGCTACCCAAAGATGCAAGTCTGGATTCCCTAAGCAACATCCTGAGCCGAGGTACGAAACATATTTCAGCTCAGGTCGAGATGAGCAAAATCTGGGATTTTGACGATCTACGTTGGTTCAATTATAAGTGAGCATCCGTTCAACATCTTGAAATAATGAGGAACAAAAATTAGACAATCACTCTACTCACCACTGATTAAGAACAATGGGCTAAAGCCAAACAATCCTGCGAACAAACTTGAGTATTTTCAGGGGAATCTCAGTAGAAATACCTTGAGACTTTCTACTACTCCAGGAACGACCTCGTGCTCAAGCCCCGAGTACTCCCCTTCAGTATTTTCCCTGATCACGACAATGTTGACGTTCTCATGACGTGTCTTAAGCCCCGGGATGTTCATACAGTGCACCAAGTGCACGTACAAATCGAGCTCCTTCCGCAGTTGTACGTTGAGCGAGCTCACTCCTCCTCCGACAGGCGTTGCCAAGCCCCCCTTGATACAGACTTTGTTCTTCCTGATGGAATCCAGAACCGCTTGCGGTACCTTGTCCATCTTCCCGCTAATTTCCATTGTTTCGAAGTAAACGGGCGCATGCATAGCCTTCATGACTTGGACGACGGCGTCGGTGACCAGTGGCCCAATGCCATCTCCCGGAAGCAGTGTGACAGCGCGAGGCGCGCCGTCCCCAGGACGCGGCATGTACGTCACGCTCCTCTTTGCAGCAGCATTGCACAGCACGCTGGACTTGGACCTGAGCTTCGCGGACAGCCGGCACAGGGAGGAAGCCATGGCGCCGAGCGGACGACTGCCGAGCCTCGCAGACGGGCCGCACTCGCCTTCTCCAAGACCTAGGCCCTAGGGCCTACGGCCTACGACCTACGGCGTAGGACCTGTGCGGCTTTGCCTCCCTCACCGGAAATGATTTCTCCATCCGTACGGTACTGCGCGAACCATGCAAGGGCAGGCTCAGCCCACTGCGCCATGTACGCTGCACCACAAGTTGCAAGCTAGCGCCCAGAGGTAAGGAAATTTGGGGATGGGATGGCAAGTCTGGACATGCTGGCAACCCACAACTCGATGCTTCCAGAGTCAATTTACACACGTTATGGCACCACCATTTCGGTACGGCCACAGAAGAACCACCGCCACCGCCACCGCCACCGCCAAGAAATGCGCGCTCCCGTTTCCACTCGCGGGAGCAGCCGCGAGCCGCAGCAGCGCTGCAGGCAAGCACATATATACATACTCCTCGCTTTTTGTCTTTTTGGTCTTTTGCGACCAGTTTCTCGTGGTTTCCCATGATGATTTTGTCCATGCACATTTGATGGCATCGCCATCGTGAGATCAATGTCACATCTCCCACATACATACATACATAGATACATACATACGTCCTCCTTCGTATGCCACCCACCATCTCCCCTGCCCTCCAATCAAGCGCAAATTTTTGACATTTCCAACGACACAGAACTACAGTAGGACCCCGTCATATTTTCGCCATAGATTTGGCAAATATCGGGCGAAAATATGGCCTTATATTTGGCAAATATAAGGTCCGTGTTACCAAGAGGCGAGCGGAATTACTTTATGTTAGAGTTCATGTATGTCCGTACGTGCCGTTTGCTGTCATATCGCACCGCATCGTACCGTATCGTACCGTGGCAAACCGCATACAGTACATGAAGCACGCCTTAGCGTTTACTGAGGCAGCAAACCAAAAAGCTTCGAGCCTGTAGCGTAACGGAGCTGCGTTCGACGGATCCGCGTCCGTTCAATTGTACTTGACATATGCCTCTTCCGTGTCACGGATCAACGAATCCAGGAGTTGCCAACGGAGATTGAGAGAAGGCGGCGCCATGCGTTGGCGACCCACGGAACAGCACACCATCCAGCAAGGCGCACTCGGGAACACCGCCAGAGGCCGCCGATTATCATTCGTTGACCTATCCGAAGGCTCCACGTAGTCAGTCAGGCATCTCAGTGGGCAGTG
>CM074804.1:5482355-5561204 GCA_037447605.1 Zygnema circumcarinatum
TTCAGACAACGTTGGATTTCAGATCCGATCACGGTGCTAGACCGACTTCGCTACATAGAATGCAATAGTGATGAGCGGCTGTTTGAATTCACTGAGCGCTTTGTGCGCATGGCAAATACGATCGAGAACTTGCTTGACTTTTCCGAAGTGCTCCAGTGGTTCCGCAAGGCCATCAGCGAGAAGGATCTCCACCTGGATCGTGAGCTGCGCGACAACCCACCAGCAGATGCCCAGGCCTTGTTAGAAAGGGCAGAGCGAATTCAGAAGGATCAAGAGAGAGGCAATCGACATGTACGACCACATTACATGAACGCTACCGATCCAAGACAAGATCGACTCTTGGCCAAAGAGTTCCTCCTCAAGACAATGTAATCAACAGTTGTTCGATCCTCACGCTTACATCTACTGAACAAGCCTTCTTCTCCTCGCCATCAAGCCAGACATCCGCGCAGCCTCTATGGTGTGCAAAACCGCTATACCTTAACACAAACAAGCCTCCTTCCCCTTTCCCCATACTCCTCATGATCCGGGCGATCCCATTGAGCCGGGTAAAGTGAATCCTCACATACCAGATGTTCAAGGCCTGTGATATATATCGGGCTCTCTTATTCGGACATCGCGACGCCGGGAAGAGAGAAGCCGCCAGGCCGGACCGCGCCGGGTGGATGACGCCGTGAGGCAGGGGTTCCGGAGGGCGTATGTCTTGCCTGCGGCCTGAATCATAATCCGCGGCTGCGTTGCGGACCGTGGACCTGCACCTTCTGCCAGATCACGGGACATGATGCCCGGGTGTGCATGCGGAGACTCTCAAGTGAGAAGGCCCAAAGGGCAGGCAGCCAAGTGTGGAAACTCACCCGGGCCGAGATCACTTTCATGGATAGGCGTTCCCGCCGCCCCACACCATCAAGAATACCGCTCCCTCGCTCTCACGCCACCTTCCTTCAATTCGCTACACCATCCCCGCAATCTACTCACCTATCCATCTCGCACTCCCATGGACTCTTCCTCGCCAAATGTATTGGGTGCCGCGCCTGATCCCGCCGCCCGACACGCACGCTTCAGTTGCCGCTGCATTTCAAATCATGGCCGTAATCCCCATCACTTCCCCGGCCGGTGGCTCAAGCCCGATCGCCGGTGATCAGAATCGCCTCTTCCTTCAAGCAGCGCTCCTCACAACCGAGGCGTATCCTCATTCTCATCCTCTCGCCATTCCTCCTCGCCAATGTCGTCACCGCGCGCCTTCGGCACAGCCCATCGGCCGCCACCCCCGCCCGCTAGAATCTCAGCCATTCTCCCTCTAATGGGTCCTCCTTGGGGATCCTCGCCCGAGGAGGACATTAACATCTCACCAAGAGAAACCACAAATGCGAACTAGAATTTATTTCAACGCTGATCAAGAAGGCGTGAATGGCCAACCTCCCACCGCCTCGGCACTCAGCTTTTGCCCCTGGCGCACGCCTGCTCACCGCATAGACGCCTCATCCCCCTGGCTTGAACGATGGTTCATCAACTCATGGGTGACAAGGCTAAGATCGGCATTACCTTGTCACAGTTGATGCAGCTCGTACCAGGTGCTGCCGCCGTAGTTCGAAAGCTGGCCGACAGTGCAGAGGCCACCCTGCGGCCGCCCACAGCTCCTATGACATCTCCTCCGGACGTCCCCTCGCCGGCCGATATCCACCACATGGCTACGGCGCCTCCGCCGGACCCAGTCCGCTCCCCTCGCCATCCCCCTCGCCAGATTCAGATCCTCCCTCTCATCCCAACGCCCAACGTGCGGATCATTGTCAATGTATGGCTCAACGGTCATCCCAGCAAAGCCATGATCGACACGGGGGCTATGCGCACAGTTCTGTCCAAGCCTGTGATGAAGGCGGCAGGGGTCAAGTTGGACAAGACGCTTGAGCCCATCCCCCGATATGTGGGAGTTGAAGGGAGCTTACATGAAGGATTGGGAAGCGCCCAAGTGGTCATCAGTCTTGGCGAGATGGGAGCCACAGTGAATGCAGTCATCACAGCCGCTGAACACTATTCTATTCTGCTGGGCTCAGATTGGCTCATCGCGATGGGAGCACAAATCGATTTTGCTACATGTCAACTGCACTTATCTGCTGGCGGGACCGACTGCTCCTTCCCCATCATCCTCGAGTCCCTTACCACCTCCGCATTCCCCAAGCGCCACGCCACTGCGCAGGTCTCCTACCCGGAGATCACCATGTACCATGCGGTCGGCAGCCCCCATCCTTCTTATGGATCGGCCAATTCTGATACCGATTACGAGACTCCCCCTCCTGCTCCTCCGATTCCAGCTCTCGGGACGCCGACGGAAGAACTGTTGCCGCCAGCGCTGCCTGCACCCAGCTTTCCACCCCATGAGATCATCAGTGATGAGGAGTGGCTGGAAATAGAGGGCGTATGCCATTAGGCCCCGCAGTCCCGCCAACCCCGCATCAAGCATTTCAACTACGCTGCGCTGCCGAATCACCTAGTTTCGCACGCATTCACTCGACATCGCAAGCATTCTCACCGATTGAGCACCACATTGATACGGGATGCGCCCCGTGATGACCCCGACTTCTACCGCTTCCGCCGCTGGGCAAAGCAGTCGACGCCGAATCCACAGATCGATGAGAGAACGGGCTGCCGGATTGATGCCGGAACCTCGAGAAGGGCCGCGGCCAGCCCGCCGTCAGCCCCAAAGCCGACATGGTACACCCGCCTGTGGGGACTACCGGAAACTCAATGCACAACGGCGGGATCCCTACATTATTACTTTAGATGTGACCTGATTCTCTCCACGGCGTTTCCCCGAGGGACCGTATGGTTCTGCCCCCGGATACGTGTAAGTCCTTCGGGTAGATTCCCCGCGACAGCCGACGGGCCGCGAAGATGTGGCTTCGCGACAGCCACGCCACAGTAATGACGCTGCTCATTCGCTCAAGAATTCCAGCCAGACTCACCAGCGCCTGGCCAACCAGGTGTTTGGCCCCTGTCGTGCCTTCTGCGAACCTTACGTGGATGATGCTTCGATCCACAGCAAGGACTGGTCCTCCCACCTGCAGCACATTGACCAAGTCCTGCAACAGCTCATCAGTGCGCGTCTGAAGATTGCACCCAAGAAGTGCAAATGGGGCCACCAGGAGATCACTCATCTCGGGCACCGCCTCGGCATCAATGGCCTGAAACCATCACTCGACAAAATTGAAGCAATTGACCATATGCCCATTCCACAGAATCTCACTCAGCTCAAGTAAGTCCTTCTTGGGCTCACCTCATTCTACGTTCATCATGATATGCTCCTTGTCAAGGCTGGGCCCTCCATGCCTTGGAGAAGCACTCCTGAGTCCAAGCATCAATGGGAGCCGAAGCGCAGGATTTGGCCTTCCACGCTGGGCTCAAGAGTGCCCTCCTTCGTGCTCCTGCTCCCATCACCTGACCCCAACCTTCCCACTATTATCGACGCGCCGACCGAGTCGTGACAAAGCTTTGGGGCAAGGGCCAGCCAAGCGATGGGGAACACCCGCGTCACATGCAAGCACAGGTCTGCTCGTAAAACCGAGACCAAGTATAGCCCTACTGAGGGAGAGGCCGCGGCTATCCTCTGGGCACTCGAGAAGTTCAAGCTCTTCACAGCCTACCAGCCCGTTATCATCCGAACTGACCACATGCCCCTCACTTGGCTGCACATCATGGCTACCCTACGCCCTAAGTTTGCACGATGGGTGATGAAGTTGGAGGAGTACAATGTACTCAAAGTCACTCACCGTCCCGGCCGTAGTCACGGAAATGCTGATGGCCTCAGTCGCAATCCCTCGGCTCCCCTCCTCTGCCACGATCCGGCCGTCCCTGAACCCATCCCTCCACCCACCCTCTTGAATCCTGAGCATCTTCCCATTGAGATTTTATTGCCGCCAAGCCCTTGCATGATGTCCTCTCGCAGATGGGTCGATCGACATTCCGCCACCGCCACCACCCCTTCCATCACTGAGGACCCCTGATTCTCACCCACGGCCACCCCCCATGCGGATCCACGGGAACTCCTCATGATGACATGGCTTACGCCCCTTTACTTCCTCCCCATTTCCCGCCCAATGACGCCCATTCAGACTCCTCCCTCGGCCAGCCACGCTATGACCCCGCACGCCTCCCCTTTATCACTCTTAGACACCTAGAGGGCTCCGGCGTTCGCCGCTTCGAACTTCGGTTGATGATGACGATGAGCATCGTGATTCCCTCTCGCCTTCCCCGTTCCCCAATGAACGCATGGAGATTCTGGATGTCGCCCACGATTCTCAGCCCGGCGGATTCCACCTCGGCCAGAAGAAGATGGTGGCGCTGCTACAGGAACGCTACTATTGGCCCGGCCTCCATGGCTCGGTGAGCCGCTACATTGAAACCTGCACCCGCTGCCAACGCGGCAAGCGCTCTGCTCCCCCCGACCGCCAACCCCTTGAGATGGGTGAGATCCCAATACGCGGCGTCGCCGAGGATTGGAACATTGACACCTTTTCTATCCCCCAGCTCGGCACCCCCTCTGGCTACGTTCGGGTCTTCCTAGCCGTGGACAGATACACCAAGTGGGTGGAAGTTCACACGACAGAATCTAAGCATTCCATCCACTCTGCTCGCCTCCTGACGGCCATCATTCACCGCCACTCTATACCCTACTCTGTCCACTCTGACAACGGCACCGAATACAAGGGGGCATTCGCCAAGCTCATGCAGGACTTCCGCATCATTCACACCTCCAGCCCCTACTTCCCCTCGCGTATCGGCTGGCGTAACGCACTCATTCGGGGACGTCAAGTGATGCGTGCGTCCGCTGGGTTGCACGGGAGCCGAGGCGGATCGGGCGCTGCAGGTCATCCTCCCGGTCTTCACGTATAACACCTCCGGCCCACTCCTCCACACGGGCTTTCTCCTCCACGAAGCCTTCTATGGTCGTAAGCCCCGTGATTCTTGACCTCCTCTCGCTGAGCCTCCCTTCTTTCTACTTATGATCGCCGCTTCCTCTCGGGATCGGGTCGCCCAGCTTCAGCCTCCTGGCCCTTCGCTTCCAAACCCTAGATTCCATGGCCTCCCATCACCTCGAACGCACGCACAGACGCCAACTCATCGACTTTGGGAGGCGCCGACGCGCTGCTCTCCCGCCCAATCAGGTAGCGCCACATCAGCTCATTTGGCTCAGGAATCTCGCCAAACCGACTCAACGGGCTTTTCCGTGGTTGGGCCCCTTCATTTGTGTCGGTCCGTCGAGATCCTGTGTTGGGCTATCATTTCGAAGGCTCCCCGACTCTAGTGGAAACGCGCCCGGGCGCCGGGCGCGTCACACTGATCGACATTCGCCCCGCCACGCCGCAAATTCCTCCCCATGGCTGAGCCGCTCGACCACAGCCGCCGGGCCTCCTCCTGCACTCGACATGACGACTCTCATTGGTCCATTTCCTAATTCTCACCACTTTTGCCGCTGGCCCACATTGCGCTCGTCGGCCGTGAATTTCATTTCTCACGGTTCTACTCCCTCTCCACCTCCGATCACGCTCGATATTCCCCATTTCCGAATGTACGCTGAAGCTTCTCCGCACGCCGCAGACTTCTTCAAGGGCTGTCCACCGCCCACGCCATCCCGTCCCTTCCCCGCCTCTTTGTCTTTCTTCCTTCACACCGCCAGGCGTGCGCTTGTTTCTCCGCATGTGCTACATGTATGTAGCGTAACGAGCCGCTGCTCGACGGATCCGCCAAGGTCCGCTCAATTGTACTTGACATATGCCTTCTTCCGCGGTCACTCTGGACAATCCAATCCGTGAGTTGCCAACGGAGATTGAGAGAAGGCGGCGCCATGCGCTATGGCCTGACGGAACAAAGACACCATCCGCGCCAGCATCGGAATGACGCCGCAGGCCGACCACGTTGACCTATCCGCTGCTCCACCGTGAGTCGGCCAGGGTATCTCAAGTGCGTCAATCGTGGATCACAATCGCTATAGGGACTCAAGATCTATTGTCAGTGTTAAGTAGATGGGATGTCAGTGATGCTGTTTTGTCTTTTAGTGCTGGGCTTAGTATTTGTATTTGCTGTGTGGTTTGTCTTCTTGTTCTTCTTTCTTCTTTTTTCCTTGCTCTTCAGTTACAGCAACAGATGCTAAGTAAGAGTAAGAGAGAGAGAGAGAGTTCCATGCCATAGATAGAGAGAGAGAGAGAGAGAGAAAGAGTCTTCTTGCTGATCGCATTTAGACGTCCCATTCAGCCCAGCTAGACAAAGATTTCAGTGAGAAGACAATTTCATTATAATGACATTCCCCAGCCAACTCACCGGCCGTGAGTTTCCAAAATGCAACCTTATCTAAGTTGAGCTAATCGCTTTTCCTTTTGTCATACGAGTGTAAAGTCGCCATATCTTGTCCTAACCGCCTCTACGCTTTGGTTCCAATGACCATGATAACTAGAAGCCTGGCTAAGAGACCGGCCAAGGAGAGTGATAGGAAGCGAGAGCTCCCCAAGGAAGGGCTCTTCAAGCAAGATCGAGTCCGAAATTCTCACGGCGGGGGGAAATATCTTCAGATCCCTTACGCTCACAAGTATTCCTCTCAATCCTCCGATCCGGGTTTCTATAGCCGCAGTGCATCTACCGTAACCAACCCAACCCTTCATTAGTTTCAAAGACGGACGCCACAAGGTAATAACAAAGACCCCGCAGCCTAGCTTCCGCCAGCCTTGTTTAACCCCACTTATCTTGTGCTACAAGCCCCAGAACGTTACTACGTACCGCGACGACTAATAATGGATAGTACCAGACGTGGGTCGTGATCGCACCGTGACGTAGTTTAAGAAGAAGTGGAGAAGAGCGAGCGCCTCTTACGGCGGCACGCGCGGGGAGAATAGGTGAGTTTTACAGCTAGTACGGGTAGTACGGTTAGTACGGTTAGTACGGATAGTATGGGTACAGTAGACCCCCCAATATTTTCGCCCCTCTTATTTTCGCTCCCCAATATTTTCGCCCTGAATTTGCCAAAACCGCAAACTTTCATTGAACTCGCGATGGCGAGGCCATCAAATTTACATGGATAAAGGCAAAATGTGGAACTGACGCAAGGATCGTCACAAAGGACCTAAACACAATAAAACGAAGCTAGAGCGAAAACTACGCTCTCTGTGCACAACAACGCAGGCCCTAGAAGGTACCGGCGTCACCGATGTGAGGCACGCCGCTGGTGAGGGAGCGGCGAAGTCCACCAACAACACGTCACCAACAACCGCAGAAGACGCCGTGAAGTAGCGAGAAGCGCAGGCAACGCCGGCGGGCTTATCAAATAGCGCCGTCAGCAAAGGTGCAGCTAAAACGCGAGGAGGGCTTCCGGGGCCGTGCATCTCGAAAGAGCGATGGGCGCACTGGCGAAGGAAGGTATCCAAACGGGTGTCGAAACCACTTTTTAATATAATACTGCCCGCCTATTGTTAACACGCACCCTTATATTTTCGCTACCCAATATTTTCGCCCAATATTTGCCGAAACCATGGCGAAAATATTGGGGGGGTCTACTGTACAGTAGGGGGTCCTCATATTTTCCACCCTGGTTCCGGGCAAAATGAGGCGAAAATATTAAATTTGCATATATAAGGTTCGTGTTACGAATAGACGGGCGGTATTATGTTAGAGTTCATGTTGAACCGTACGTATTGTACCGTACCGTATCGCACTGTATCATTTAGCATCGACGTATCGCGGACATATCGCGACGCGATATACCGGCCATACCGGTTTACATTCAAATCCGCGAAGCGTGGTAACGGAGCTGCGCCGCCGACGGATCCGCCCCGCTCAGTTGTACTTGACATATTCATATTCGCTGTCACGCGACCGCATAATCCGTGAGTTGCCGACGAAAATGCGAAGGCGCCATGTGTTGGCGCTCCATCGAAGACACCATCCAGCTAGGCGCGACCGGAAGCGCTACAACATGCCGATTTTCATCAGCTGACCAACTGCTGCTCCACGCAGTCAGCCAAAGCTACCTCAAGGCAGTTGGCCAATCGTGGACCTGCCAATGCTTAAGGCTCAAGATCTATTGTCAGCCAAGTAGATGGGATGTCAAAGGATGCTAGTTTGTCTTTTAGTGTTGGGCTTAGTATTTGTATTTGCTGTGTGGTTTGTTGTCTTGTTCTTCTTTTCTTCCTCTTCAGTGACAGCAACAGATGCTAAGTGTGAGAGAGAGAGAGAGTTCCACGGCATGTAGAGAGAGAGAGAGAAAGAGTCTTCTTGTCATAGCATTTAGACATCCCAGACCAGCCCAAATTGCATACAAAAGATCTCGCTCGGTGAAGACGCCATTGTAAATGCATTAATCCTCACCAAATCACCGGGCCGGGGTGAGTTTCCAAAATGCCACCTTTATCTAAGTTGAGTACTGTTTTCCCTTTGCTGTCACTATGCCAAGCTACCATCTTGTGCTATCCTGTCTTATATTCCTCCTAATGACCGATGATAACTAGAAGCCTAGCTAAGAGAATAGCCGAGGAGAAGACAGGAGAAGAGAGGCCCCAAGGAAGGGCCCTTTGCGCATCGAGTCCAGCCGCCGGTGGGAACATCTTCAGGATCCCTACGTCTTCCGCTGCGCGTACCTCTGAATCCCTCGGATCCTGGCTCTATGCTGCAGGCAGATCCACAGCACCAACCCAACCCTTCATCAGTTTCAGCACGGACGCGCGAGTGGCCGTACAGCACCTGCAACTAGCTCAGCAATCTCCTTTTAACCCCACTTATCTTGTGCTACAACCATTAGGTGAGTTTTGCGTAAGCCCGTAACGGCTAGTACAGATAGTACGGACAGTACGGGCAGTACGGCTAACACAAGTTACCGTACAAAAAAGTGGTTTCGGCAAAATTGGGGCGAAAATATTGAGGACGCACTCCTTGGGGTGGTAAATACGAGGACCCCCCACTGTAGTACGGCTAACACAAGTTACCGTACAAAAAGGTGGTTTCGGCAAAATCGGGGCGAATTTCTTGGGGACGCACTTTTGAAGGTGGAAAATATGATGGGGTCCTACTGTACACAGAACTGTACGGGTTTGTACGGTACTAAGAGGTTCGAAGCCACACTTCTTTATCGAGGCGGAATGTCGCATGTCGATGGCGGTATGACCCCATGGCATGGCATGGGGCTATGTATGGAGGATGGGATGGGCGACGGCTAGGCGCCTGTATTTGTAGTCCGCAGCCATGGCCGCGTGCGCACAGGGCTTTCCTTTCACCGGCACCATGTACCTGTCGAGCCCGTGAGCTTCGGTGGGCCTTGCAGGCCGCTGCAGGTTGGCGCACGACGGTCGTGTTTCTGGAGGACTGCAAGCTGCCACCTGCCACTGACTGACTGACTTCGCTGCAAGAATTTGGAAAGCAATTGGTTGTCTTCTGGTCGACGGTTCGGTCTGCAAGAGCGTCGCTGGCGTATTTGAAGGCTGCTTAGGCTGGCTTTGGCAAGTTAGGGACTGTAGCTTGTAAAAAAACATAATCAGGTGTTGTGGCTGTGTGGAATATTTTGGAGGCAGGGCAGCAAGGGATAGTCAGGCGAAATGAGTCAGCCGGTGAAGAAGCGGGCCTTTAGGATAGAGCCATTTAGGCAGAAGGTGGAAGTAGACCCGATGTACGCGGAGAAAACGTGGAAGATTTTGGAGGACGCGATTCATAAGATCTACAAACACGACGCGAGTGAACTTAGTTTTGAGGAACTTTACAGGTAGGATTAAGTCAAAGCGGAAAAATGCAAGATTTATTGGTCTGTGCAGCGGAGATTGCTGAATGCTTTGCTGTTTGTCTTGCTGAGATGTAGTTGTCATTTTCAGAATTTCATTGTGAGAGTTTTGTGGACTCTGTGGTGTTGAAGCTGAAAAGTTGAAGGCATGAGAGGCGAGCTCTCTTGTCCAGCTGTTCGAATGGCTAGCAGCCTGATGAGCTTAACCTATTTTTTACACCGTGGGAAAATCCTTACTGTATCAATTTGACTCGGAGTTTTCCAATCTCTTTGAATCCCTCTGTGATCACATGCAACGTCACAGAGAAGATTTATGTTAACTGAAGTGTTTTTTTTCGCGTCTTTTTATTCCTCTTCCCTACCAATCCCTGACATGGCATTTAACTTCAAGAGCTACGTCCCTTGGTTGTCACTTGACCATGTCTGTTCGTGACGGAAGCTTAGGTGCAACTTTGCTTATAAACAAAAAGGAGCCGAATTTATCGTATGTAAATTTTGAGTCATTTGGCTGCTCAATGTAGGAACAGAGTGACAGCTGCTGATAGCTCTGCCTTTTTCTGCGTAACCCCAATACTCTGCCTATCCTTTTTCCATTTGTTCGTTGTCTGATGGCTTGGCTACTTTCACCAGAATAAGATAGCCAATGGTAGTTGAGCAGTGACATCATTCGTCTCAGCCCTCCATAAATTACAGCCATGAATCGCACAGCAGTACTTGTGAGCGCACGGGATGCACTTGTATGCACGTAAAGAAATGCGGGAACCCAGAAACCGAGTTCTTATTGTCAATGTATGATGAGGGTGTAACAGGAATGCATACAACATGGTACTTAACAGGCTTGGCGAGAAACTTTATTCTGGTCTCGTGAACACCATGACGGGGCATCTCAAGGACATAGCTAATGTAGTGGAAGCTGCAAAAGGGGACCTGTTTTTGGTGGAGTTGAATAACAGGTGGGCCGATCACAACAAGTCGTTGCAGATGATTCGTGACATCTTGATGTACATGGACCGTACATATGTAAACAACAACAAAAAGACTCCCGTTCATGATCTTGGCTTGAACCTTTGGAGAGACCATATTGTTCGAGCTCCAAAGATCAAAGATAGGCTACAGGAAATTCTCTTAGATTTAGTGCATAAGGAGCGTACAGGAGAAGTCATCGACAGAGGCTTGATGCGTAGTGTGGTCAAAATGTATGTAGATTTGGGGCCAAGTGTCTATCAGGAGGATTTTGAGAAACCATTTCTAGATGCGGCGTCTGATTTCTATCGAATCGAGTCACAACAGTTTTTGGAGACCAGCGATTGCGCAGATTATTTGAAGAAGGCGGAGCGACGATTGAATGAAGAAATTGATCGTGTCACACATTATCTGGATCCAGAAAGTGAGGCGCAAATCACTGCAGTAGTAGAGAGGGAGATGATTGGGAATCACATGAAGTTGCTAGTGGAGAGGGAAAATTCCGGAATGGTGTCAATGTTGGAGAATGACTCCTATGAAGTAAGTGCTCACTCTCTCCTGACGTTTTCTTGTTAATTGCATGGAAGGACGTCTATGACTCCATGTGACCTGGTTTAATTGCAGACATACTTGTTTGAATCTTGTTTCTGTTGAGTTCTCTACACTTGGTGGCTTACTAGCAGAGTAATGAATGGAATTGAGAATCGATAAGTTTAGCTCTTATTCCTTGAAAGGTGTTTTGCTCTTTGCTTCTAGTGATGACAATGCTTATCTTCGTTTGGAATAGTGCAGCTTCTTCCCTTGCAAGTCTCAGTTAAAGTTAGGTTCTTTGAAGTTATAGGAGCCCTGTTGGTCAGTGAATGTTCCTTGCGTAGCATATGGAAATTGACATTTTTTGCACTGGGAGATGAAAGAATGCTTATTTTCTGTTTATGTGCCAGGATTTATCACGTATGTACTCCCTTTTCAAGCGAGTTCCTACTGGACTGAAGACTCTGCTCGATGTAATGTCCACTCATCTTCGGGAAACCGGAAAACAACTCGTCATAGATCCAGAGAGGTGAGCCTGCAGCCTAGATTCTAGCTATCTTCTCTCGCATTGGAATTCTCTAGAATGATGATATGTCAATCAGCTGTTGATAAGCATTGTGATTTACTGTTATGTCTCAAAACTATTCCACACTCTTGAACTGTCTCAGAAGATTGTTGGTTCGTGCATGTGAAGCTTCAGGAATTGGGCTCATGGTTTTGTTTCAGAAAGTTTTCCAATGACTGATCTGGAGATTTTTTTTCATGGAAGATTGAAAGCCAAGGCGAGGATGATATTGGATGAAGGATGCGGGACAAGACATTGTGGTAGAGAATGAGGGAGAAGTTAATCGTTAGCAGGATTTGCTGGATTTTTTGTTGTTACTTTTGACTGATCTGGGAACCTCGGTTCTCTATTATGGGTGATAGGTCGAAGGATCCTGTGGAATTCGTGCAGTGCCTTCTGGATATGAAGGATAAGTATGACAATGTGATTCAGCAATCGTTTGTGAATGATAAGTCATTCCAAAATGCGCTGAATAGTGCCTTTGAGTTTTTCATAAATTTAAATCCAAGGTCTCCTGAGTTTATATCTCTCTTTGTTGATGACAAGCTCCGCAAGGGTTTGAAGGGAGTTAGCGAAGAAGATGTTGAAACTGTGTTAGACAAGGTTATGATGCTATTTCGCTACCTCCAAGAAAAGGATGTTTTTGAGAAGTACTACAAGCAGCATCTGGCAAAGCGACTTCTTTCTGGAAGGACAGTCTCAGATGATGCAGAAAGGAGCCTGATCGTGAAGTTGAAGACGGAGTGTGGTTACCAGTTCACGTCAAAGCTTGAGGGGATGTTTACAGATATGAAAACTTCGAAAGATACTATGGCTGCGTTCCAGGCGGCTCTGGCTGCTGAAGGATTGGGCAATGAGGGCCCGACCTTGTCTGTTCAAGTTCTGACTACCGGCTCGTGGCCCACTCAGTCTGGTGCTCGTTGCAACCTGCCCTCTGAAATGTTGGCTATGTGTGACAAGTTTAAGCAGCATTATCTTTCAACACACACAGGAAGACGACTGTCTTGGCAGACAAATATGGGCAATGCAGATCTACGTGCGTGCTTTGATACGCGAAAGTATGAGCTGAGCGTATCAACATACCAGGTATGGCAATGTCCAAGATATCAGCAGGTTAATGTTTTTGTCTGATGGAAAATGTTTGCGTGATAAACTCATGGTTTTTCTTTTTCTACCATGGTAAATTATTTTGGCTTGTGTGTATTCTTGGTGAATGTTTTCCTGGGATGGCTGAGAACGTATGTCGTATCATATAGTCAGACTGTCTATGCCGGCAGGATGACAGTTGGTTATGTTGGAAACACCCTGTTTATTTTTCTAATTCTGGCATAATGCTGTTGCTTGTCTTTCCAGATGTGTATCTTGCTGTTGTTTAACAACTCGGACTCCCTTTCTTATAGAGAGATTGAGCAAGCTACAGATATTCCGGCACTTGATCTGAAGCGCAACCTGCAATCACTAGCGTTGGTCAAAGGCAAAAATGTGCTACGAAAGGAACCGATGAGCAAAGAAGTTAATGAGGACGATTTGTTTTACTTTAATGAAAAGTTCAACAGCAAGTTTTACAAGGTATAACATCCATTGCTTAAAGATCGCTATGTCTAATCTCAGGCTGCAATTCGGGGTCCTTGCTGATTTGCTGCTACATGAATCTTGCGTGATTTTTTTTTCTAACGTTTTTTTTAGTGAGTGCAATTTATGATGTGTATGACAAGACGGCTCACCTCTGTTAAATGACCTGCTCTCAAGAAGCTTTTTTTTCGTGAATGCATTAAGAAGTTGACGTAAAGAGCAAAAGCCATCCCATAGACGCTTTCCTGGAGCAGAGTTGTTTGCAAGATAACTTTCGTTACTCTTGAGATATATGTTTGTAAAATGACTTATCTGTAAACGTTTATCCAGTTCTTCTTTACTGGAGGCATGTGATTGCAGTGCCTCTCTGCCTCTTGATTTCTGGTCACTAGTATGAGGGCTGTAAGCATGTGTTGTATTTTGATAAAGAAGTAGTTGCATAGCGATATACTGGTTACTGTCACTTGGTCGGTTGTATTTAATCGAAAGTACAGGTGCCACCTGATTGATGGCATGCGAAATGTGAGACGGAGAATGACTCGCTATTTCTGACATACTGCAGAGCGGGTTAGCTAGTCATAATCGAATTTTGGTGTGAGTTATGCGTGTAAGTTTTTGACGGCAGCTGCCAACATGTCAATGTTTTGGTTATACCATCAGGTGAAGATTGGTACAGTCTCTGCACAGAAGGAGTCAGAGCCTGAGAAGCAGGAGACTCGGCAGAAGGTTGAAGAAGATCGAAAGCCACAGATTGAGGCAGCCATTGTGAGGATTATGAAGTCACGAAGAGTACTTGATCACAATAATATCATCAGGTATGTAAGCACGAGCCGATGGATATATTTGCCGTCATGTCAGGACACAGAAGTTCTCTCTTAGTGGCTTAGCTCCTGTGACTGTGCGGATGGAGTCCTGTCCTGGGAAATAGCATTACTTGTCTGCCATGGGCATGCATGGCCGCTGTGTTCAATAGCGCCTCTACCAAGTGCTTTAATCTCCTATACCTCTTTCCTTGCTGTGCAGTGAGGTGACCAAGCAGCTACAAGCACGCTTCTTGCCTAATCCTGCCATCATCAAAAAACGGATCGAGAGCCTTATCGAGCGCGAGTTCTTGGAGCGTGACAAGACAGATCGAAAACTATATCGCTACCTTGCGTAAGCAGTAGCGCTTTATAGGTCAGTTGAGTTTTCTTATCTGTCAGGTATCTGTAGGAGCCTGTTGTCGGTATAAGCAGTCTTCTTCTGAACCTTTTCCGCGGCTCCTTCAAAAGAAGCGGAACGTTTGACACAGCCAAAGTTGCAGGTCCCAGTGCCAATGTCGGGGAATACTCGCCATCTTAGTCAAGCTCTGTAACACCAAGTGATACTCTGTTGCCGCTCCCTTCCGCCAATGAGTAGTCCCCTTTTGACTGTCAGCCAGAAATTTAGATGCAAGGGTATGTGTACCTAGCCGCCCTTCCCATCCTCATTCCGGACTAGTGACTTTTACATTGGTTTCCTCCAACTTTTGGAACTCCTGTACATTCCTAACCAGTTCTGAACCGCTGAACTCCTACTTGTGGGATCACTCATTGTCATCTTCGCTTTTGATGAACTTCCACGGTGATGTTTCCTGCCTCGTGAACTCCCTTGGCTGATCACCAGAGAGTGAGAGAGCGAATTGTCTCTTTGAATTGCTGAGCCTGCAGCTTTGAGGCTGTCTGGCCACCTGCTTTATGGTTACATGCTACAAGGAACAGCAACAATTCGGCAGAACAAGGCGGTCAACCTCAGGCAGGAGCAGTGAAACGCCGCTCAGTGCTCTTACACGATGGTGTGTGTTGCCGGCAATCGTGATACTTTAATTATGTCCAGGGTTCATGTTAGTGACGTGTACCCCTGCGGCGACATGTGTCACTGTTGTCAAACAAATTGCAGCGATCACTTTGGAGTCAACTCGCTTTGGCGCTTTGAATCACACTCGACTCCTGCGGAGCTCTACCTCCTGTGGTCAGTGATAGCGCCGGAGGCCCTGTCATCACGGTGTTACCCTTGTCCTCCACTGAACTGCCTCCATCAATGCCAAATCATCCATCCATCCATTCGTTCTTTCTGAATTGCCTCTCCTTCCTCTGTTCCCAGCGTAGATAGCGCCCCCGGCCGGGCCCGAGGCCGCACTCCCTCCCCCCTTCAGAGCAGAGTCCCACTTCCTGCTGACCGGACGCTGCGCCGCACGCCAGCTGGCATTTGCCGGCCGCCCGCCGATGCCGGCGCCGGCCGGCCTCGCGACTGCCACGCCGACTGCCGAGAGCGGCGGCTACCGGAGGCCTCCGGCCCGCTGTCGCCGGTCGCCGGCGCCGTCTTGACGGCGGCACCTGCCGGCTGCCGGACACAGGAAGCGGTGAACCTGTTTAAAAACCCGCACGTGCGGCATGTCCCTGCGCCATTCCTTGCCTGCCTGCCTGCCTGCCTGCCTGCCTGCCTGCCTGCTAGCCATAGACCGATGGGCGGAGGAAACCCTAAAGCAGGCCGGGGGGCCATGGAGGAGCGAGGAGCTGCGGGAGAGGAATTGAGAAGGGGATTTGGCGTATGACGGGAGGAAAAATTTAGGGATAGGGATATGGAGGGTGTTTCGGAGGAGCTGTTCAGGGGGGGATTTGGAGACGGAGGGCTGATGTTTGCAATGATGGTGTAGTGCTGTGATTTCAGCGGTGGATTGGATTGGGAAGCAGAATAAACTCAATGAAGCGTTTGGCCTGGGGGTCTCGTGAGATGTCTGGGACAAGAGATTGAAGAGTGTGGGATATTTAGCAGTTTTTATGGTTTTTACGAAGCAGGATTTACGGTGACGGTTTTTGCAGCGTTTAATGTAGGAATAGACGTCAGCTGTTTGGCCTTTTTCTGGTGAATGCAAGCAAAAGGCTGTTCAAGAGCAGGGATTTTGGCAGGGTAAGCGACAGAAGCAGCAGAGCGAAACGAAATTGAAAGGATGGCAGGGAGTTCACCAAAACGAGTGCGCAAGATTCGTATCCATCAGCATGTTTTGAGATGACTAATCTTTTCATTACTGGCTCGGCACTCGGGCTTCCATGCGTGGCTCTCGCCAGTTGTTATTTATCAGAAAGTTATCTTTTGTGAAAACAAAAACATTTCTTTCCCAGAACAGTATTTCACTGTTCTTCTTCAGAACTTCGGTGAAACTTAGCTTTTTTTCTCTAGGTTTCCTTTGCTATCAATATTAATTTGCCCAAATGCTTCATGACTATCAACTTCAGCAACCCCGAGTGGAAATAACGCAACTGAGTCGTTTTACTGCTCAGTAGCCGCAGTATCACTGAATTTACGACAGTCTTGCAGAGAAAGGAATTGTCTGGGAAGCCTTGACCATCGTGCAGACGAGTTGGTGGGACATGCCTTTAATGTCAACTGTGCGAAATTTGGAAAAAAGACAACTGGAATGTTCTTTACGGGAGGGGAGGACCACAAAGCGCACCTCTGGAGACTGGGCGTGGACGAGCCTTTAGCGGTATGCTAAGATGCCATTACTACCTTGAAACTTTGTTTCTTTGCACGTTCGGTGGATGTGCCATAGTTCCACATCAAATGTCAAGTCTTGGCGGCGTGTGATAATTCTGGCATGTAATACTTTTTGGAAACATCCTTGGCATGCACAGTACATTCGTTGTAAGGATGTCTGTGACTGGTTGGGAATGCAGACCTTAAGCGGTCACACGAGCGCTCTGGAATGCCTCACATTAGACAGGAAGAACGAGGATACTTTGATTGCTGGTGCAGCAAGCGGTTCAATTAAGCTTTGGGACCTGGAACAGGCAAAAGGTATTGAAACGCACTCATATCCATTACATCATGGCAATCTCCAGAAGATCTAAGGCAAGTAGGAGCCGTCGTAGGCGTTCGCGTCTTTCTAATAAACACAGAATTATTCAGGTTTCAGAAACGTTCACTATTGTGAACATTGTTCTCCAGCTGTTTCTGCAGTCCTTGTTGTATTGTTTGTAAAGGTACTCATTTTTATCCTCTCCCTTGCAAGAAGTCACGTGATTGCAGATGGTCTTTTGTACCTTTCTTTTTTGATTTCTTTGGTGCATTGAAAGAGTTTCTCCTTTTCCAGCAGTTGAGCCTGTTATGGATAGAGAAAGAAGGAACTGGACTGTTTAGAACGGACTGATACTCACGTCGTTCTAGGTGTTACATCGTGTATTTTGAAATTGATCTGCTCCCAGTTTTTAACTTGTTTGCATATTTTTGCATTTGCAGTTGTTCGAACCATGGCTGGGCATCGATCGAACTGTGTTACTCTGGATTTCCATCCTTTCGGGGATTTCTTTGCATCAGGTTCTGCCGATATGAGCCTGAAGGTGTGGGATACTCGGCGAAAAGATTGCATTCACACGTATAAGAGCCACACTCGTGTTGTGAATTGCGTTAAATTCAGCCCCGATGGCCGCTGGGTTGTTTCAGCCGGAGGAGATGGTGTGGTCAAGGTATATTCCTTCGTCATTGCCATGTTGCACCCGGCACTTAGGAGTAGCCATATACACTCAGAGCTGTTTAGAGCCTCTTCTTGCAATTTTGAGTTGATACTTGTTAACCTTCTCAGGACTTAATGCCACTGAAACAGATTTCTTTATGTCCCAGACAACTTTAAGCCTTTTTCGCATATGGCTGTTTGTGATAGTAACCTTGGATGGGGTTTCCTGCAGCTGTGGGATTTGACAGCTGGAAAGCTAATGAGGGACTTCAGTTTCCATAATGGGTCGGTTAATGCACTGGACTTTCACCCACAAGAGTTCTTGCTAGCATCAGGTACCCTTCAAATTATGTCGTTTTAGCCGGTTAGTTATGCAGACTCAATTTTCACTGCCTTCGCATTTGCTCTCAGTTCGGTTTTTCAGCGTACTTCTTCAAAAACCAGCTCTGCGCAGCTATAGGATACTCACAATGTAATGATAGTGCCACGCTTTAGAATGTTGAGATAAAGTACAGTAATACGTGCAAAGTTGCTTTGACATTGCGAACGATTGTTTTCCCATCTGGACTGCGGGCACCTTTGATGGAATGTCATAAAACACATTCCATAGAACACCTGTTTTGTCGACTGTGTTTAGACCCAATTTCAGAACGGTTTATATTTTACTGGCTCTGCAGGTTCTTCAGATCGGACCACGAAATTTTGGGACTTGGAAACCTTCGAACTTGTCGGTTCAGCAGGGCCTGAGGTTTGTTGCACATATGCTTGAGCGATAGCTAAGCCTTCTAGCCTTCTTGGCTTTAGTAGCTAGACGATTTCAGATTCTGAAACTAGCATGCCAATTGTTTGGGTAGAGTTGCCGTCAAGTTACTGCTTGTTATGAACTTCTCACCGATTCCATCAGCCTATTTTGAATGCCTCTTGTTCTGATCATGCGAGGATTGATCTAATGCCATTGTTGTGCAGACTGGTGAGGTCCAGAAAGTGGTTTTTACTCCAGAGGGGAAAACGTTGTTAACCGCCACAGAGGAAAGTTTGAAGGTATGCACTTCTTTGGCAACACCGTAAGGTATTAACAGCTATTGTAAATTTCCCCATAACTGTTTGTCCTTCCAGTCAGCATTAATGTCAGAGATCACAAGTCCAGTTTTTTGGGACAGTAGTCAAAGTTGGGAATCGTTGAAGGCCGCAGGGTGTTTAGAGTCATGGAAAGGAATGGTATGCGACATTGGCAAAAGCATGACCCTTCTCTTCAAAAACTTTCATGTTGTGGACCTTGGTGACAAAGGTTGAGTCATGGACCTTAATATTGGAGGCAGAATTTCGCTGACAGAAGCTGCCTGCCTGCCTGCCTGTCTGCCTGCCTGCCTGCTATATTTTTTCCAGACGGTTGAGGTGCAGTCACACTGCATTTGGCTAAGTGCAGCATGTGTGTCAATTTAGAGCACGTTCAAGGCAGATAACACTAGTTCGAGTTTGGCGTTGGTGCCAGGTTTGGGGTTGGGAGCCAATGAGAAACTGGGAGACCGTGTCTATGAAGTGGGCATCTCTGGGTGACGTCACCATCAAGGACGGCTTACTTCTCGGATGTTCTGTCAATCAGCCAAAGTCTGGCGTATGGGCATTGGACTTATCGGTAAGTTTTGAATTTAGCTTTCTCCTAGTTTTCTATTAAACTACTAAACGTGCTTTGTTTCAACAAAAGTTTGCACTTCTAAGCAGAGTCTTTTTGTTTTTTTATCTGGGATTCAGTCGACCAGTTAAATCCTGAGTCTGTGCCCAGTTGACCTTGTAGAATGCACGTTAGATGCTGACAGGTGTTTTCTTTTATGGGAGTTTCAGAAAGTGGCTCCTTTTGCACCTGAGCCTGCAAGGAAGGCGAGTAGCAGACGACTCAGTTCTTCTGCAACATCTCAAGTTCATCCAATTGAGATATCGCCCCCACTTTCTTTAAAGTCGCCACCCTCATCTGTCGAGATGGCTGCCAGAGAAGCCAAGGCATCGCCTTTAGCAGGTATGTTTGCTTTCTCCCAGCGGCACTTTTCTTCTGTTTTCTTGTCATTTTCTGTCCCTTCTCTCTTCTCATCTCTGTGGTTTTGACTAGTATGTTTGTGTAGGAAGTTGTCAGAATGTGTGGAGTTGAGGGACCCATGTTCGATACCCAGATATCTGTCAATTACCCCCGGGCATGAAGGTAGGAATTTGGTCAACAGGCGTTTCTAACTTGATCATGCCTCTCGGTCAGGAGTCCCTGGTGGGGCCTCTTTCAGCTTCACGTCGTGTTTATGTAGTGGCATAAGTATTTACCTTAGGACGGAAGACTGGTTCAGTTTTCCTCGAGTCTTGCATTGTATGAGCCTTCTTGTGGGTGCGTATGGCATTTGCCACCTGCCGACATGATTAGTGAAGGATCGCAGACAAACCGAGTTGCTTGGCGAACTTGTTGCTTCAGATTTCCAGAGAGAGTATGGATGCCAAGTCACTCTATGGGCATGTAATAAGGAAAGATATTTGTGGAAACGTGTAAGGCTTTTGGCACAATCGCCAGGGAAGCGAGTTTGGCAGTCAAGATGTGTTTGCCTCACAAATAGGAATTATCATGAATCTGTCTGATGAGCAAAGAAATGTTGTGACGAACCATCACATCACTTGTAAACTTCGATGCTGGCATCAGCAGTAAGCAAATCAAAGAGAAATTGATTTGACTTCACTTGTTAGGAGCCATTCTGGATTACTGACCCCATGCCACTTCCAGTTTTTCCTTGCTCCAATTCCCCTATCATATTGATGAATTTATTTCAATTTGTACTCGCACGTTTTTTTATCAATGCATGCCTACCCTTCTGCTTCGGAAAGGTTGAGAAAAGTCCGCTCATAGCTGTTGAAACCTCAAAGAACAGCTGAAACCATTTTTGCGACTCTGATTGCATTCAGATATAGTCAGCTTGCTTCTTGTTACTGCAGGCAGAGTCCTTGGAAAATCAAGCTGCTTGATGTGCCTCGCTTACTAGATTGAAGGTGGGAAGAGTATGGCTGGCACGGCTTATTATGGGCCATATGGCACAAGCTAGACTTTAATGTACCTTCTGTTTGACAGTGATTACCCCTATAAAACTGTTTTCAGACAGTAGGCAATGATGTAGATGCTGGGATTTTGTGGACGGCGCAGGGAGACTACCATGCTTGAAGTCCGAGACCTGTCACCATGCGGGAGCCTGTGAAACAAGTGAGAATCAAAGTAGCAATAAACTTGTTCCCTCAAGGAACATTAGGGCATGTTCCCTTAAAATGGAGTATGCATATATTTGTCTGTAATCCAGTGTGGTCTCTTGCACTTCTGTTGTTTCCGGGGTTTTATTTTGGCATGAATTTTTTGTGTAAATCGTCACTGTGAGAGTAAGCTGACATTTGAAAGTGGACTGGAGAGACTTAAGTGTCCATGAAAAAAAGGTGTGGTTCTAACAACAATGACTCAAAGTGGGAATGCTGATTACTTAGTATCCCTGAAGCTGTCTCAGAGGTGGGATCAAAGTTACACAGATAGAATGACACGCTTCACCTTTTTCGGAGCGATTTTCATGGAGAGCAAAAAATCTGTGTGCTCAAGTGAATTATGCTGAACCTTATAGGAGCATTTCAAGCTGCGTGGAATATCTTTTTTTTCTGCTTGCCTGATATATGTTATTGGTATCGCCATCCTTTACATCAGTGTAGTCCATTGCCCAACTGTTGGGTGAGTACTTGATGTATCTGTGCATTTTGATGAAGGAAATGGAAAAAGGTTTTTCTTCGTTGCTTTGCAACTAGAAGTGATTGAATTTTGTGTTTCTATGTCATCGTAGTGTAGTTCATAGCGGGAATTGGGCTCTCCACGCAAGAGAGTGGCTTCACATTGTCTGAGTTTCTGTTTGGCAACTTCCGTGTGTTTGCAGGCAGGCCTGAGAAGACGGTCCAGTCCCAATCATTATCGCTGCCTAGCACTCCTCCAAACCGCCCACCTCCGTCTCCCCTTAGAGCAAACTTCACAACCACGACTGTGTCGTCACGTCAGAAATTGGCTCAACCAAGATTGGTTAACCCGTCTCCTGACCAGCAGTTGACTGCCTCTGCAAAGTCGTCGTCGAGGGGAAGACGAGCCTCACTTGGACCCGCTGCTGATATGTCAACTAACTCACGGGAGGGTGCATTGTCGCCTTTGGAAATTCCTCGAAGTCCTCCTTCAGAGAGTATGACTGAAAGGAAGCGGTCCGGCTCAACAATACGACGGGCATCTATTGGGTTCTTTTCTCAAGTACGGGTAAGGAATGATGGCGAGTCTGAGGAACTCCCAACTCCGATTGCCTACGTCATGGCTCTGGACTCCTCTGTCCCATCTGTCAGTTCAGTTGAAAATTCACGTGCAGCCAGTGAAGCTTCCCTTTCGAATCTTGGAAATGCTGCGGACTACTCGGGCAGGGTCATTGGAAGAAAGCTTGACGATGGGGTATCGCGCCCATCCAGATCTGCAGAACCATCACCTCCACTTTCTCCACGGAAAGGAAAAAAAGGGAGGCCGCAAGGCAGTGGGCTTAATTATACATCGAGCTTTGCCATCGGTAATGAAAATGGGGGGGCGCGTGATGGAGACAACGATTTGAAAGTAATACCAGAACCGAACAAACTATTGGAGGGACGGAAATCAATCGAACACAAAGGCGTTAACAGCTACACAGGAGCAAAAAGCTTTGTCGACATTGACTTGAAGCTACCAATCTGGCCAGTAGGTGCTTTGCAAACAAATGGTAGTGATAGTGGGCGGCCGTTAGCATCTTCTGAACCTACCATTGGTCATTTGAGGTCAAAGGAAAAGGTGTTGTTCTCTTCCTCATCTAGCACAGTTTCAAGAAGTTCACCGATTGAAGAACCAGGGACGGTTTCCAAAACACAGTCAGCGTTTCGTGATAGTAATATTGATGAACGGGTAATCGAAGGAGGGAATCAATCGACAGCAGACGCAAGGGACACACTGCAAAATGGCATTGACCAAGGGAACTCATCTTTTTCGCTGCCAAAGTCCTCAGGCCAGCCTCAGGTTTCAACAGCAGGGCAGAATCGAGTTTTGACTAGCGCTGAAAAACCTGTTCTTCGACCAATGCCTGGTAAGCTTGCTTATTCTTGCCAACTTTTTTTTTACCTGGGCTGGGCGTTTTGCCATAAACGTTGGCGTCGCTTGACTGAAGAGGTTGGTATTTCAAACAATGACTTTTTCCTCATTGCCTGGGATGTCTGGGGATAGGTGGGTTTGTGAACGATGCAGCGCATCCCTCCACCACAGCTGTCTATAGTAGTGGTGTTCGAAGAGTTGTTACTCCAGAGTCGCTATCTGCAGGTAAATACATGCAAAATGGTGGTATGATGACATGTTGTCTCGCACTCATTGAACAGTAGGACCCCCTGTAACCTTTTCATGGTGCAAGTACGTTTGCCTTTTTCGTTCAGATGCTAGTAATCTAGAGCTCCTGCTACATCGTCGGGCTTTGTTTGTGTATTCTTGAGTGCATGTATTTTAATGCGATCCTTCCTTATTGCAGTGCCGGCAAGAAATTTGTGTGATGACCTTTTGGACACTTATTAATTCCATTGGTCATGGCAGCAGGACCTGCGTGATTGCAAAAAAAAGAATAGAAAAAGAAACCATTATAGAGTGTTTTCTACAAGCAAACGCATCAACAACAACTTAGGAGCAAAAAACCTTGTTGATAGTGACTCAGAAGCTGCCAATCTGGCCTTTTTGCAGAGTAGTAATTGTGGGAGGCGAAGAATAAGTGCGATGGCTTTATCGGCCTTAAAGACTTTGCATTTTTCAATACTTCTTAGAATCAAGGCCCCTCTCAGATGGCAAGAGAGCTGCTGTGTAGGCTCCAGCCTCACTATCAGATGGCATGCCAGAATTCGTTTATCTGGAATCCAATGATGAAAAACGAGGTTTTAAAACGAGGTTGCTATAGTCGCTTAGTGGAAACATGAGAAAGAGATTAGTTGTGGGGGTAGAGATGGGCCTAATCCCGACTCGCCTGGGGTCGATACTCACTTTGTACTCGCACGTTTGGGCGCTGTCCATTGTTCGCAGGACGGGAAAATGCAGCGAACGGTGCTCTGCCGCTTGGGACAATACCGAGCAGGACATCAAAGCTATCAAAGATTGGTGCTCAAGGAGAAGCGAAACCACTTCGTCTCGATGTGGCAGCATTCCTTCCAGTGAGTCTTTCTGCAAGGTTCCCTCGTTGTGCTAGTCTATTGCGAAATGAGAATACAGCATTTGCTATTTATTCTGTTCTGTGGGCAATATATTGATTTTTCTGTTTACAAAAACAATGTGGCCATTACTGTATGAGGTCACGCTGTTTCTATGATTGAAGTAGCTTATTCTTTGACTCAGTTGGTCTTGCAGCGTTTTTATTTATCTTTTCAGCCAGTGATTTTTGCTCTATTTCCATGTTTCACATGGCAAGTTCCGTGAAAATAGTCATGGAGTTCATTTGCCAGCCAGTGTGTTTGGAAGGGGAACAAGTATTGCATGTGCAGCTGTATCTGAAATCTTTAAGATCTTGTTTGTGTCGTGTCGAACGCAGAAAGGTGCCCTGGTAGTGGAGACAGACGGCGAGGAGGTTCAAAATGTGAAGGATGATGAGGTGATAGAGGAGTTGATGGAGCAGCATCAAGCTATGAATGCCATTCTACAGACCCGGCTCACAAACCTACAGGTCCAATGCTTTCTTGACAGAGTGAAATGCCGAGCACCTTCCTATTAACTGGATGTAATTACTGAAGCAGCTGCCTTCAACTGTTTGCCATACATGTTTCTGTTTGACCGCAGTAAATGAGTAAAATTCGACATCCTAGAGAGTTGTGAAGCGGGGTAGGTCAGGTACAGTGTACCTCAGGAGGGTCCACCTATGAAGAAATGCTGTAGACATGGTGATAACTTCACCCTTCCTACTATGTGTCAGCAATCCTAACGTGTTTCTTGATGTTCCTCTATGGTTGGCAGGCAGTGAAATCCTTTTGGCTCAAAGATGATGTGAAAGGCACGGTGGAGAAGATGGAAAGAACTGCAGACCTTTCGGTAGGTCGTGTGGCAAACTGCACTCGAGGCTGCTGTGCTAGTTGCATATAGGAAGGGAGCTGGAGGGGCCTCATATGAGGGGTGTTGGGGAGCCAATGCCTTTCTCCTTTATTTGGTTGCCGTAAGCCCTAATTTCCAGATGGTTCTCCCTATCACCTTGCTGTCTCCCATCATAGTTACGACGATAGGAGCCTACATATACAGCCTATGGCGTCTAGCTGACTCATCCACGAGTTCTTCAATGGTGTGAACTCGAACAGGAACCAAAATTCTAGTTCTGTGGCGGTGCATCCATGGTCACGCTCTGTGGGCTCTTTTATGCCTGGGCAGATGAAATAAAAGAAAGAACAGATTTGACTCGATTATCAAAGATACAGAGCTGGCTTTAACCCCTGTTGAAGGTCTCCCTGGTTCCAGGTGGTGGTAGACGTGTTAAGCGTTATTGTAATTCACTCAGGTATATTCACGTTGGAAGCATGTGTGGTCGTCCTCCCGCTGTTGGACGATCTTTTGTGCAGTAAACATGACAGGTGAGAAGAATCTGTCGAGTCTTAGTGCCTCATGGGTCCTATTAGAAATGGCGGTGTTTTTCATCACCAGTTGCCACTTTACTGGACTTTGTCAAGCCAATTTTCGGAAGAAATTGGAAGTTGTGAATGGTCCAGGAAGCAGAGATAAGGCCTGGGGTCGAGCTCATGTGGACGGGGTTGTTGATGGAACAGGTATATTGACACTGGGTTGTCGGTCTTATTGGAGCTGTTGAAGAACTTTGGAAGTATCATACACGATACACGAACTGCAAAGCCCCCACCTGGTGTGGATATTGAAGCTGAAAAGAGGTGGAGCTTCAGAATTCCCTTTTTCACTTAATCCATCGTGGTTTGACCCAAAATTGAATATTCACTTCAGTTTTTATAAATCAGAGTGTCAATCGCTCTGGGCTTCCTTAACTTTTCACCCAGGCTGTGAATGCCTGTGAGGTTTCAGACTGGCGGAAAAGTCATATCGCTTAGAATCTATCAGAAGCTAACAGCCACGTTGAATTGCTTGGGACACTTTTTGCAAGCGTATATCACCTGCAGGGCTTGGATGACCTTCTCTTTCCCTTCTTGTCACTGATGAGGCTGTACGATGTGCGGGGTCCGAGGTGCTGACTGGTCGTCCTTACCTCTAAGCATGAACTGTTGTTGAGTTTGCCGTAGGGAGTGAGTGCCAGTTTTGGACGGTCTCTAATCCAGCCATAAAATGTTGACGACGTTGTTCATGTGAGCTCTATTAGGTCTTGATGGCACGACATTCAGAGAAGATTCGAATGGCAGCTAGTGAAGGAATGGAGTAGCTCTGGTCTAATTTGTGATTAGTTCAACAAGCTTCTTGGGAACTTCCATGGCATTAACTCTGAAACAAATCCTAGTCACGATGCTCCGCTCGACAGCTGGCTGCAATCGATGATTTGTTCATCGAGGATGTCCAATTGATGAATTTCTGACAGTGAAGACGAAGAAGGGGGGCGCCTTTTAGGGCAAGGGTTTAGGGGTAAGGGTTTAGGGTGGGGGTTTAAGGTTGGATAAGGTGTAGGAATTACAGCAGTTGTTCTGTGCATGTTTCTCTTGCATACTCCGTCAGCTGAACCTTATTTTTGTGGGCTTGTTGTCATGGAGATCTCTGTTCTTTTCATCACCGTGTGAAGCGGGTCACTTATGATTAAAAGTCCTGAAGCGTTGTCTGAGGTGACTGCAGGCGAAATCGATGTACTGCATGCTACGCCGGATTTCAGGCGCTCTGCCATCATCTCAGTGATCTCATCAGGTGAGGAGTTGCGCTCAACTTTCTGACTTACGAAATTGTCTGTAGAGCTTTCAGCATTAGGGGTTGACATTGTGAGCCTGTCCCCGACCCGAGGCTGTTGCCTTGACCTTTATATGCTGCTCGACCCTGCAGTGCTTGCTGGTCCACAGACCACAACTTTGCCTGTTCGGGGCCTCACTGAAAGTGCGCTTGCCTTCTGCCGTCTGGTTGGCAGGAAAGGAGGCATCACTGGGAAGGATGCTGAGAAGTGTTTTGAAGCGATCGAAAAGCTTTAATGCTGAGCATAAACGGACAGCGCGCATGGCTCGCCCGGCCAGTGAAGCAGGGAAGGCTGCAGCTTGGCAGGGTGACCAGTCCATCCCCCATTCATGCAGGCGCTATGTAGGGACTCACTGCTGCAGGGCAGACCGAATAAGACACGTTCAACTGCGCGATTGTGGAGTGAATTCTTCTTGGCACGAGTCCATGGCATCCGTATGCTGAATTGCGGCTGCTTTGTCTTGAGGTCAACTCGCTCAGACCTCATTCTTTTTAGGGTGTACGAGCTTGGAAACTCTCGCCAGAGGGAGACGCCCTTGTGATCCGGCAGTTGCACTGAAGACAAACGTTGGGCTCATTCTTTCACAAACTACTTTCCGAAACATACTTTTGTTCTTTTAATATTTCTGTGTCGCATTTTTGAGGCATTTGCAGAGTACCAGTCTATGGCCACTGGGCTATTGTACCACAGGTTTCTCGTTGGAAGGAGGGTGGGTGGGGGGCGGGGGGAAGGGGAGGGGAGGGAGGGGCGGCGTAACCACCTTCATTGTCGTTTATCACACTCGGCTTTTATCTCGTCCGTCGGAGTTTTGACTTAAGGATCCATAATGTCTTGAAAGCTGTTTGCCATCCTTGGGGCAATCCTTGGGGAGCTGGGATGAAAACTTGAAATGAAATTGTTTTTTTTTTAGATAGAGAATTTGAATCATGGTTAGGATTAAGCATGCGAGTCTTTGGCAGACTTTGAGTTCGTGAATTGTTTCGACGGTGAGTTGTGTCGTCTAGTTGTGGTTGTGGTCACGTTAGTCTGCTGGACCTGTCAGCGCTGCTGGGCAACCACCCAGCCAGTGGCTAACATGAGATAACTGTGCTAAGTCGAGTTAACAGTGGCTGTCAGCGGCACAAACAATTTAGCAGTGGCCAATACGATTTAACGGTGGCTAACAGTTGGTGTGCACGGATGTGAAAGGCATTGTGCAGAGAGTCTGCAGTGCGAATGGACTCAGCAGCATAGAGACGTGCCCTGGTTGTTCTGTGGCCTGTGGCGGTAGTGGGATCCAGAAGTGAAGAAAGCTGATACTCACCTTGTGTGAAAGTGCTCTCAAGGTTCCTTGAGCCCGGCTTTGCTCTCTGCTCCCTTTCCTCTGTGGTGTGAACTGTGGAGCGAGTGGGCGAGTCAGGCGCTGTGCATGGCCATGCCAAGCGATCGTGTTTGCCACCTTCATGGACGTGATCAAGCGCGTACTTCTTGGCTATGTGTGGAAACATTCGCTAATCGGCAGCTTGTTGGCGCGGGTGGTTGGCTTTGGTCGGGGCCTAGCGTATTCCGGCTTGAAAAGTTGAGATTGTTTTTGGGGAGAGTTGATGTGTGTGCAACTGCGGCATCGTCACTTGGTAGCGTGGTGCGGCCAAACTTTCAATTACGTACATGGCAGCACAGTAAATCGGGGGAGTCAGACATTGACTATCGCGTACTAAATTCCCGAATTTATTATACTAAAGTCAAAGTTTTGTGTACGAATTTCGGGTCGGGATCCGCGGCTCCGCCGTACACAGCCGTATTGAAATGCGTACCTAGCCAATGCTTAAGTTCGCCCGACAGGCTTGCTTAATTGATTTGGCGATGGTTAATGTTTGACTCCCCCTAATGCAAGCGCATGCATTCTTGGTCAGTCGCGTGGGAAAGGGGTGTGTGATGAAATCTAATTAGCAATGAAACGCGGACACGTGGCAGATCGCACCGCATGGTCTCTGTCGGGCAACTCCCGCATTCCTCCTTTTGATGTTCGCGAGATGCCACATGGACTCCACGTGGCGTCGTCTCGTTGGCCCTAGCTGCGGCATTCACCGGCTGGCACTTGCGGGCGGTTTACATTTCAACCGGTTGCAGCCAGCTGGATACCGTTAACTTCGTTTTGGAGGTTGAAAAAACTCTCCGCCTCAGTTTGCAACTCCGGAGCTGCCATCACTTGAACGCAGTTGAACCATGTAAACGCAGCCTACTCGAAGCGACATGCTGTTGACTGTAAATTTTTGTCCTACGATCAAAGCACGCATGCCTGTACCAGCGTGATTTTTTAGATTGCGACAATCATTATCTGTCCAACAGTTGTCTATGTAGACTGTTTCCAAGTGACCAACGTTCTCAAAGCTTTTAGACACACAAGTAGCTTAGTGCAGCTGCAATCCCAGGCGTCAAGCAAACAAAACAAACCAAACAATAGGAAAGGCAGAGCGTTATGGTCCTTTCTGAAGAGGAGAGCGCCGAGCAACAAACGTAATGTGACTTCCACTCTGGTTAAGAATAGAAGGCGATGGAGCCTGTTGTCTGCCCGCCCGTCGTCTTCATCCATGGCCTCGGCTCACGGATGCTTCCCATCCGTAGCGTGGGCCGCCAACTCAAAGATTTTGGGGCGCATTTGAGTACACAAAAGGGCGACAGCGACAGACACCCAACGTTTGCCAGCCGACGAACTCCTGGAAGGATTCCATGTTCAGTAGTCTGAATTCGTACTGCTGCGCTTCGCAAGAAGACTCAACATCGCGATGGACAACATGAGCACCATGAGCGAATACAAAGCACGCACACCCCATTCCGTCAGACTGCACATCGTCGAGGCTGGTCTGGCAACCTGTGTCCTTATTGAGAGATTTGGATTTGGAATCCGTACAATCTGCTACTTTCTAACCTATTGAAAGAAAACTTCATGTTGTTTCCTTCCCATCATCCTATTATGCTCCGAAGCCACGTGTCGAACTTATAAACTTAGGATTATAATATCAACTAGTATCAACTTGACTCCATTTCTGCATTTAAGACTCGCCCTCTGACAACAGGAATCATGCAAGCTTCGGCACAAGGTGTATCTCAGCTTGATTCACCTTATACAGACAAAAGGCTTCGAAGACAGTGGACCTTATTTGACACTGCTACTGAAAGTGAATCGCTACTTTAAGCGATTTTGAGAGTTACAAAATACAAAAATATCAACACTTTTAGTAGCTTGACAAAACTAGTGATGTTGCCAGGCGAGAAGTCGATAAATTCTCGAGCCTTCCCATGCCGCTCTCCTTGACAAGAAGGAAAGCAAGCAGAGGGATGACTTGAAGAAGCGCAGCAGGAAACACTTTCCGCCACAACAGAAGGTAACAGATCTCCGCCTTTCGCCGCCACGACCGTTTGCCCTCCCCCTCCGCGGCAGCAGTCAACTCCAACCACTGAGCGGCGCCGTCATCCTCCTCTCCTCCCGTCACAGTCTGCCAAAATGTCGAAATCACCGACCTCTCCCGCGCAGCCTCCATGGAGCTTAACCCTCCCATTTCTGCCAGCTCGCTGACGTCCCACACTCGCCCGCAACTGTCAAACCGTTCGGTTTTCAATGCATTGCGCTCCGTCCAGCGGTAGGTCTCCGCCATGCACTGCTTTGTCGGAAAATGACCCGCACGAAACACCGCAACAAATTTGCCCGTCGCCAGACCCATAGCGGCATTGAGCACTTCCTCCTGATTGCCTGCGCCTTCTACCCGACATAAGGAGAATCGCTGCGGATTCTTGCTCACTATTTCAGCAAGCTCTTCCTCAAAGGCAGGAGGTACTTGTGAAGAACGTGAAGGCTCGGAAGAGTAAGCCAGCACCACTTGCAAATGCGCGGGGTAATTTACAGACAGAAAAGCTTCTGCAGTCTTCTGAAAAGCCGGATAATCAATTGGGAAAAGCCCAACAACGATAGCAGAGGCAGGAGGATACTCTGCGTTCCTCGTCACACTCTTTCCAGAACGGGGGTCGCGCATAGTTCGACCTATGACGAGAATCATTTTTATCCACAGCATGATGGCAGTGAAGGAGAGGAGAGAAACAAGAACGCAGGTGCAGAGTGGAGCTAGAGATGCCACGGCTGAGTCCAGCATCAAGTACAGAGTTAGCGGGCCCGCCATCGCTATCACAAGACCACCGGCCGCGGGGAGATCGCTGGGAGCCTTCGAAGCAGCTTGAAATTCCATCGCTGAGGGAAGGAGGTGGAAGGCTGAGAGGAGAAGGAGAGGGCGCGCTGTGAAGGAGAGGGGGGGGGGGAGGGGAGAAGGCGGAGCGGGCAGCGTCCCACCGCGCGTGGCGGTTGGGAACAGAGAAACAGTTCGGGAGGCGAACGGTTGGCTGCGGAGGGGTCGTTACGACGTGGCGCTTCATGAGTGGCTAAGAGTAATTTCGGAGGCTGAAAAGTCCACAACCGCCCTGCGGCGGGTACTTTGAAAAGGAGTGACGGTTATGAAACGACAAGAATTAACTGTCACGAGAGCAGTCCGGGCCGGTACGGACTTTGTAGGGAAAGGAATTATAGTTCTGGCGGTTGCTAAAAGCCGGTGGTACGGCGACGTCGGTTGTCGATTGGCGGCGTCGATTCGCTCGCCGGGAGGGGCTTGGGGAAGCGCAGGGGCGGCCGTACCATACGGTCGCCCACCTGTACGGACCCGCCCTCTACACGCGTGAGGCATGTCGATTTGCGAGAACGTGGCCACTCTGATTGGCTGCTTGGTACGGTACAGTACGATATGTACGGTACGGTATGGACGTCCGTACAAGTCCGGCACTGTTTGCCGCGCTAGCGCGACCCTTTGGGCTCATGCAGTGATGCCGCGGCGGTTGTTGGCCATGAGCCCGTGACTCATGAGACCAACGCCAACATGATGGTGCCGCAATGGCCGCGGCATGCGCAGAGCGAGTGTCCTCTTCTCCTCTTCGATAACTTGAGCGACATGGCACTCACTCGCTATCCCAACTTGACAAAAAAATACTTTCGGCGTTTGGAAGTCAATAAGTAAACGGAACAAAACAAGTGTCGCCATGATCCAAGAAGTGGACCATGTGACAGTGCACGTGTCAGGTGCATTGCATTTCCTGCAAGAAGGTCAAGAAACCACGAGATGTAGAGAAGGCATGTTTCATAAGCGAAGGGAGGTTGTGTGTTCTGTGTTGACACCTGGCAGTGCCCTCCATTGTAAGAAAGCGTAAAAAAAGAGCGAGCTCGTGCTTGTCATTACATGGCACAATGTGTTATCCATATCTTATAAATAGCTTTGGTATACATCCTTGTTATAGTCTTGTCAAACCAACTGAGAATTCCAAAGTTCCTTAACTTTTTGAAACATTTTTGTAACGTTCAGCCAGGTGTTCTTCCAATGTTAACTTCGCTTGCGGGTTCTGGCCACCGCGCACTCCGTGCTTTCCACCTCCGGTCGTTTTCTTACCGCTGTGTGCGAGTTTGTGTTCGAGAGGGCGGGATCTTCGCCTGCAAACACAAAAACGAAAATGGAATAAAAAAAAGAAGGACATGGACATTGGGTTCAATGGTCGCGCCAATGGTTGCAAGCACTGGATTCAATGGTTGCCAAACATTGTCAACGGTTCGAACCATTGGTTTGGCTGTTCACGTTTTTTTCAGAATTCTCGCCATTCACTTGCTGCACGATGGTTGCCGGTTGCCTCACAACATTTCGCGCTTTCTATGTACCGCGCTGGTCCGCCATTGCCCATTGGTCCTACGCCAATGGTTGGAAGCATATCGAATGGTTCGCACCATTTAATTTATTAACTGGTTCCAACAATTGACGGCAGCCATTGAATCCGTTCAATGGTTGGCAACCATTGACGGACGGGCCAGCCCACCATTGGCAATGGTTGGAACCAGTTAAAAAAATCAATGGTGCGAACCATTCAATATGCTTCCAACCATTGGCGTACGACCAATGGGCAATGGCGGAGATACATAAACAAATTGGGGGAGCTTAGCCCCCATCAGATTTTGAAAATTCAACTTCTTTTTATTTTATCTTTTTATGCTGAGCGAGGACTTATCCCCCCCTCCTGCAAAAAAACTGGATCCGCCACTGCGTAGGACCCAGGCAAACATCGCCATCGGTCGCAACCATTGATTGCGAATGGTTGGCTACCGTTCTCGTCGTTGGAACCATTTGACAACCAACCATTGGCAACCACTGATTGGCCAATGGTTGCCGTACTGGAAAGAGCTGCGCGCTGCGCCAAAAACCGGCAACGCGCGGCGTTGCCAATCCAACACATACGGGTAGCAGGGCGAGGACTGGACTGCTGCAGCCGCCGGCGCCTTGCTCGGGTGCTCGCTCAGCTTCCGTCGTCAATAGCAGCACTAGTGCGAGCCTCCATGGATGCACCCGAGAAGCAAGCATGTAGCTCACCAGAGTGGAGGGACGAAGGCTGCTCTCCAGAGCCTGCTGACGTTGGCGCCATTGAGATTGCAGGCGCAGCGGTTTCTGATTCGGATCAAAACGCTGCAGGAAGTCAGCTAATGGAACTCACGAATATCATTACCGGAGATATTAAAACATCCTTTCTCGCACTTTTCCCGGCAATGGAGTAAGGAATATGGCTCATTTCTTTGTAAATAGATGGGAGTGCTTGGAATAATGTCGATTGCTTGCTTTTGGATATGTGATACAATATGGCTGCGTTAAACATTTGATGGAGTTCCATTGTTTCCGAAATGATGATTGCACTGGAAGTGATCATCTTGCAACAGTGTCAAGGGCTGCTGCTTTTCAGTGCCAGAACGCAGAGACGAGCATCCAGCCTTTTCTTTTCTATTGCTCGCATTGGAGTGCCCTTCATCCTGACGAATAGTGTGGTGCTTCCTTTCCTTTTGTTTTCTTACTTTTATTCCCGTTAATTTC
Organism: Zygnema circumcarinatum; assembly: GCA_037447605.1. Taxonomy (NCBI): domain Eukaryota; kingdom Viridiplantae; phylum Streptophyta; class Zygnematophyceae; order Zygnematales; family Zygnemataceae; genus Zygnema; species Zygnema circumcarinatum. The sequence continues at coordinate 5,516,080 of CM074804.1, forward strand.
TCTTAGGGACATTAACTTAAGCGCAGCTCAAGTAAACCAGGAAATTTTTTCAGCAAAAACGGCAGTATTGGAGACGAGAACTGGATTTGCACAGAATATAGAAGAAGTGCAGGACACTGCGAAGAAGCTTCTGAATCTTTTCTGATGGTACGAAGGATCTTTTTTGCAAATCTTATCGGTGTTCTTCCCTGTTGCTGTCCGGTTTGGCACCTTACTCTCACCACGATTTGCCTTGACGTAACTCCCTTCCGGAAGAACTTCTGTGACGATTGTATTCCTGTTCTTTATGTTTCAGGGATACTGCTGAAGCCCGCTGGTCAACACGAAGCCTCGAGTAATTTTACGCCTCTCGTGTGTCAATACAAGTTGGAAGATGCTATCCTGTAGATGTCGTGTCAAAACATCCAGCCTGTTTCGGCTAGGTTACTTGTGTTCGTATTCACAATTTCTATTGCAACAAATTCAGGGTAGCATTTACGACACGTGCATAAGTCTTCAACGTGTTATAATCTCCTTAACGAAGACTCTGAAAATTGATGTCCGCTTTTTGAGTGCCACTGAACAGCGAGCTTTTTGCAAGGGATTGCTATAAATCTGCAATTTTTTTCTTACTTCCAAAGTCAATGGTTTCAGCGAAATAGATGATGGTGCAGCTGACATTATTGTAATCTATCTGACTGCAAAACTTTGAGCCCTCAACATCCGCAACTCTCATCGCACTAAGATTGTCGTGATAATCTCCACTTCCCACGTGCAGAACATTGCATGGTTTCCTTGCTTTGTTTCGTAGTCGATCTCCTCTGAACTTTACGATTTATCTGCCAGTTCACGAGACGTCCATGGCTCCGCTGCAACTCGGCGACAACCGCCGCCTCATACTTTCTGCACTTCGCACAGCGGTGACAGCGGGCGGGCTTCAGCGGCAAATTTTCGACCTCCACTCAAGCTCGAGTATGAAACTTGAGCAGGCCCAGAAGCAAGCGAGCCATAGGGCAGCTGCTGATGATACGCGCCTGTAAGAAGTCACCAAAGGTACAAAATATTGGTTGACAGGACGACCACGCAACGCTTTTGTTTCGCAAGATAAAATTGACAATTTAGTTTTATTTTTCCAACGGTGATATCTCAGCTAACACATGAAAGTTTCTAGTACCCAAACATGTGAAAAAACAAAGCTTGAAGGGGCGAACAAGTCTGACCAGAGTGAAAACCACTTAGAAAGGAACATATATTCACGTCCCCTTCTTGACTACCAGACCCCTTGAAATGGACAGATTCCCACGACAGCTCACCAGAGCCGTCCTGGAAACTCGCGCATAGTTTTCAGTGACTAAACTGACTCCATAAACCGATATCGCTCGGAACTTGTGTCATGATTGCTCTAGTACAAGTACCCACAACCCGCTTTTCTAAAAAACTCAAAATCTATGATAGTAGAACTCGATGTTCGTTTTTGGAGAAAGAAATTTCCCCTCTATCCCTTATGATGGCTGGCGCACAACCTCGTCCTGGGAGGGGCTGATCGCTTGCAGTCAAAGAGTTCATCTTCTGGAAGCACAATTAGCGTTCTTGGGGATGCAGATGCTGCCGTTCTTGCTGAATATTTTCTTGAGAGTCGCGTCTGTGCATGCGAACTTGTTCAGCACTTTGAAAGTTTCTTTCTTGGTGAAGCATGCATTGACTTTCAGGCACGTGTCTGCTTTGAGAACCTTGCGCAGATCGCCCTTGCACGCTGCTGACGCACCCGGCTCGACAGCGCTGAGGCAGACCTGTGAGAAAAATCGCAGCCAGATGTCTGCGTCAGCATGTGCCGAATCCATTTCCCTATTGCAAGTGATCTATCTACATGTTACATGACGACACCACTGACATCTCAACATGCAGAAAGAGACAGCAGGCTAACTTTGAAACTCTTGCAATACAAGAAGAAAAGGAGGAGACTCATGAGCTGCTATCTAAATGACCTGACATGCACTAGAACCATCAAATCGGGTGTAACTGACTGTTTTTCAGACAGATGCAAAAGCTTGGGGAATTGGGGACATTGGGCATGCTTCACCTCCTGCACCAGATGGCCGCTCGAATTTGCTGCCATAAGCAGGCGTCCGCAATACTCTCCGGGGTTCAAATAATAGAAATTTCATGCGTCTCCTTCCAGGGAGGCGGAGATAATGTCGGAGCACGACTCATTGGCAAGCACTTCATAGAGAACAAGTGCATGGCCGGGGATACTCGAAAGCGCCTCGCTCAATGCACACCTGTGAAAGATCATCCAAAGGGAAAGGACAGTTGAAGGAGGGACTCTATCAATAAGTCGTGGAAACTCTACAGCGTTAATTGAATAATTTGACGTTGTAGTTAGAACGTCAGCTGTCTGCCTGAAAACAGACACAAACATGGTATAAGAAAGGAGGACATAAGGTGAATTACATGCACATAAAAATTGTAAACCTCTCAATTTTTCAAAACCTGGTTAAAAAAACACTAAAACCCAACGTAAACACCTCGTGTAAAGGGGATCAGGGTTGCTCTGATGAAAACATTATTAAAGAGACTCTCTGCGGCTCTGTTGTCAGTGCAAGCACCTGCTGAAATGGCTGCAGCGCAGAGCAGTCGAGGTCGGGGTTGGGGGAGTAAGTGCCCGAGAGCGCAGCAATGTCAAACATCACCGCAATGGACGAGCAACTGTCACCCTGCAGAGAAACACGGACAGAAGGGTGAGGAGGAAGGAAGCGAGGGACACAGAGGAGGGAAAGCAGAAGAGCAGGAGAAGAGAGAAGGGGGGGGGGGAAGAGAGAGAACCGCGACCAGCTGTCATGATAACAAACTACGTGCTGATCCTACGAAGCAACGGAATCGATGTTGCTGAAATTTGGGACATTTACCATCTTTCCAGTGGGCAGCGCATTGATGCAGTCCAGGTCCTGCAATAGCGTGCTGGTTTCCACTAAGTATGAAGCGAAAACGTGGCAAACAATAGTACGACGCTGCATCTGATCATCGAAAAACAGTGCACCAAGTATATACTCCTGAAAAGTACGTACTGTATTTTGCGCAACTAAGTTGTTTTTGCTGATTCCGCAAGTGTTGCGCACCAAATCACATGTGACGTTGAAGCCGGTTGGAACAACAAAATATTGAAGTTCCGGACTTGGGATGCCAACTGCACACGTTGTTGACAGGCTTTCTGATGAGCTATCCTCGGACGTAAACCGTATGCAAACGAACGAGTGGTGGCTCTCCTAAAGCCACTGACGCTCTCTTCCTCCTTCCTCCCTCCCTCTCCCCCCATCTTCCTACTTCCCCCCCTCCCTCCCTCCTCTCCCACCGTTAACCTTTTTCTCTTGTTCTTGGTTGGCGCGTCGAATTGACAGAAATAGCGCCAATCTCTGACGTTGACTTCCAAAAGAGCCTTCGCCAACCCGTGCTTTGCTGCGTCTGTTTGCACTGCTCCTTGTCGCCCTATCACTGCATGTGCAAGCCCGTCCATTATGAGAAATTCCACCAACTGAGCGAGTTCTTCTACCATCTAGAGTGTTTCAATCACATATTTTCCCTCGTTTTCCATCCCCGATAAGTTCCTGTTCCACCGGGCGTTCTTCACATTGTTAAACACTACTTCCCTCCGAGGTACCACTCTGTCATCCCATGTAATACCATCAACTAGATGATTGGCTTTGTAGTTCAAAGTCTAACCACCCAGAACTCCTCCCACATGATTCTTCTAGTTGGATGTAAACTCACCAAATACTTTTCAGCATCTGGCTCGTGGTGCAAAAAACAAGGGGTGAAAGGAGGCGAGGGAAAGAGGAGTCCCGATATGAACGATATGAAGGGGACAAGGGACTAGGGGAGGTGAGGCAAAGAAAAATAGAGTCTTGGTAGGAGGGGAGAAAGGATTGAAGGGGAGGCAAGGGAAAAAGTAATCGCGGCAGGGGCCACTATTTCTTCCCTCCCTTTCGATGTATCCGACATTCGAAGTGGGAGACAAGATATATAGCCAAATGGTTAGGCGGACCGGCAGCCAACTTTCGGGGAAGTCATCATAACAAGGAGTGGGTTGTTGTCTGTCTGGGCAGGACAGCGAGTCAACAAATGACGGCGGTTGACCATACAAGCCTTGAAACTTACAAAAGCAGGCGAAGTCCAACTTTGGAGAGAAATGAACCGAAATGCAGCAATCCCGCTGGAGCATTAAACCGCACACATCAAACGTCCGAGGAATTTTGGCCTCTTAGGTTCCGCATTATCGCCTTATAAACACAGACTCAGAGGGCAAGTGCCTCGAGGGTTCAGACCCACTACATACATGTTGTACAGATAGCAATGGTCTCTGTCCTAATGTGGAGTACAGTATTCATAGCATGCAACCTCAACTTACAATTACGTTTCAATGCAAACGGCCAACATTGTTGTGTCATAGGCGTTGCAAGTGCTCGTTCAGCACTGCAAGCTCTTATTTTTCTACATAATCAAATTCCTACGCTACACCGTATGCTGAAGGGTGCAAATATTTATGTGGGTTTTCCCTATTCTATGCACAAAAGGTGAAAAGAATGCCGCTGGCAAGACTGCACAGTCGACCAGCCACGCAGGCTGCTGTCCCGAGAGCGCCACATTTGGCAGGCAGGGCAGCCGCAGGTCACTCGATGACTGTGCGGTGGTAGCCTCTCTCCTTCACCAGGTTGTCCAAGTAGCTCAATATCTGCGTCAGATAGCATCGCTGCACGGTGTGAATGAAAGTCCGTACTATCCATTGCTAAACATGGGAGATATACCAACTCTGCACCGAACGAACTGCCCTTCCTCACACAACTCATTTGGAACCCACCCCTGGGTGAGCCTACAATCAACAGAGCCTTATTTGTCTGAGACTTTCTTGACATAGGGATAAAGAGTCGAGAGCTCTGGACAGGCCAAACTGACCATGTCTCTGCGTTCCATCAAGCCATCGATCTCTTCGTTGGATAAGACCTCTCCAAACTTTCCCGCCACAGTCGCTCGATCCAAAAAGCGTAGTCGGAGATAAGTGGATGCTGAAACGCAGCGTACAGGCCCCGTTTGGAAGGCATTTTCGTGTAACATTGTCACGACTGCTTCCTGCAAACTCGTTAGCAACAGAGAGGAAGGAAGCCATTGAGATGTTTCCAAAGTCTTGGATTGCAGATGAGGCGGACAAGGTTTGGCTGCTATAGTATGGGGCAGAAACAAGCAACGAGGTGGTAATTCCATGTCTCGAACAAGGATAGATCTACAAGCAGGCTTCCACTGCCTCATAATTGCCAAATGCTGCAAGAGTAATTACGTGCGCAAGAAAAATCAAATGCTGTGGGTGTCACTTCAAAAAAGTTGAGAAACCAAGACTTGAATAAGCGAACCGCAGACCAGGTTGTCAACCACAGACAGACGGAAAAGGACGCCCATGAAACGAGTCTAGAGACCGGAATAATCCCAGAATCAGACAGGCAGAGCCGGGTTCCGTCACTCACTTTTCTAAAGCCCGCAGCATGATCAATGAGGACAGGCTTCATTTTGCCGTCTGTCCAGTGCTCTCCTATGAAGAAATGGCCATGATGGCGGTCTGAGTTATTCAGAAGCACGTCCAGGATGCGGGTGTCACTGAGCAGGCGGGCCACCTGAAAAAAAAAAAAGGTATTTGTGAGAACATATTATCCAAGATTGACTGTACTTGAATGGAAAACATGCGTGTATAAACAAACCATCTGTCTCTCGTTTAATGGTCTTTAGCTCACTTAAACAACTTCACCCTCAGGGAGAGGGCGGTTCCCCAGTAAACACGCAGCTTTCTGTCAGGCAGCGATAGTGCAGGTGGCAAGGAAACGCACAGAAACGCCCCAGTTGGATGCGGGCACTGTCTTCAACTGGCGGCACTCCGGCACCCAATAGATGAACGCTCCCTCCTCGTAGTGATTCCAATCAACGTCAATACCGCCACGGCGATAGGCCACCTGCCGTGAACCCAATAGTAGAGTATACACCAGTCTTGTAAGGGCAATTATGAAGCTAAAGAAGAGCTTTGTAAGGCGCGCTGGCAGTTCAGACTTAAAGACAGTACGTTGGAAATGTCAGCTTTCGGTTTCTTCTGGTCATTCTTTACATAGAATTAAGGTCTATAGCATTCCAGGTTCAACAAAATAACTGACATCTTCCGACGTCCGCATATATATTCCGTGCCTTCACATCACCGCTACTTGTGATGGGCACTGAAGCTTAGCTCATTGGCCAACGCATAGTTTCACATCCATACTGTCTCAAATTTTGGTGTAAAGGTTCTGAACAAAGTGTTAAGTCCAGATACAGCAGGTACAGTTTTGCAGAAAGAAAATGCGTTTTTTCTTGAGAGCGTTCCCAGAAGTAAGGGAGTCTATAGTATAAACATGCCCCCTGAACGGCACTTCGGTGCTCGGTGGATCACTTCCAATGTGACTCTTGCAGTGTATTTCAATAGGTCGGTTTAGTTACAGATGAGATCCTCGCCGTGGCCACAAGTCTTAGACAGAAGCAGTACTCACCGGCGGCACGTAGTCCATCCCCAACATGAGGTTAAGCTCATACGCCACCCATTCAATTGGAGCGCGATGCCACCCATCCGCATCGCCTTTAACTCGAGGCTTCACCATGGCACCTATCTGCACAACCCGCGCACAGTTTCAAGGAAAATAAAATAATCCTCTCCTTAATTGCCTCCCACCATTTTCGGTTCTGGCCTCTCACTTCCTGGGCAGTTCTCCTGCCGTGACAATCCGCATCTGATCTGCGATTGAAATCACTTCCGCTAGTCGTGATGACCCCCGTACACTTTGAAGTCAGCAATATAACAAGTGGCTGAGCATAACCCTTTGAGCCTTCCCAACTTCTCTGCAAACGTCCACGAAGCTAAGAAAGGACACACTACTAGCAGTACCCGATAAACGCATATCACTACAAGTGATGACCTCGTTTTTAATTGACAATGGTGCATCTTACGTGTGGCAGAGGACAGTGACACTAAAGCCAGTAGACTGTGCCACAAGTAGAAGCCGAACCTGATGGCCTGTCTTCTTGTTTTGCAATTGCGTTACAAAGCTGACATGGCCAAAATCACTTGGCGGATCCATGGGTGAGCAGGAGACAACTTTGCCGTTTACTAAAATCTCCACAATTGCATGATGCTTATCATGGACAACGGGATCAGTGTCGGTCGATCGCTGCTGATAATGTGTTCGCTTTAGATCCATGGCAGTGTCCGCCAAACTTTGTAACGCTAGAGCCACATAATCATCACCCTTCACTCCTGCGCAAGGAAAAGGATAAACTCTATCACCAAGATTGAAGCGTGACATACATCATCATGAAGAATATGTCCTTCCAATGGGAAAAAGTGACTCCCAATGGGATCGTAGGCGACAAACGAATCGTTATGGAGGCATAGCCCTGCTGTGGCAATCAAAACTGACGACGGTCAAATCTCTTGGAATCCCTCCCTTGAGTAGTACTCTTTTAGAAATTCAGAAAGCGTTCGTGATGCTGCAGAACCAAAGGACTCGTTTAGAAACTCCCCTTCCGAGGCTGAAGCTAACAGCAGCACGTTATTTGGTTCCGCAATGCTCAACCCCGACTCACGGATCGGCCCTCTTACACCATCGAAACATCCTTTCTCGAGCATACAATAGCAGAAGCAACCGGCAGAAATATTCGGTCATCAAGAGATTAACCGTGCCCAGGGAAGCGCTTTTTCAATGCGTACCTGTTGTCAAGCAGGCGTCCCCTGCGCACCGCACCGTTGTTTCCAAGGTCACCAGTGCAGTGTGCCGCACCTCGTCCTTTTGGATCGTGGTCTTTGTGCATGAAAGAGCCCCCGGATGAAATACCACGCACTGCATTATGGCGGGAAGAGTCACCGCGTCCGGACCAAGAGGGGCATCCTCCATCTCTTTGCCACCAACTACAGCACCATCACCATATTCCTTTGCAGCTCCATTTTCAGACTGGACTACTGCACTTTCTGCTACATTCTCACTGCTGCCCTGCTCCACAGCTGCTACCTGAGCATTGTGGTCGATCTCAACTGCTTTATCTGTTATCTCAGCTTTATAAACTGCAGAACCTCCCTGCCGCTGAATCTGAGCAGCATTTGGAGGAAAACCGTCAGTCAGCAATGCAGTGAGTTTCATTGAGGTTTCCGCATCCTCGTCAGCCTCATTAAGTTGTGAGGTTACTTCTGCAAGACGTGCTGAGGCAGCTTCTAAAGCATGGCGGACCCGTCGCTCTTCGCGCTTTAACTCTTCAAGACGCCTCTCTTCCTCGAGAATAAATTGGGTGCTCGCTAAGTCTAATTTATTCAACTGTGGAAATTCCTCTTCAGAATCAGAGTGTTCAACGTGATCCGTCACAACCTTGAGTCGATCTGCTTCAACGCGTGCGCTGTGGGCAGTCAACGCAACCTGTTCCATGGAGCTTGTTAAAGCCGCTGTAAAGTGCGTGATTCTTCTCATTAGGTCATGGTTCTGCTGCTCTATGGCTGCAATAGTCTCGACCATGTGGTCGAGCTGCTTCTGCGATGGTTTCTGCATTGTGATACTCTCTTCGCTTTCTAATTCGATCTCCGATGAGCGATTCTTCTCGGACTCGAAAGATGGAGCAAGCTCCATATCTAATGCCTCCAAACTGCTCATGTCTGAGGCTTGGCCTGCAAACCCATATGCGAACTCTGTCAGACATGCTTTCGCCACAGACTTGCTCATACAACCCATTCAATTGCATCAGCCTTCGTGAACGCGTACTCACAATAAGCAGGCGCTGCATTCACCAGGCGACGTGCGGGCGCGCTGCACACCTTCACTGTCAATTCACGGACGCGGAAGAGCACTCTCCTACCGCCAGCTGGCATGCTTGCGACGCAAGGCGTGCTGCAGGGGCGGCCCATCCACGAAGGCCCCCCGCAGGGCAGCTTGGCGCTGCACACCGCAGCCATCTGCCCCTGCGCCTGCAAAGAGACGAGAAAACGACCACAGACCCTCACTTCCTTCAGATCCTTCCACCCCTCCGCCCGCCTGCTGCGCTGTACTGCGCGCCGCCTGCAAAGCCCGCCGCGAGGTCTAAGGCCTGCCCGCCCGCCCGCCCGTCCGGGCCTGCCAGCCGCTCTCCTAGGGAAGGGGAGGCCCGGGAAGAGCGCTCGTGCCGCCACGTGGAACACAAGCCATGGCGGCCGCAGGCAGGGCGGCTGGGAGGCGGGCAGTAGCTAAATATTTTCCGGGCAGCCTGGGGGCGCCCTCGAGGCCCCAGCGCTGGCTGCGGCGGCGGCTGGGCGGGCCGAGGGCGAGGGCGGTAGGGCGGGCCGCAAATATCTCGAAAGACGCTTTTTGGGCCCCACAGCCGGGCAGCGAAACGTTTTGGGCCAGCGCGGGCAGGGCTCCAAAAAAACGGCGCACGCCGGTGGCCGCAGCTGACGGGCGGGAAGCTGACTTGTCGCGGGGGTGGGGCTCGAGCGGGCAGGCAGGCGGGCAGCGCTAAAATAATTGGAGGGAAAGTTTTACGTCGGGGAAAGTACCGAGCGAGCGAGCGAGCACTGCCCCTCTCCGCGCTGGAGAGACGGGACGGGAGTCACGGGACGGGTCACGGCCGTACGGTCACCGGGGCCATACGGTCACCGGGGCGGTACGGGGCTGCGCGGGCGGGCGGGCGGGCGGGCGGGCGGCTGCTTCAATGCGGACCGCGACGGGCGGCGGCGCGAAGGCGAGCCGCGACCGACCGCGAGGGAGGCGCTTCATGGCCGGGGCCGCGTGCCGGACCGGACCGCATATAGCAGGGGAGGGAACAACGGACCAGGCAGGGGCCAGCCGTGCTGTCGCATTCCGGCGGGCGTGCGTGCGTGGCGCCACACCATTCGCTCCACACTTCCGGGAGGGGACTGGAAGTCGCGGCTTCCGAGGGGGACGAAAAGTTCGACGACGACGACGACGAGCACGCGCGCGGCCTCTGCCTGCCATTGGCTCGCCCTCCCTTCCCCCCTCGGGGCGGCCGTCCGACGTGGAGCCGAAAACCGCACCGTACGCGGAGAGTACGGTTCCGTAATGGCGCCGTCCGACGGTCCGGGACATGCACGATCAGGCGCTCCTATGCACGGTATGGACTATGGACTGTCTGGTTCTGTGGACTATGGAGCGCAGAAGCACAATGGATAGCACGTACCGTACCGTAGCGGATACGGGAAATCCGGCCCGAAGCTTCCGATATCCGACGCGGTATCCGGGTCGGTATCGGATTGCTAATGCGGAATCGGCGCGCAGGGAGGGGAGGCCAGCCGGCACAGGCCAACTCGCAGACGCGACGAGGCGATGTTGACTCGTCGCTTGCTTCGGCACCGGTTCGAAACCTGCGGCAGGGAAAAGTTGCTCGTTGAATCTGTATGGGCGCCGCCATCGTGATCGTGAGACGAATACCATGCTTGCATTGATGTGTACCATGCTTTTTTCTGTGAGGAGGAATTGCCTTGCTAAAAGATCTTCGTTAAAGGCAGGCGCGATGAGAAAGTCCTATGGTTACCAATGGGGTTGGATGCAAAGACCGCATGAGCAGAATGTCTATTTTCACTCACTGGAGGAACTTCAGAAATTCAATCCAAGGACACCACCAAGGAGAAAAACCACCAGTGAAAAGGTAGATCTAGGACCAAACCATGAGGAGCATTTACCTCGAAGTTTAGAAGCTACACTGACTATCTGCGTTTGAAGAAGATTTTGGTTCAAGTGATCTTCTGAGTCTCTGGTCGAAACAGACACAGTGACAGGACAGAAAAACAAAATAAAAATTCACTCAAGGTGGGGATAAAAACCTCTAGACTGAATGTGAACGGAAAGTGTTGACTGAAGGCATGAAGACAGTCCATTTTCTCTGGCCTTCACTCCGCCAAGAGAGACTGCGGGCTGCACTGCTTCGTCGTAGCTGAGACGTAAGATTTACAGTGCAGAGACCTATTGATTTGAGGGTAAGTACCCGTTTGCTATTGACATGTTTCCGGTCTCTTCAAAGTTGAGCTCACAACTCCAGGTCATTCAAGGATATCCGCTTATCTGGCTTCGTCCAAAGCCGTAGAATCTTCATGGGATGATATCCGAAAAAGTATCAGGCGAACCGTCACTGATTCTAGCACCTATCCAGCTCCGCGCCACTCTGTGAGCAAGGTGCTGCCTTTGTTCTTGGAGCATGAAACCATAGACAACAAGAAGTGCTTTGCAATCAAGTTTCCCCTTCCCTTCTCCATCCCTCCTGCCTTCCTGGTACTGATCCTTGTAGACATGGCAAGTTCACCGTTCCATTCCCTCACGGAGTAACGAGCAGCACACGGTTAATCTATAAGAAATCCTGATTTTAAACTTAGGAGTAGTGACTCGCCATAACGTTTTGCCAGTTCATCTACATGGTATATGTGGCGTTAAGTTTTGATCTCTTGGCAATTCCTGTTCCAGGTGTTTCCCATACCAGCTGACTCTGCTTGTCAATTCCTCTAGCCTTCTTATAGACCAATGACTGCAAGAACGAAAGGAAACAGAAGACCTTCATTAGTATCCTCGAACTGCTAGATTCGATCCTCTCCTCGACCTTATAGGCAACCACTGACTGAGGGCATCACTGTCAATATATGATATTCTAAACATGGCTTAGTTGTTGTAATCATACCTCCTTTGCCCTTTTGTCGGGTGGCGTCCATGCTGAGAGCGGTTTGCCAGAAAGCTCTGCTGAATCTTGCTTCAGTTTCTTTTGCCAAGGAGCGCCTGATGGAGTCCGAGCATTATGTTTGAAGAGGTCGAACTTCCGTGGTGTGCAGTCCTTCAGCGTATGGGACTTCAGTGGCTGCTTTGGACCTTTAACTCGTTTCCGAGCCACAAATAATGGTACAGGTGGCTTTAGCGACCAAGTGCAGCTGTCCAAGCCTTGCCGTGTATCCGACAAAAACTTATTCATATGATTGTCTTCGTCATTTGAGTCGGAAGCAGGGACGCTGCGCTTTCTGAAAAGATGAGCGCTTGACGTTGAACAGGTACCCCTTCTTTGAGATGTTGTTACCTTCTCTTTTAACAGAGTGTCTGTCGTGTTGTCATCAGAGAACTTTCTGCTTGCTAGCCATCGATTCAGGGCCCCTGCAACTGCGTTTTCTGAATCAGCTAGAAGCCAGCTTGGTGCGTCCGGTTCCAATTGCTGCAGTTGCTCGTCAGGGAGGCAAAGCTCATTCTCGCCACCGTGCAGGTCATCTGGTAAGGGAAACACACCCAAGTAAGTACTCGCGCATTAAAACTGAATGAGCTGAATACTTCTCAGTTCAGTTTGGATTTTTAAGAAGATGACCTTACCTCTAAAGAGTTCGTCTGACGAGTGCTTGGGTACCTTCTTCTTGAAATCTTCAAAGCTCCACAGTGCCTCTGGGTCACCTGTGTTCATCTTTGCTGGCAGCAAGCCAGGGGGTGAGTACAGCTGTGGTTCTGGTTCTCCAACAATTTCAGTGGCAGGAGGGAAGTAGACATCATGAATTTGAATGTCTTGAAAAGATAACGCCTGGAAATGATCAGTTGTCAGTTCAGCTGGGTGAGAACTTGGCAGGTTTTCCGCTGATGCTGGATTGGATGCTTCCCATTCTTTGCCATTGCCATAATCAGTCGGCTCCAGCTGGGAACCTTGCATGTTGACTCTCTCAACATTCCTCTGTTGTCCTGTTGACAGAGGGTGACCTTGTTGTGATGGGATGGGCCCCGATCTGTTTCGGTTTGGAATAACTTCATTGACAGCAAACAACTCCGGAATATGAGTCTGATGGAGTAAAACATGCTTCCTTGATCGTTCCCCGTGTCCAATTGGCTCTCCATATTCTTGCATTGGACAGATACCTTGGTCTATCACCAAGCCGGTCTCCCCGGAAAGGTACTCTCTATTGAGGTTGACAGGTTCGTTGTTTTGAAGAACGTTGTTTTCTGCATTCTGAAATCTTCGCTTATGCTGACACTCCAGATGAAATAATCTTATGCATCTTTCCGGAATCCCAAAATTTGCAGTCGCAGCAAGTTGCTTTTCCACAGTTAAGCAAACGAAAACTGGAAGCGGAATCCCGCACGAAATTATAGCAGCCGAACTAAGCGGATTCAGTCCTGGGAATGCGTTTAAGAATGTCTCGGCCAATGTTTCTGATTCTTGCACATGAGGGAAGCCTTCTGGAACATTTCTTCCAACTGAATAAATGAATCCTTTGACCAGTTGTATTGTAGTCGTTGAAGAATCTGATAGAAAACATTGCAGGGACATGTTAAGTTCAACTGCAGCCGCATACAATCCATCCAGTGACAAGGTAACCTCCCGGGTGAAGACGTCTCCTCCCTCGAAGATCTGCAAAATGGCAGACAAGCATAGAAAGTTGGACGTGTGCAATGAACAGGCATCCATTAAACTGAGCACTGAGAGACTTGCGACAGATTAAAGAAATATTTGTTTGGATCTCACCATAACGCACTCTTGATAAGCAAAGCTGATGGCCTTCAAGTGGTTCTGAATGATGACTTCAACAGTGGGGCCATGCGCATCAACTGGTTCGTCCTGCCGTTTCCTTTCATCCTCACGTAGCTTTTGCTTGGTGTACACCACGAGACAAGTAGCAGGGCTAAGTATAAAATCAACAGGGACGTGAATTTCCCTTTCCACGACCTGCCATGTCAGTCGTTGCATGACTATTAACACGAGTTGGAGTCCTCGTTTAAATTGGAGCACCCTTTTGTTTTAGTGGTGATAAAACCAGGCGACAATGAGAACAAAAACCGGTATCACATGTCGCTTGGTAGCTGATTCAAATAAATTCTGTTGCGGTTCAGATTGTTCAAGGAGGCTAACCTGAAGAGCACAACCCAGTTTGCAAAGCTTACCTTACCTGAATACCATCGTCTTCAACTTCGAGGATTTTCTGGTAGTAGTCCCTTTGCTGAGCCAGGAAAAGTGTATTTCCAGAATGTATGTTGGCGATGATAGTTGCTCGATTTCTTCTCTTGCCCACAATCGCGAACCTTTTCAATTGACCAAAAGTCTAAGAAGCGAAAAACATGTGAAAATGAATTAAGGTACAATGGGTTTGACAACAGTGTAAAAAGTCTGGCATGGTTTTGGTATAGAATTGCATGACATCGTCATGTCTGGTTTGGTGATTCAGAAAACTCTGAACGGAGAGGAAGAGGAGGATTATTGCAAAGACAGCAGTTGGGGAGGGTACGCCTCATACAATTCATCTGGATAGCATCATTGTGGAAAATAAAAGCAGCTAACCTGGGGCAAACTCCCTCTTGACCGCCCATCTTCCACCTCATTATGTGGGCTGAACACGTTCTTGTCCAGATCTACACCACCAGCTGTAGTCCCCTTGCCAGGCACCCCTGCTAGTTGTGGCCTATTGACGATTGGCTGTGGCATTGATTGCTGGATCAAAGGCGAACGAAAATGGGAGAACAGCAGACTAGTGACGGAAGTTAACCAATTATTGCCCTTCTTCAAGAAACACTACAAAAAAATTCTGAAAGCCATTGAATTAAAATTAATCGCCAGATCAAGTTTTTTCTTGCAAACAATAGTCCTGTCGACATGTTGTTCATTCAGTAGTATTAGTGTGGTAAAAAAACCAGTCAATAACTTCAGCATACTGCATTGAGGAAAAAGCAGGGTTCATTGCGCCTCACGTAGCGAGACATACCGGTGTCACAAGCTCGGAATCTCGTTTACCAGAACAAGAGCCGGTGTTCCATGGAACCATCACAAGGAAATGGACGTTCGAGTTTTTCCACCGTGGCACACCTTCGCAGACGTGCTTATTGAAAACAATAACCGTCGAAAACGCCTCCAAGGGGAAATCTTGGAACATATATCTGTATAGAAAGGTGTAGTTTGGTCAAACAAATGCGCACGTATTGTTGGATACCGGCAACAAATACACGCAACAGACAAGTTGATCAAACTCTGAGCTTTGCAGGGGGGGCGCTTTATCCCAATTTGGGTGATTTTGATACTTACGCTGGTGTCACGAGCAAGCATCTTGAAAATGTAAGGGCCTTAAGAATAACTTCTTTGAAACTATTAATCTTTTCATTTTGGAAAACGCCATCCTTTAAGAATAACCCCTCTCTGTCAATCTGATACGGCTTCAAGTCAAGCCCAACAAGCTGCTTATACATCGTGAAGAATGACTGCGGTGCAGAAATGAGCAAGACGGTAAGTTTCCTTTCACTAAGAGACTGCTTCTGAAGAGCAGCCTTCAACAATCGTTCCAAGACAGCCAATTTGGGATGGTCTTCTAGGTCTCCTCTCTCCACTTGTTCGTAAGCGCGGCGAAGTTCATCCTTTGTCCTTGAGAACGTTTTGAGAAACTCCATTGATTGTGCGGTGTATTCCAGATACAAGTGAGCGACGCGTATGCCATATTCGTAGTAGTTGTACGCTGCTTGCCTGAGTATGTACAACGAAACTAGATTTCGAAGGAGGGTCTTATCTGAGGGATAAGTTATAGTTGCGTATCTGATTGAACATTGAAGTTGAATGTTGCCTTGGAGATCCATCCCGAAAGGAGAAGCTTTGACGTCCTGTCTTGTGCATACCTTGTCCAAAATAAGCTGATACTCACTGGTAATAACGTCCAAGATATAAGACAAATGGCTCGGGAGAACTATCTGGTGGTTAACAAGCTCCGCGAGCTCAGCTTCCTTGCTTTCATGAAATGTGTTTCTGTTGAACTTCATTCCAGGAGGTACTCGCTGGTCTTCAATTCCGAAATCCAGGCCATTTTTTGCCTTCAAAAAGAAGCTGAGCTCATTCGACATGGATGAAGTAAATCCTTGCAACGCAGTTCTTCGTCCATATATCTTTTCCTCCAAGATAGCGGATTGTGCATCACCACCGGTAGCCCTCGGAGGTAGCAGACCTCCAAGGTCAACCCGTGCTTCGAACTTGCTCGTGGACGACGAGCTTGCATTGCGCATGCTCCACTCATACGAACTCGAGTGGTTGTACCGGTATTCCAAAACATCAGTCAGTCTTAGAACCTTCAAATCGTTATGGTATTGTACCTTCATCACAATGCAGCAAAAGCCGGTTTCTCAGATTCAGAACAGTTATAACGACGTCCAGCAATGGGATCCGTGCGAAGTCCAACACCCTCTGCTCATGCATAGAATCGACAGCAAAAATGTTTGGAAACTTTTCACGCACCAAGTCAACACTTTGACGATTGACAAAATCCCCTGCCACACTAGCGAAGGGCGCTTACTGGAAGGTGAATACTGGTCTCAACTTGCTGCTGACTTATTTGCCAGCAACGGTCATCGTGGCAATTCTGAGAATCTTGAGACGGGTGCCAATCCAAGTAAAGTGCATCACTGGCCGAAAGCTGGAGACTTGTGCACTTGGCTGTCAGTTGAGCAAATGTTGATGAAGCAAGTCCCTCTAAGGAGCTTTCGCAAGGAAATATTGGCGTGGGAAGCTGGCAAAACGAGAAGCAGTCTAATGTCAACTCCGGAACTATGATTAAGGTCTGAAAATTGGTTGAAACGGCCCAAGGTTCGAGTTCGTCCAAGGAGTTTCCATCTATTTCCCAAGAGTTTAGCATGGCCTTTGGAACAGATATACAGCTGAAGTCAGCTGCATCGATTGGAGAAGGTGGCTCGAACTGGATAAACAGCGGTCCACCGACTAACCGATCCTCGGTTTCTGAAGCCAGTAATGCTAGCCATGACGGTCCTACAAATTGGATCACGGGGCTCCTCGCCTGAAAGAATAAGCTGTGAATGAAAGCTGGTTCATCTTCGAGTAAGTGAAAGTTTACGCCAGAGCTTGCAGTGTCGACGAACTTGAACTCGTTGCTCTCGAAAAGGTCGGGTGTTGCCCTGGACAGAGTAATAGTATCAAAAAATTGACCATTCGTTAAATCTAGTACCTCATGAGGCTCCAAATACCTTGGAAGTAGTTGCCACTCATTCGCTTTCAGCGTTCTTGCACCTAGGTCTAAATCTGCTGCCAATAAGCAAGAGACGTTGTTGGTCAATTGGAAAGATGCCTCCACGTAATTAGGCATCAGGTGCATGGAACCCTGTAAACAAGAACACCAAATCAGTTTGCCATGTTATCCTCGGTTGATGCTACTAATCTTTGTGGATCAGCGTTTTACTCAATTTACGGTGCTGCGAGTCCCCAGAGTAATCTTAGAAATGTTAGCGTTGTACTTCAGCCCGTTGTGACGCCTCTCTTTCGTGAAGGCACGTTGGAATGGACTTACCCTCCACTGCTTGATGTCAAAATTCTCCTCCTCATATCTATAGGGAAGCCCTTCTGCGATTGCACTGAAGCTGCAAACGAGCCGTCCTCTGGAGTCCTGGAAGCGACAAAGAACGGAAGATTCTTTCATGTTATTTTTACCGCAAGAATCGTCGTGTCGATCATGAGCAAAATCTGTCAGCTTCAAAAACCACTGCGCCTCGACAGATGTAGCAAAGAAAATTGTTATGGATCCGGAGATACAATTTCTTAAGATTTTTTACGGATTATAGTAAAAGTTAGCACTTCATTTCCAACCTGCTCAGGTACTTGTGGCAGTTCAAGAGTTTTACAGATGGTCCAGTCGTTTCGGAAGCAGTCAGAAATTAAAAGACTTTCAAGATGGAGACTAATTGTTCTCGTTCTCAGCGTTCTGAGAGTCGATCCCTCTACATCTCGAGGCAAAAGCAGAGCCGCCAATCTTTCTGCTGCTTGTGTCGACTGTTGTGTTGTTTTGAGAATGCCATCTCGTCTATCAACCAACACTGTATCCGAAAAACCAATGCTTTCAAGTAACTTTATATCAGCCAGATTTTCATTCCAGTACTTATAAATATTTTCGTCGGATGGTACAAGAGCATCTTGCAACAAGGACTTTTTGTACTCTTTATCGCTCTGCTCAAAAGCTTGCTGATGGTAGTCCAGATTTAGCCATCGCAGACGCATTTTGCCACAATACGCACTGCTCTTGAATCTGAAGCAATCAAATACGAAGTAAACAGCAGTCCTCTTCAAACGCTCCCTTCATTTGCAACGGCGTGCAACGCAGCCGGCTACCGTATCCAGTACAGTGTACAGTACTCGAGCCTTTCAGGCCGACTCCACTTTGCAAGCAGCGGTTTACCCTACTCGGTTACAACGCGCGCACTCAGAGTTCCACGTACGATCCCCCGGATTCCACGCAAAAAGGAGATTGATCTTCGCATGTTCGGTAATCTTGACCCGGATCAACGGACTTTTTGTTGATCGGCGGAGGGTTGCTCTGGAGGGGCCGGACGGAGGCAGAGGGAGACGTGAGGGCGGGAAGCCATTGAGGGCCACGTGGCCCGATCGCCATGGAGTGCGCCTGCCTGCAAGGGCGCCTGGCAGCTCCTCAAAGAACGCCACGTGGCCCTCAGGACGGGAAGCAAGGGAGGAGACCGCCCAGGGTGAGCTGCCGCGTAGCTATAGAGGGCGGCATGCGGGAGCAGGGAGGCGGAAGGGGAGGCGATCCTTTTCTGCGCTGCGGACTCCGTTCCTTGGGTGGGCTTGCAAGGAGGCACGTGTCGCGATCTGGGACAACAGGGGGGGTGGCAGGAAGGGGTACGCAAGGGGGGTGGCAGCGGAGGGCTCAGAAGTGGGCGGGGGATAAAGAAGAGGAGGAGGAGGAAGAGGAGGAGGAGGAGGAGGGTGGGGCCAATTTCTGGGAAGGGCCGGAAGGGCAGAAGAAACTGAGAGAAATCGAGGAGCTGAAGGAGCTCATGAATGAGGCGAAGGCCATGGAGGAGGAAATGCTGCGGGATCAGGAACAGGCGGAGGGGGCAAAGGGACAGGGGGGAAAGTCCGAGAAGGAGCTCGCCGATGAGAGAGCTGCAAAGCTGAGGGAGGAATTGGCAAGAGTAAGTGGAGTTGGGAGGGGTGAGAGGCAACTTTTCGAAGGCTTCTCGAAAGCTCTATATATAAAGTGCTTCTAGGGAACAGGGTTAGGGTTTTCGAATTCCTTGTGCGGCCGTTTCGGTTCACTATCGAGTAGACTAGCGAGCTGAATAATTAGGGTTATAGGCAGCCCATCGTCTAAATAGGGTTCTTTTCTATCTTGACGAGTTTTGACCTCGATTCTCTCGTTTATCTCAGTGGGAAGAGGGAATGCATAACATTGAAACAAATTTATGAGATAGGAGCACCAATTGAAAGGGAGGTTGGGTTGTGCAGTCCTATCTGATCGATGCCAAAATCTCCTGTAAATTGCAAATCCAAATACACGGCAAAGGAGTAGTCAGAGTTTTTCTATCAATCACCTAGACATTTTGCCCGCTTGTCGCATGTTCGAATTTTATGTGCCAAGAAGTTGTCATCAGAATTCTAGCGACTTTCACCTGAATTTGCAGGTGTTTGAGTTGTTTTCTTGTTTTGTCGCTGAGGAATTGCAGCATTGTCTGGCAGAAAGCGATGGAGCAAGTGGAGAGGCGAAAACAAGCTGAAGCCATGTTTCAGCTTGGGCAGCGGGCATACGGTCGGGGCGTTTACGATAAGTCGGTAGAGATTCTGGAGGCTGCATTAACGAAAACTGATCAAGGCACCAATTTCGGCGGTGAGGTATGGAAAGAGCATAATGTGTACATAGTGTGCATTTGTAGCGCAGGGGATGCATGTACACTTGTTGAATGGTACCGAATCTCGTGCCCTTTGACCACTGATGCGCCTCCGGTTTCCTCAAATTCGTGTAGTTAATGGTATAAGTTTCCCACTTCAAATCGTTCAAGCAGCCAACTCTCCAAGATGAACCGCAGAGAATGCTGACAAGATTGTGAGTTGACTCGAAGGGTTTTCAACTAACCGAGCTTACCCCAGTCTACATTTCCTTCTATGCTCCTGTTTTCTGTCCGACCCTTTAACAGCTTTTTGCTTTTTGGTTTCTTGTACCCATGCACGAGGCTAAGTCACCACTTTCTGGTTGGACTTGCCTTGCATTCCCTCACCTCGCCTTTCTGTCACTCTCCCCCCTCCCCCCCCCCCCTCCCTGTTTCTCTCTATTCTTTTCTATCTGTCTATCTGCCCGCTTGCCTAGCTTTCTTCTCTCCCATCTCTCTCCCTTCGCTTTCTCTATCGCTAGTGCAGCCCTTCTACATTTTCATAAACCATACAATTACAATTTGCTGTAAACGTGACCTGAACTGCAGATCCAGATCTGGCTGGCCATGGCATACGACGCAAATAACAGACACTCTGATTGCATCGCCCTATATAAGAAATTGGAGGAGCGGCATCCTAGTAAAATGATCCGCAAGCAAGCCGCAGACCTTCGCTATATCACTGAGGCGCCAAAGTTAAAGATTTCAAAGGAGGAGATTCTTTCAATCCCGCTCCTTGATAGTGACAATAACAGGTTAGCTGGTTCTATTAGCTTAATCCCATTTGTAGCTCAGGGCTTCTGGTCCTCACTTCACGTTTATTTTTCTTCATTCAGCTCATTTTACTCCCAGAGATGTTCGACAGTACCGGTTGAGATTTTAAGCAGCGTTTCTAGGAATCAAGTCTTGTTGAACACGCGATGGATTGTGATGCATGGCGAGGAGATTAATAATTTGCTCGATTTCTGTGTTTGCTGTACAGCTCCACACGCACTTGGAGCGAAATGGTTCGAGAAAAAAAGAAGCCGCGGCAGACTCGGATGAGTTCGGACGACTCCCTAGACTTTTGGCTAACGTGGACAAGACCGCGGTGGGAGCGGTCGCCCTATTTTTGGGTGGCTGTCACCGTTTGGTTGACAGCTGTCGGAGTGTCCCTCGTCTTCCAGAGCTAAGCGCGCAGGAGGCAGAAACTTCCTTTTATTCGCTGATTACTCTCTAATTTTGGTTTGTTGTATATCAACTGCTTTCCGGGATACATAACGTTACTGAAAACTGGCGTTTGGGAGGGGTACGGAGGTGGTAGGCGGTCTCTTGTACAAATGTCTCATAGACGCATATTCCTTCGCTGTCACATTTGACCTTTTTTTCTTGTTTTTTTTTTTAAGATTTTTTGAATAGTCGGTTATGGTTGCTTCCGGCTTCTAGCCTATCTCTAAATCGTGTGTCTCGCTACGTCCAGTCGTGACTTTTCCTTTCTTTTGGCAGCCCTGGGTTCGTCTTTTTCAATCTTAGTTTTACTTTTCAATTGTGCTTTAGTAAATTCAGCCGTAGTTCAGTTTCTTCACTCATGGCTCCATTTTTGTCTGTCAATCCTTGCCTTTCTTTCAGCATTGACAATACCCACAAACTACACACTTAACCATTGGCGTATTCCGTCCTTTGTCATACTCACATCAAACAGCTCCTTACCATTGTATTCTAACTCAGCATCGTGCCAACATCTCAGCAGGCGAGTTGGGCCTCAATGGATTACTTCAAATGAATTATTTGAGAAACATCTGACGATTGGAACTTCGGCCGACTGCCATAAAAGCGACTCAGCGTAGTCCGACACCGAGGGACGCCCCGCAAAGACGCCAAACTTGTTCCCAGGATCTCTACTTCAACATAGTCCCCCGGCTGCAGAGCCACCCTCTCACTTCCAGCCTGCTCAAACGACTCGTGAATGCCCAAGTCCCTGGTCGGAATGTTGGGGATAATGACTCTATGCCCCGTGTCATTCTTTCCAAGAATCTCCTTCTCGGGTGCTCTCTTGTTCGCTCCCTCAACAAGGACCAATTGAATCTGCCCAATCTGGGCATCGTACCTTTTCCTTGTGCTCCTCCGGAAAGCCTCAATCATCTCGCTAAGTCTCCTCTTCTTCACAGCATCATGCACATCGTCTATATAATTTCGATGTGCGTGTGTTCCTTCTCTCAGACTATAAGCAAACATGTAAGCCATGTCGTAGCCCACTTCCTCGATAAGGCTAAGCGTCTCACAATGATCCTCTTCCGTCTCACCACAAAAGCCTAAACAAGACACGAAGAAATGACCCTCTTAACTCAGCTTCCAACAAAAATTCAATTATTGAGGTTTCAGTGAAACATAGTACACAGACCTGCCAAGATAAGCCTTTTGACCAGTAAGTGAGAAAACATATGCAGGACACCATCACGACTGCAAAGGGCAAGTACAAAAACAGCTTACCTGTGATGAAATCGCTACTAAGTGCAACACCTGGCAATATACTACGAATTTTCTCCACAAGAGCGAGATAAGCCTCTCTGGAATATCCACGACGCATCCGATCTAGCACAGCTGTCGACCCACTCTGTGCTGGCAAGTGGATGCTCCAACACACATTCGACCGATCTCTCATCAACTCCAGCAGCTCGTCAGGAAAGTCCTTCGGGTGAGGGGAGGTGAAACGAAAACGCATCTCAGGAAACTCTTGGGAGACTCTGTCGAGCAAGTGGATGAATCGAAGACCCCCACGTTTGGGTCGATAGATTGTTGAGAATCCACTGCTAATAGACGCTTGGATTTCAGCAGGCTTGGATTTCATGGTAAGACTTTTAGATTTCTGCCGGTCACGAGACGCAATTAATTTTCCTTCAATTAACTCTGATAATTCTTTTTCAACGTTCGTCAGTTGGCCTACGGTGGCCCTTGACGCTTCATCACCTGCTGACATGCTGCCATCTGGTCTGCTCACATGTAAATCAATGGCAGCTCCATCACTACTATGCACCAGCCGGTTTTGCACCTTATTCTCTAAGAAAGACTTTCCAAAGTTGGTACCGTCTGCTTCCATCATCGAATTGAACTGAGCTGTCTCCTCGGTCTTCCACTCCACCGCACCGGATCCTTGCTCAGGAAGAGTTTGAGTTGTTAAAGAGGTATCCCTATATGAGTTCACATTCTGCCCAAGCAAGTTTACTTCTTTTACCCCTTGCTGCCATAGCTCTCCTACTTCTCTCACAATCGATTCTATCGGCCGTGACCTCTCCCTCCCACGAGTAAAAGGCACGATGCAATAGGAGCACATGTTATCGCACCCTCTCATGATGGAGACAAAAGCGGAGATTGAGTTTTGTGCGATACGAACGGGTGACACGTCGGCATATGTCTCCTCCAATGACAGCATAGTGTTGACACCGCTCTGGCCAGAATCTACCTGAGGCAGCAAGTGGAGAGAAGTTAATCCGGATTCTATCTGCTTCACGACAGGTAAGAACGGCAGGGTCATATGCATTGACGGCCTTGAACAGGCTATCACTTTCCAAAACAAAGCAATAAGTCATTCACAAAACAAGGAGCAGACCACAACACGAGACTACAAGCTGAAGCCTCCGATTTGGAAGTGTACCAGAAGCCCAGCTTAGGAGTGTTTGCTGATCACAACAATAAGAAATATGTCTCGGAGCTATGTGAACGACGTACCCCTCCTAACTCCGAGTTCATCCCAGATAGAAAACTGTACAAATGAATATTAGAAGCCATGTTTCCAAATAATATGTGTTATGAAATGCTGCAGTTTAAAGATGTACCCATCAAAGAGCTCACTCGCATTAGCGCATTCATTTGCCATAAATTCAATCCCTCAACAACGAGCTTGGAGATACTATCTTAGACTACAGCCTCCTTGTTAGTCCCCGTTTTCAGCATTAACTAATGGCATGGTCCAATTAACCTTTCCTTCTTCACTGGTCACAGGTCCACCGTGTCAATCCTAGTCCGATAATCAAACGACCTAGAAGTCGATCAGCATATTTAATACAATCCAGTCGTACTGCTGAGCCAACAGCTTCTAAAACATCCAAGCTTAAAAATGTGAATTGTTTAATTGAATTCACAACTGCCTTATTCACAAAACTTTCTAAGCTAGCGAGGACTGAGCCGTCACTCTTGGGTCACTAATCAATATAATCTCTGCAAATTAAACATTTTAACCCATCTTTGGTGACCTTTCACACCTTCGACCTTCACATGGAGACGTGAAAATGCACTGCTTGCTCTTGCGCCATTGACTTGAAACACCGACAATTGGGCGTTCTTCTGTTCTTACCTGACTCAGAAGCCGCGGTAAGTCTCGATACGAGTCTGGTCCACAAACCACATCCACCATCTTCTCAGCTTCTAATAGCCGACTTTTAAGCCTCTCAGCCATACACCCAAGAACTGCAACCTTGGGGGGGCCGCTTGATGGCTGCGTTTTCCATGCTTGACCTCTTGTTTGCCACCATTGCTGCTTCAAATGCTTAAAGTAATTCAGTCTGTGCCACACTTTTTGTTCGGCTTTATCGCGAATAGCGCAAGTGTTGATGAGAATAACATCTGAATTCTCCGCTTTATCCACTCTCTGTGTGTAACCATCCTTCGCCAAAATAGAAAGGACAATCTCCAAATCGTTCACATTCATTTGACAGCCGTAAGTTTCGAAGTAAACGCGTCGTCCAAACCTCTCAGCAGGTATCGCTTCCGCCATGTCAAACTCCCAAAAGGAATGCGCAGAAAACGGAGCCGTAGAAGCGCACGGGACCGACTCCTGCTCACCACTAATTCCACTTACGTGCGCTTCTCGCCGTGCGCGGCGAACAAAGTCAGCAAGAGATGGACCTTCATGAGAAACATCCCTTTTCTTTCCCAAAATTCTATGTTCCATATCCTCTATCCCGTCTTCCCTCCATTTCTCCTGCCGGTCTTCAGCTCCTGGTCGAACGCTGCTCACCTGACTGCAATACGCGCGGTTCATCCGAGACCTTCCATGGCTCATATCCTTTGCGTACGCGGCAGATGAGACGCCGCTCTTCCCCCAGAAACACTGCCTGAAGAGACCGACGATACAGCCTCTGGTCGGAGCCGCGGAGCTCGCCATGGCTGCCTCACCTCGTCGATGTCTCGAGGGCGCTCTCTAAGGGACCACTTTCCGATACGAGACGATTGGACGATATTTAGGAACGACATGTGCATGCGTGCAACGATGTTCGCAACTACATTGAACGCGGCGCTGTTGACATGGAACGGGGCACCCATTGTGGAGCAGGCAGGATGCGGCGCCACGCAGCGACAAGGGGAAGCGTTTGTAGGGGGGGAGGGAACGAGGGAGGGGAGGGTTGGGGGCACGGTCCGGGCCCAATTCGTGCATACGTGCATTCGGGGCCCGTGCCCCCCCCCCCCACTCCAGCAAGGGGGGCATGCCCCTTTTCGTGCCCCCCGTGACGTGTCCACATAGAACAGTTCAAATCGGACCAGTGAAAAGTATGAACGGTACGGAAGTACCCCCCCTAATATTTTCCACCCGAGGACTTTCGTTACCCAAGAAATTCGCCCTGATTTGGAGGAAACCACTTTTCTCCGCACTTACTGGTGTTAATGTATTAGTGGTGTTAACCTACCTGACCTAGTTTTCAATACAAAATCGGTTAATCGAAACGGATTTCGAACATGGGTCACGTTATTCCGCTGTACGGTAAATATCCATAAAATCTCGAGATCGTACCGTATATATACGGAGCCAATAGGAGCTCGTGTATTTAAGTGTACGGTACCAATAGGAGCTCGCGACAGGGCCCGCCGGGCGGCCATGCTCTTCCGTACAGAGAGAAACAGTACGGCCGCAGGCCGGTCTCGAGGAACCACGGCCGACCGCCTAATGTTAACACAGACTTCCTCCTACTTTCCAATTCCAAGATTTTCGTTCAATATCGGCCGAAACCAAGGCGAAAATATTAGAGGGGGGGGGGGTACTCTACGGAAAGTGCGGAAGGTACGAATAGTACGGACAGTGTGCCGCCACATGGGAGTTCCATGTCAGCCGTCACCGTCCCGGCCCCGGCTGTGACGTGGTACGCTGACGTAAGGGGGCACTGTCGAGGGGCCCAGTTTTTCGTGCCCGGGGCACGGCTGCTCGTGTGCCCCCGGGCATGCCCCCCCCGCCCCCCCCCCCGGTGGGCATGCCCGTGCCGCCGTGCCCCCAGCCCTAGAGGGAAGCCATGGATGCCAGCGCTGCTGTATCGTGATTGTGGCGCCTGCGCAAGGGAAGGACGTTCTCTAGGATTTTGAGACGCGCGAGGAGGGATTCCGGTGCTTGGCCGCCATGTCGGGGGGAGGTCAGAGGCTGACTGTGGTTCCGACCGTGACTGTGTTGACAGTGATCAAGGCTCGGCTGGTTGGCGCGACCAAAGGTCATCAGTTGTTGAAAAAGAAGAGCGATGCGCTCACTATGCAGTTTCGACAAATCTTGAAGAAGATTGTGCAGACCAAGGAGTCGATGGGCGATGTGATGAAGACTTCGGCGTTTGCTCTGACTGAGGCGAAGTATGCTGGCGGCGAGACCATCAAACATGTCGTTTTTGAAAACGTAGATCAAGCAACCATCAAGGTTCGCGCAAAGCAGGAAAATGTGGCAGGAGTGAAGCTTCCGAAATTTGAGCACTTTGCTGAGGCTGGAGAATCGAAAAATGACTTGACAGGTCTGGCACGTGGAGGTCAACAGATACAGCTCTGCAGATCCGCCTTTGTTCGTGCGATCGAGTTGCTTGTAGACCTTGCTTCTCTGCAGACATCCTTCTTGACATTGGATGAAGCAATAAAAACTACAAACCGCCGCGTCAATGCGTTAGAGAACGTGGTTAAGCCACGCCTGGAAAACACCATTTCGTACATTAAGGGTGAGCTCGACGAACTTGAGCGTGAAGAGTTTTTCCGACTGAAGAAGGTTCAGGCTTACAAAAAGAGGGAGATGGACAAGAAGAAAAAAGAAGCTGCTTTGCGCGAGGGAACGCCTGTACCGATGGAATCGCCTGCCAAAGGACGTCGCAGGGACGATGATGCGGAGGATGTCATCTTTTAAGGCAGGCACGACACCTCTCCTCCGAAATAGGGCGACTCTCCTTTGTTGAGTTCGTATCTTGGACTATTGAAAGGCGTCCATCCGTTCTCGTTGCATGTCACGATTATGTGCGTCAAGTGGTCTCTTAATATGCTATGCAGGAGTTTTAGAGGTGCTGCATGTGTTGAACAGTTTATTAACGTTTCCAACTTTCTAGGCTTCAGATTTAGTAAAGCTGAACAGCTTGAACGCGGGTGTCTTTTACTTCATTCGCCAATGCCTGCGACCTCGCTGTAACTCAAGGCAGCAAGAAGCTATTAATACTTTTGTACACAAAAAGACACTCTTGTTCATGCTCTTCATAGCACCCTGGATCACCCTATTTATGCAGAAGAATGTTGATCCATGGCGTTGCATTTCTTTTTGAGCATTATGCTTTAACTGTTGCACGATGTCTTGGTGTAAGTTTTGTTTTAGAGGTACTACTTACAACACCTCTGAACTATCAGCAATACTAGGTGATGCGAATAGTTGACAAAAAACTCGCTTAAAGTAGCTACTAGGACCTATCCACGGCTACTAGTAGTGGCGGTGCTTCTCCTAGCAGCGAACGTTGCTGTAGTTTTTATTTTGATCAACTGAGGCTCGATGCGCATCAACAGAGGTGCTGCCTTGGCCTCCGAGGTTTTGTGCTTAACTAAATAAGCAAAATTTTCAGTTGTTTTAGAAGCCAATTCGACGCCTTTTTTTATACATTGACAGAAGAAAACATGCTAAACATGGTAACCCTTCCATAATGGCCTTCATCAAGGCAACAATCTATCACCCCTTGCGGCCCTCCTTGAGCCGGAGCTGAAGCTGGATTATCCTCCTTTGTTGGCACATGGACAAAAGGCTTGTTTAGGTGGTTCAAAGCTATCCATGAATCGTTAAAGTGAATGCCATGCGTGAGTAGGCCTGAGTTAGTGTGGACAAGTTTTAGGGTTCTGTCTGGATCGCAGATTGCTTTTTCGCTGAATCTACTGCCGATGGTTTGAGAGGGAGAGCTAGTTTGAGGATGTGCAGATACAGTTGCAGCATTGTCCCTCCATGTGGCTCTTAGCGCACGGACTGTGCACGAGCAGCAAACTGGCCACGAGGCAAGGCGAGGCTCGAGGCTAGAGAGGTCGTGCTTGAGGCTGTGATGTGGGGCCCCACCTTGTCTCTAGGCTTGATCTTCGGCATGCGCTTTTACCATGACAACATGTCATAGCGTAGCTAGTCTCATCCAGATGACCAAGTACACATTTTTTTCCATTGCCTTTCAAGGCTTTCAACTGATATCTGGAAACCGTCCGTGCCTGTACTGCCGATGCACGCAGAGCATCAAAAAAGTTCTATATTTTTGCCCATATGACACCCTAACAAAGTGAACCGCATTTTGACCTGATGCCTAGTTTGCAAAAGAGGGCCAAGCCGTAACGTATGTACGCATGTCTCATGTATGTATGTATGTATGTATGTATGTATGTATGACTGACTGCATGACCAACGAAAACCGTATAGTATCGTATCGCGTGCCAGCCCTATCCCGAGTGCGCGCCGACCGGCGCCGGACGGGTCACGTCCGTACAGTCGTCGCGTCACGCGTCCGCTGGCCGGCGCGCCCTCGGTCCCCTCCGAGCCACCGGCCGCCCGGCCGTCCGTCCGTCCGTCCGCTGGCGACGTCGCGAGTCACGACAGGCACCGGGCAGGGGCGCTGACGCAGGCTGGGAACTGCGTTGATCTCAGGCGTGGGTCCACCCACGCGATCCAGGGGAATTGATCCGGCGGTGGATCCGGTCCGCGGGGATCGCTCGCAATAATAAGGGCGCGACCGTACGCGCCAGCCATGGCTGCCTGCTCGGGCGCCGGAAGGTGAGGGAGGCGGGCAGGGGACGGAGAGGGGGAGGAGAGAGACGGAGAGGACGAGGGAGAGAAGCAAGGAGAAAACAGAGCGGAGAAATTGCGGGTTTAAGGCGATGGTTTTTGGAGCAACAGACCGCAGCGTACAGGGAAAAGCGGGGGAATGATCGAGGGGAGTGGGTGTTGAAGAGGCAGGACTTGCATGTGCCTTTGGCGCGATAGACGGTTTTACTGTAGGATTTTCTCAATAGCGAGGAAGGATTACTGGTGTGCCAAGGTGCTTGAACTCTATTGTAAGCGCATTCCGCCTGGCTGTAAAACTGGCAAAGACGAAGGCACAGGTGATGGAAGCGCCGGCGAAGGCGGAGCAGAGCGGAGTCGCTTGCTCCGTGTGCCTGGAGCTTGTTGTTGTTGAAGGAGGGGATCGCTCGACCGCGAAACTTAGATGTGGACACCAGTTCCATTTAGGTGAATCATCCCTGACTCAACACGCAGTACAGGGGGTATTCCGACGTGTTCAAAAGTAGCCAGGCTGACAGAGACGCTTTAGGTTCCATTCATTTTGCATATCTGACAATGCTTTAATGAATATGTTCATTATTCTGCTACTAGAAAAATAATCGATATGAAACTTGCGCTGGGATTTTGTGAACAGATTGTATTGGCTCCGCTTTCAACGTGAAGGGGGCAATGCAGTGCCCTAACTGCAGACATGTGGAGGACGGACAGTGGCTTTACGCATCCGGAGTGCGCCCACAAGAGGAGTTTTCGTTCGAAGACTATGTTATTGATGACGACTTGCCTGTAGACCTATCAACGGTCTTGTCAGCTGTGGAGGACGTGGTACTCGCAGAATCTTTACTTTTAGCCAAATAAAATTGTCCTTTCGCACTATGTCAGAAACAACTGCGAGAAACCTTTGCATATAGACACAAACACAGGCCACACACGTTTCTAACGCGACCGAATGCAAGCTTTTTAATCGTTGTCGTAGAATGTGTTAGTCATAGCTTGTAAATGGCGAGTAAACTGTTGCATATCTTTCCAATGATGGCAGTGCTGATTGAGTCGTTGACAGAATCATAGTGAAGTTCTGTATCAACCTTATGATGCTTGGTTTGAATGTGAAACAGAGAACATTCACTTCTATCAGCGTATTGATTATCACTATTTGTTTGGTTTGTTATCCGTAGTGTTTATCACTCATGAGTTATGCCGAGACTGCTCTGAGGTGCTGGGACAGAGACTGCAGTTAGTCTTTTCTCCCTTAGAGTTCGTTCCGCCTGACTGCCTGCTTCGTGCAATACCGTTATACTTTGCCAAGAGCCGTACACTAATTTTCGCGTATAGCACGTTTCACCTATCCTGTGTAACATAGACTCCTTAAATTATTTACTTATGTAGCCTCAGCTCCATATCTTGTGTTTCTTTCTTGTTTTTGACTGCAGCAATTGCCAGGAGGAACACTGTTGGGAGTACCTCCATTCTCTGCACGATCTGATTTTGAGGTGTTGGTCTTTACCAATTGGATTGCCTGTAGCAGCCATGGGTTTCAGCTGCTAGGGGTTATGGTTAGCAGCATCCATGTGATAATATCCATCTCGAAATTTCTGCTTCAGTACAGCATGAGATGGAGGAATTCAACATCTACTGACGTCTTCTGTGTGGCATTTTTTGTATACAGCCGTACAGTAATCATTGGGGAGCTTGTCCCCACCTGGGGCATTGCCCTCATCCTCACATGGCAACCGTCTCGTTCGAGTTAGCATCTACATGCCCACTGCCTTCCAATTTTAGTTGCTGTGATTTTTTTGTTCTCACAAGCCCTTGCAGGTTGCAGGCCATGTTAACTGTCAGCAAAATGCAGATGGCCTGCTTCTGATTGGTTGCAATTTCTTGTTGCCAATGTAACCTTGCAGGAGGAGGCTGGAGAGACATCTAGCAGGCAGTATGGTGGAAGGTGACTCCACTTTTGCACAGAGGACACCTCGCAGCTTGTTTGAGTTTGCATTTTGGGCGATGACTGCCCGACCTCCTTTCTCCTTACTGTGCGACCATTTTTCTTTTCTGGATGTGTTTCTTGGTGTGACAAGTGTAGTAAGTTGTGCATGGTTCTGCAGGCCAACCTTTATGGCCAATGCCAGAATCTCGCCGATGGAATCCAGCAGATGTTGATTGGGCAAGAGGGACTGCTCCACATGACCCGTCTGCAGGGGCCCACATGCACCACGGGTAGGTGCCGTTGACTTGCTCCTTTTGGCTCGAGTTTCCAGTTTATATCGTGACAAAGCTTTGGTATTTTAAGTATCTCTGACATTCATTTCATTTGACAGAGAGTTTGTCAAACTGTCTCTCTGTCAAGGTCTCTTCTTACGCCCATGGCAGAGGGGTATCACATGTGATGCTTTTTGAATCTGAGGAACTTAATGTATTGTGCAGCAGGCATCATGGCTCTTTGGACTTAGACGGGTCTCAATTGCCAGGAGTCCATTTCACTGCAATGGGGCATTCTGGTCCGCCGAGCTGGTTTGAGGACTCTTCGTATCGTCTGAGGCAAAGCAGGTCTCCCCTCCTAAGAAATTTGCAACAGTCAACGCAGGGCAACTTTCGGGGGCCACCTAGTAGGAGCCTACATTCGAATTACAGTAATGCTATTCTCAATGGAAGAAGGGGGGTGTCTCCCGAGCAGACAAGCAGGCAGCAAGCAGGTGCTGCTAGCAGAGCAGCGGGCCATGAAGGCGGAGGACCCAATGGGATGGTGGTGAGGGAGGGTTGGAGATGGCTTGCAGAAGCTCCTGGATTAGCTGCTCGGGGGGAGGCTCCTCCACAAGATGCTTGGGAGGTGGAGCGATCCAGATCACCAAGGGGTTCCTACACGTCTAGCAGCGTAGGGGCCATTGGTGGACTCCCTCAAGCGCAGGGTGAAGGATTCCAGGGCGCATCCCTTGGCTCTGCATATGATGGGCCTCACAGGAGTGGTTCTTCAAGAGAGACGCACCATGCAGCCTGGCGCCGGCAGGGCCTCTCGCCTGCTCCTTCTGTCTTTCGATCGTATGACACGGACGGCCCTCCTGGATCAGAGGTCAGTCAACCAGTTGGTACTCTCTTCGTTCTTCTTCTTAAAATGGAATGAAGCATTACAGAAAATGTTCTATCACGGCCATTTCTTTTGAAGTTCTCCCATTCTGCAGAGAGTCTCAATGATTTTTTAATATTCTTTGTTCAGCTTAGATTTTTCAGCCTATATCTAGGTTCTGATTCATGAAGGCTGATAAAGCTCATCCCTTTCCTGTATATGCTATTTTCATAAACAAATCAAGGTTATTATTTCGTTATTCCATATGAGAGTTCAGTTTGCAGTCAAAACTCTTTGCCCGTAAGTTACATCTGGAGGCCTTGAGACGATGTTCAACACAATATTCAATACAGCATATTTACTAGAGTCAATGTATATAAGCAGCACCTGTCGAAGGTACTAGCATTTTGGGCATTTCATCTGGATCTTCAGGTAAAAAAGCTCACCACAGCTGTTCAAAACGTGGATTTTCTTAAACAAATCGATCGGCTTCATTCACATAGTCTGGGTTGATGCATCGCTATTCTTCAGAAACACGCGACTCCGGTGTACCGATCAATGATAAACGTCTTGTAGTCAAGTTTCTATTTGCATCTGCCAGTTCAGACCTAGAAAAAGAACAATACGATCTTGGAAAGCGTTTGTTGTGTCACTTCAACTGGATGAAGAAGCAGTTTTCAATGTAATGCCGGCAGTGAGCTTACTTTCAATACATGTGTAGTAACTGGTGTAAAGACATTGAGCCAGAGGGACGTAATTTTTTTTGCAGTTTCGTTGCTTGATTTGTGCGGAAGTGCCTTGGAGAGAATCCCTCAACCCCCCATCGCGGAGAGCAAACTTCAGAGATTTTTTTTCTCTTCGTCAACACACTTTGACAAGACATCACTATGATCCCTTCACTATGGGGGCCAACTTGTGACGGTAATAATTTCCCTCTCAGCAACGAAGGATCTTTTACATGGAGAGGGATTTCTATGTTAGTTTAGAGCAGCGTTTTGGGCCAGTGATCTCCTGTGACAATTGTTTGTCGATTCCTTGGCGGATATGGATACGAGACAATGTTTTGCTCGGACTGAGTGCCTGTCTGTTGATTCTTTTTAATCATCTGTTGGGATGGTCCTGATATCATTGTATTTTTGCCATGTTCATTATCATATGGCACTAATGTAATGATCCTGGAGTACTGGTCCTCGTCGTGAATAAAGGTCCATAGGTGTGTACGGCATAGGACTACTTATCCTTTTCCTGAAATCCCCGTTTTAAAATTTATGCACATGATTGGGTTAGATTGAATTTTGACAGGTTCCTCCACGTCCATTCAGCATTGCAAAAGGATTGCATCAGTCAAGACTGCATGGTCAATACATGATACGGTTTCTATTACGGAGGAGTTAGCATTCAAGTAATGCATTGAGGGGACAGCTTGATGAATAGTACACCTTATGAGCTCAGTCTGCGAGTGGATGCCATCTCAAAGGTGAGGTGAAGAGTCGGTACCAAGGACTCTCCGAGCTTCGGCCCTTCGCCTGAAGATTGATGTTCATAACAAATCACTAATAATCATCAAGTATGGTTGTGCTGTACAGGACGGCGCGAGAGCCTTTGGATGAATTGGGAGATAGGGGAACGGGAGACCTCTTTCTCGATGAAAGGCCCAAGGTCCCGGGGCTCTCAAGTGGAAGGGTCACCTGATATGCGTGTGCTTCAGGGGGGGTTGTGATTGACTGATGTGAGATCCGACAGGCTGTGCTTTGAAGAACTCAATTGTTCAACGGCACAGTCAGTCTGGAGCCTGTGGTGTTCTTGAGGACGATCAATCTTGTGCAGGTTTTTGTTGGAACTTCATCCTATATATATTGTGCCTTTCCTTCTCCGCAAAAAATTCACAATTTTCCTTTCGGTCACCATTGGATTTCATTGTGAAATAAGTGTCTCACCGATGTCCT
The DNA here is from genome assembly GCA_037447605.1 of Zygnema circumcarinatum. Lineage (NCBI taxonomy): Eukaryota > Viridiplantae > Streptophyta > Zygnematophyceae > Zygnematales > Zygnemataceae > Zygnema > Zygnema circumcarinatum. Next base: position 5,549,740 of record CM074804.1, read on the forward strand.
AACCGAAATAGATTCAATTCTATGCACGTGTGATCGCGGTTTTCAACCAGTCCTTGGTTTGCTTCTTCATTCATATGCCTCGAAAAGCACCTCGTCTCGACGTGAAACGAGGGTAGAAACGGGCGGGCCTACCGGCACCTTGAAGTGTGTAAATAGCACAAGCAATCGCAGACAGCGAGCTGGCTCGCGCGTCGCTCACTGCGGTCTGGAGGCACAGGCAGGCGGGCCAATGATACTCGAGAGGGTCATCCCTCGTCCGGGCCACGGAACAGAATGAAATACATCATTGGACTAAGGTAGTGTGTCTGTATTGAAACTAGTGAAACAAATACAGGATCGACGCCTGCATCGATCTCCGGTCACTGACATGCAATGAGTACTAATGGATGCTCCAAGATCCATCATTTTAGAAGAACCGAGCTTGTCAATTTTTAAAACTTCCATACTACGACGAGTTCGACAGTAGTATATTTTCCCAAATAAATCCTTAAGTAAACGTGCTGTTTTCGAAACCAACCCCCAAGCGAAACCGTTATGAATTTGCCAAGATTCCGATTAGCAAGCCCTGCTAATCTGCAGGAGCCCCGCGCCAGCTTGCAGCGAGCGGCGCCCTCTCCCTCTCCCTCTCCCTCTCCCTCGCCCACTCCCTCCGCACTCCCTCTCCGCCCCTTTCTCGAGCCCGCGGCCGCGCTTGTGCGCTTCACGGCTACATGCGGCGCCCGCAGTCCGACAGCCGCGTGACGCCGCACATGGAACGGCCCCCACGCCTCGCGCGTTCCCGCCATTTTTCGGATTGCCTTGGCGCCAAAAAGACGTTGCAGTAGCCATGGCCCCATGGCGGCCTCCGCCCACCCATCGACGCGCCCACTTGCCTCTCGCATCTTCTTCATGCCCGGGCCACTGCCAAGCTGACGCATTTTGGTCTGGAAGGTGAGGTAATCTAGGAGGAAGTGTGGTGTTATAGACGCGTACATTTCATTATGCGCGGGTGGCGCGGTAGAGGTGGAGGTGGAGGGGAAAGAAGGGATGGGCGGAATGACGGACGTGGTCGAGGAGGGAGAGGTGGAGGAAATCGAATCAATCAGCAATCAGGGGAGGCTGGAAACGGCGAAGGAGGCAGTTTTAGGCAAGGAGGTGGCCCACGGAGAGGGAGGCGACGTTTCAATGGCAATTTTTCGGAAGAAATGGGGCTTGAAGCGCGATTAGGGTTTGACACGTTCACGGAAGGGGAGGCGAGGCTTGGATGGTTGCTGAACATGAGCCCAGTGAGTGGTGACTAACTGAGATGCGAGCTGGAGGCCTATGACTGAAGGATAGGATAATCAATAATGGAAAGGACAGTAAAGAAAGGCAGAAATATTCTGGTGCTCGTTTAGTTGTTTCGAAATGTTTAATTCACAATCGGCAACCTCGCATAGTGCATAGCCTCAAAATCTCAGAATCCTGGTTCTTCAGACGAGCTTACACTCTATGATGCTGAAAACCCATTCAGAACGATTGAAGGGAAAAACACAGTCACATTCTGACATGTCTATCCCCTTCTCTATATTTGCGCTACCCTGTATGCGCATGAGAGCAGTCGAGCCTAATGGACGAGGAAACGAATGCGACGTACAGCTGTATGAATCTGTATTTCGTCTGCCAGGTGGTTTTCTACCGCGCCTCTTTACGTTTCTCCATCTTTGCATAAACACCCGCAAGCTCCTCAAACATAAGGACTCTAAGTACAAGCGCGTAATTCTTAATTATACCTAATTCGTGATAGTTTGCTCGTAAGTCCCTCTTTGATTATCTTTTGCTCTTTCTATGTCGCCAATTGATTCGTTCTCAACATGATGACTTTGATGACTGTTCTGAATGAATAACCGACGAAAACCCAAACCAAGTAAACGTATTTAGTGAAAAATAAGGAAGTTAGTAATGCCTTATGGGATTAGCGATGCAATCACGGTTTTGAATTGTACGAAAGTTTCACGAACTTTTTGCACGTCACTGTGAAAAAACCTTCATAAATTTTTTCGAACTAATTCTGTGCGGCTTTCTCCATCTTGCAGTCTACTGAGCCACCTGCGGTATGTTAGCTGGTATTGGCTATCTGTTAAGAGTGCTAATGCTGTTATCTGAGGTTTGCAGGATCGTTCCACATTTAAGGCGCAAGTCAAATTCGAACCCTACTTCTACATTGGGATGTCGGTCAGCTCACAAGCCTTGCTCATGTCAACTTCAAGATTGTGAAGGCTTGAATTCCATCAGAAAAATATTCAGTTTTGAATGGTGTCCCCTGTGAAAGGCGGACGAAGCATCCCATAACTTCCTTGTGACGAGAGGCTATCTGTTCATTCCAAGTAATGGATAGGACATGGGATATGGTGACTGACCATTTACCATTGAAGTTCCCCTGAGGGTGATCTAACTTAATTCAAATGATTTTCTTTCCCAGGGTGGTGTGGAGATGGAAGTGGATTCATATTTGCGGAGAAAGTACGAGGGGATAATCAGCAACTCCCAAGTGGTTGAAAAGGAGGACCTCGATTTGGTAAATAATAGTTTTCCTCGTCACATATAATTACCGTCACATCGTTTCTTCACAGACATTCCTTTGTGCGTTCTACTAAACAATTTCCTCTTGCCACAATCTTTTACCTTTTTTGACTTCTTGCTCAAAGAACGGGTGGCCCTTTGCTTTGCAGAAAAATCACCTCTCAGGACTGCGGCACACATTTTTGAAGTTATCTTTCAAGTCAGTACAAGATCTCATGGAGGTGAGGAAAGAAGTGGCAGCCATTGTAGCTCGTAATCAAGCGAAATTGGAAGCTTCACAAGCCTATGAGACGCTGCAGCACAACTTTGGGTTAGCTTCTACCACCTTCTTGCACGTTTCTTAAGCTTACTTAGCAAGATTCGTTACATTTGGAACCTCACAATGCAATGAGAGCGGCTTTATAGTTTTCGTATGTACCTGCTGGACCTTCATCTTTTCACGTTCAAAAACTGGAAAATTTGCAAGACTATGTATGTGGGCATACTCAAGGCAATGCAGAAATTATGATGAAGGCTAGTTCCAATTTCTAACAATTCAGCTGGTCCTTACAAAAGGAGGCCCTTAGTATTCCTAAGCAGTGAAGGACACTTTGTAACCCCTGATAAAGAGAGATTTCATCTCAATGTTTCATCTGCTGAAACGTATCCTAAATATGTAGTTAAACAATGAAATTGTCAAGGTGAGGTGATGGGCTGAGTTCGACCTCCACAAATCGAGAATGATTGGTGAAGTAGCAAGACAGAGATGCAGGAAATCGACGGGAGGACGAGAGTACTGAGTTGCCCACTTCCTAGATGATGAAGTGCTCGTGGGAATGCACGAAAGAAGCTTGTGGAAAGTTGTAGGGTCGCTTTTTGGAGATTTTCTGCACGTCTGAAGTTGGCTCTTTTCTGGTTCACTGTGGTAGGACTCAATCGGCTTTTGTGAGGCCAGTCGATTATTTGGAAAATTTGACAGAATTGCGGGAGTATGACGTTCCCTATCACGTTCGATTTGCCATTGACGTAGGTGAGTACCATCAACATGTTTTGGGGTGCGCAGGTCGACGAAGTTGATAACAGGTTGACAGTGCTATGCGAAAATGAAGGAAACGCACATTTAGGGATGCAGATCCACTAGTGATAGTACACTTGTTAAAATGACTCTGTTTGGGCCATATGAATGAACAAACAACGAGCCCTCCATGCAGATGGACCCTTAATAGCTCGAAATGTCCTACTGTATGTTCCACATGTCGTCGTTCAGTCCTTCAAGAAAGCCATTTTATGTCTTAGAAACTAAATACTTCGCCAGTTTTCACTGTTGAAATTCACTCTTTCTCTTTTTAAGGAGCCCAAATCCCTTTCTGAAGTCTTTTGCTCTGTTGAACTCGTATTCGCAAATTTTATTTCCAGACGTTCGATGTGGTCACTGGTATACGGTGAAATTTGAGAAAGGTGAAACAAGTTTGGAGCGACGAGCTGATCTTCTGCAGAGGGCGGAGCCATGCATCTGTGCCTTCGATATAGAGACCACCAAACTCCCTTTGAAGTTTCCGGACGCTTCATATGATCTCATCATGATGATCTCATACATGATCAATGGGAAAGGCTACCTCATCATAAATCGTGAGGTATGGCCCCTCGTTGTTTAGCGTAGCACAGATAGTTCGTACGAGGGGAATTGCCAGCAGTCGAACCTATGAGGTCTGAAGGGAACAGAAAATCAGTGGATGAATTTCTGAAGAATTGCAGAGCAGAATGGCACATGAAGGTGGTGACTTTGCACTCAAGCTGTGAAATTGCTGCACCGATGGTGCTCCAGCTGCAGCTGCATGCAGCTGGTGCGTGTACAGTAGCAGTGCAAATGAGATGCAGAAAGTGGGCACGCTGCTAATGTAGGCTCATCAGATATCAGGTGGTTGGAGCCGACATCAATGACTTGGAGTACACGCCAAAACCGGAATACAGAGGGGAGTTTACTGTATGGAATGTGGCGAGTGAGGTCTGGTTCCCTTCTCTACTTCTCTTCTCTTCTCTTCTCTCTTACTTACCGTTGTCGAGTGTTTCTGAATCTTATGACATTGAACATTGCACACAGCTGGATTTCTTTTTGAAATGATGAAAGGGCTTTGTGTAGCGAACTGTTAGACTTGTCATGTGATGCATCGGTATTCCTACCCCTGTCTCCATTATCCTCACTCATTCACCAATGCTTGTCACACTACTTTCCTCTCGCCATTGAGAACGGTAGGCGAGTGAGAATTTGAGAGGTGGCAATACCAGCTGAAGTCATTTCGAGTGGTCCTGGCAGGCGCCATAGGTCTTCTTGTTGGAATGGTCGAGCCTTTCTTGGACTGTTCTTGATTTTGTCATTTGGACCGCATCATATGTGCAGTACGACCTTCTCCGAAAATGGTTTGACCATATGCGAGAGGTTAAGCCTGGTATATACGTTACATACAACGGCGACTTCTTCGATTGGCCATTTATAGAGGAGCGAGCCAAAGCACATGGCTTCAGTATGCTGCAGGTGATCAGCATGCTATATACAAATGCTCACATTAAGGAATTCATCCACATTTGGGCGGAGAGTGTAGGAGTTATTCGTATTGCCATTGTGGGCTGAAGAGAAGATTGACACTACAGCCGTGAGCGTTATTTGTATTTGCCATCGCAATATTTCAGAGCTGCATTCACAATGACCTTAGACTATGCACCTCTGCAGTGTGTTTCAGAGAGTATTGATAGAGACAGTAGAAAAGGTGAAGGGGCTTTTCCATGCAAGAAAGGAAGAAGAGGGAAGGGTAAGCGGCTTCAAAGAATGAAATGACATGGTGAATTTGGTGAATTGTTGTATTTATCGGTTGAGGGCCTTCTGCGAGCTATACGTATTAGGGAGTAGAAATGGAGGTTGGGCAGTTTCTTTGCAAGCTTTCCTCAATCTGTTATCATGCATGGCAGGACGACATGTATGCCATTCATCTCAAGCTTCCACCACAAATTTTGGGCTTGCTTGAATGGCAGGAGATTGGATTTCGCAGTGATTCGGTAGCTGGAGAGTGCAGGAGCAAATTTAGCTGCCATTTGGATGCATTCTCATGGGTGAAGCGCGATAGTTACCTTCCACAAGGGAGCCAGGGCTTAAAGGTTTGTAGAAAACCCTCGCTATTGGGATTATACGGACTCAAGAACATCGTTGACGATGGTTGCGCGGTGTTGAGTCGGCACCACAGCATAGTCTCAATTGATGTTTATAGCGCGTAGTATTGCATTGGTTCTGGTGTATGTGAAGCTACTGCAAGGAGCGGATGCCTGCATCTGTGCGTGCTTCCGTCCTGATGCAGACATGTATGGCGGGAATGTTTTCAGGCAGTAACGAGGGCAAAACTTGGCTTCGATCCAGTGGAAGTGGACCCGGAGGACATGCTCAACTTCGCCATAGAGCAGCCTCAGGTGGTGCATCGGACCTTCACCGCAAAGGGAGCGTTTGCATGTTAGCGTCCATCTTTTCATTTCTCTTTGGGTCATACACTTCAGGAAAGAAAAAAAAAGAAAAAAAAATCGTTTCTAATTCGGATCTGCAGAGCCCAGGCCTACAAAAGGTGTGCCTCAACCTGACAGTCGATGAGACTGTGAGCGCCATGCCGCCTGAAGGCTAGGCGTATTCTGAGAGAACAATTGTGGTCTATGTGCAGACTATGGCCCAGTACTCCGTTTCTGATGCAGTAGCGACTTACTACCTGTACATGACATATGTGCATCCGTTCATTTACTCCCTCTCCACCATCATTCCCATGCCCCCCGATGAAGTGCTTCGAAAAGGCTCAGGCACCCTTTGCGAGATGCTACTCATGGTGCAGGTACGGTTCGATTGGGTTTGTTATTCCCTTACCTGCATTGATTTTTTTGTAGGCTGATGTGTGTTAGTGAATGAGGTTTGGCATTTTTTTTCAGTCCACCAGTTGAAGAGTGCCCTGACTGTTCCAAAGTGACTTTTCTGAATTTTTTTCTTCTACCTAGTGTTGTCTCAGGCCTTCAAGGGGAACATCATTTGCCCCAATAAGAAAGTCGCGGAGACGGAGAAATTTCATAAGGGAAAGCTCCTTGAGAGTGAAACTTACATCGGTGGCCATGTCGAATGTATAGAAAGTGGAGTATTTCGTTCAGACTTACCGACTCGGTTTCGCCTCAACCCTCCCGCATTTCAGGTGACTAATGCTGCGCAATACCTCTCTGCATCATTTGATTCTCGGTTTATGTGCGAGTTTGAGCCCGCATTGGCCCACGTTAGCTCACGGACGGAGCAGTTCAAGTCTCAGATTCTGGCTTCCTTCCTTTACCGTGGTTATGCTGACTTCTTACGGAGCTTATCATCCAGTTTTGAAAGAATGGCAAGTCATTGTCTTCGCTCCTAGTACGCTGACTGGCACATGGTTCAGTCTTATCGCATCGCAGCATGCCTCACAACAACATGGGTCGCCATGTTGTGGCATTCCTTAATCTCATGGCAGAACAGCGTCTCACATGATGCATGGCTGACGAGTATTGCAGCTTCTCATCGACAAGCTGGACGACGACCTTGTGCACGCACTCAAAGAGGAGGGGCACATGGCCAAGGAAGATGTCTCCAACTACGACGATGTGAAGATGGAAATCATTAGCAAGGTGCAGACATCATCATCCTGCCTCTTGCTGCCTTCCCCTGCTCGAAAGGAGATGGCGTGTGTTGCTGACTGAACTTGCACTTGACATTTTGTTCAAGTTCTTCAAACTAACTCAAAATTAAGTGAAGCAGTTTCGGTTGTCAAAAGAGGGAGCGTTGCAGAATGGTTGCATCAAGGGTCGTCTTTCTTATCTGCTGTATGTAATGTTGTGCTTATGTCTGACTTATGCAGCTGGAGGCGCTACGTGATACTCCAAATAGAGAGGAGTGCCCCGTGATTTATCACCTTGATGTAGCGGCTATGTATCCCAACATCATGCTCACGAATCGCTTGCAGGTTACCTCAGCCCTTTCACACTGCGCTAAAATCCATTGTTCTGCTGCGCAATAATTTGGCAGCCGCAAAACTTTAAGACTACAGTTGACGCCGTTTGCCTTTGTCAAAGGAGGATTGCTATCCTGGAATCGGAATAGTGAAAATGTTTCGCATCCTACACTCTATCTTCTCCTGTTCGAATGCATATCCAGTTCATGTATCCTGACCTATTATCTTAGGTCTTGTCCTCACATGCAACCTATGTAAACTCCGAGTTTACGTTGCATAGGTATTAATCATGCGTGGTTTGTCATCCATGAGACCTTGGCCAATATTCTGATGTTTCTCAATCCTCCTTTCGGGCCGCGGGTGGAGCAGCCGCCTTCCATTGTGACCGACGATGTCTGCGCCGCCTGCGCCTTCAACCGGCCGGGCAAGACATGCCTCCGCAGCATGGAATGGGTGTGGCGGGGGGAGGCCTTTGCGGCAGGCCGGAGGTATTCTCCACTGCTTCCATGCTGCTTTTGTTCATTGGAACATAGAAATGATGGAAAGTGCAAAAATCGTGCAAAAATCTTTAAGTCACGAGCCAGTTTCTTTGGAGGACGATAAACGATGCTGTTCATCGGTTTAGTGGGAGATAGGGGCCTAGTACGGGGGTTCAAATTGCCGCTCATATTGCCAGGCCATTGCAGGAGCAAGTTCTGAGACTGCAAATTTTCCTTTCTGTTTCGTTTGCTGTATCGGCCCCTAGATTGGCTCTGTCTCCTCGAGGTCGGGGTAGTGATATTGGATTCGTGAATGGCATGTGAGAGTGTATTCTTGCAGCGAATACCTCCAAATGAAGACTCAGATCGAGTCCGAGCAGTTTGCCTGGGACGAAACGAGCGGAAGTCGGCGCTACTTCCACGACCTGCCCAAAGACGAGCAGCAGGCCAAGCTCAAGGAGCGCTTCAAGAAGTACTGCCAAAAGGTTTGATCGGCTATGGCGTTTCCTCGGGTCGCTTTCCACTCCCTTTGCTGAGAAGCTAGTGGCAGAGGTTTTTGGCATCTTATTTCGAGCCCACTGTATCTCTTTATGTGCCGAAGTCCTCTTGCTCTCTTTCTTTCACCGGAGCCCATTGTGAAATCGAGAATGCAAGTCGTTTTCAACAAGGAATGATTTTCTGAGGTTTAAGTGCCATTCCCTCTCCCTCGCTCTCCCTCTCCCGCCCCCGTCTCCGGCCCTCTCCCCCCCCTCCGCTACCAGAATGAGGGTCCCTTTTACGAACACTGTTGAGTACAGGATGGCTGGTTGATAAGTTTCAGCATTACTTCACGATTGCTAAGGACAGCCTCCGGACTGATTCTCTGCAGGTGTATAAGAGAGTTTTAGAGAAACCTGCAACAGAAATTCGAATTGCAGGTGTCTGCCAACGCGAAAATTCCTTCTACATTGATACAGTACGAAGGTGAGATGCAAGAAAGAATGCATACGTAGTTAGACATTGACCGATATGCCGTTATAGTGTGCTATTTTCATGAACTTCAGAGATTTCACTACTTCCCTGTTTCCAATATGGAAGGGGGTGAATTACCGCAGGGATTGCAGTAGGCAATGCGGCGATTTGAACACTGGATATTTATAGTTCAGTATATGTGTGGTGCAGTTTTCGAGATCGTCGATACGAGTATAAGGGATCAAACAAGGCGTGGAAGGGGAAATTGTCTGAGGCAAAGAAAAACAAAGAACCTGAGAAGATACGGGAAGCAGAGGTAAGACTGTAACTTGCTTTCTCTCCGCCTCGCTCCCCATCTGCATCTGCCTCACCTTCCTTGTCCCCGTCTCCCTCTTTTTCCCCATCGCCCCTCCCCTATCCATCCCCAGCTCCCTCCTCCTCCCTCCTCTTCCCCCTCCCACTCCCCCTCCCTTTGCCTGTGTCTTGCATGGGCGGCATCCCTTCGTATTGCGGAGTAATGCCGCTTCTGGTGGCGAGTGCAGGACATGGTGGTGCTGTACGACTCCCTGCAACTGGCGCACAAGTGCATCCTCAACTCCTTCTACGGCTACGTCATGCGCAAGTCAGCTCCGTCACTTTCCTTCTGCCCCACGCCATGCAGCCCATCACTGCGGTTTGAGGGGGCAATGGAGTCCAATCGGAGAGAGAGCTCAAACACTCGTTTTTTGGACTGTCTCCCGCATGCAGAGGGGCCCGTTGGTATTCCATGGAGATGGCGGGGATCACCACATACACGGGAGCCAAGCTTATCCAGAGCGCGCGCGTGCTTGTGGAGCAGGTGTGCTCGTATTGCTTTCATAGAAGTTACTGCTCAGGCCTTCCCTTGGCTACCCTTCCTCTGCTAGCAGAAGAAGGAGAGGGGTTGAATCCATGGGCAGAGTTGTCGTCCTCCATCCCGACTGTGTTGAGAGTCAAGCCCAACTGGGGCTTCACTTTTGGAAAAAAAATGGGACCGATGCAATTTATCTTTGCCATTGCTTGACACTTAACTCGGAGTTTTTGCCAGCTTCTGGCTGAATCTGGCGGTTCCTTGTAGTACTTTTGACAAACTAGTTGCGTCCTTTACCTTGTCAACTCTCTCATTCCTTTGTTTTTTTGCCGAGTTTCTTCATTGCTCGAGTCAGGTTGGGAAACCTCTCGAGCTCGACACGGATGGCATCTGGTGCTGCCTCCCCGGCTCCTTCCCTGAAAACTTTGTTTTCAAGCCCAAGTGAGCCTTCACCCATCGCCTCACCCATGCTGTCAGCAAGCCTTGTGCATTTTTGTAGCTGCTCCTTCCCTGTATCGCAACCGACCTCTGCGATAGCTCATTCACAATTGCGAATCATGATGATGCTTGAGTAAGCACCGCTCGCTAGCCTGCTCCTTCATAACGAGCAGACTTGCAAAGGATATGCTGAACTAAATGGAGAGAGGGAGACAATACTTGGTGGCTCGGAGAGGTTGCAGAGACCCGAGTAAGAAGAAGCTCACCATCTCATACCCGTGCGTGATGCTCAATGCCGATGTGAAAAAAAATAACACCAATGATCAGTATCAGGTGCGTCCACGCTCTCTTTGACTCCCAGAGTTTCAGTTGACTCTACATCTAGCGTTGGCATAAACCAATTGGTCTCCGGATTGTTCAGTGGTCCAACTTGAAGGTGCCCAAAAGGAAAGAGATTCATCAAGTGTGACGAATTAGCTACTTCAAAACAGCTTAAAGAGAAAGAAGCCTGCGATTTGAACAGAAGCCAAACTCGGAACTTACGTCTGGTCCATACGTTTGTTATGCAGACCTTGAACGATACAAAACTGAGGACATACACCAGCAGCAGCGAATGCTCCATTGCCTTTGAAGTTGATGGCCCGTATAAGGTGCCTGCCCGCTAACTGCTATATCCCCTTTCCATTACTGCTATTGAAAATAAGCCTTTTGACGTCATTTTTCATGATTTCAGCTCCGTTAGCAATAGCGAGTAGTATAGTACCTGTCTGTTTCTAAGACACATCCAGCATAGTCTCCTCAGGCGACTATGAGGAATTTCTTCCTATGGCTGGAGGACGACACTTTTTGCTGGCACTTTTCCCGAGTGAGGAAGTAACTTGCAGAGGAAGGGGCAAGTGCAGGCCATGATCTTGCCAGCTTCCAAGGAGGAGGGAGTGCTCATCAAAAAACGATACGCTGTCTTTAATGAAGATGGAAGCTTGGCAGAGCTCAAGGGCTTTGAGATCAAACGGCGAGGGGAGCTTAAGCTTATTAAGATCTTCCAGGTAGGAGGGCTGATGGAGGCAAAGGCAAAATGGAACTATTGAAATATTTGAGATATTGCGGATCTCCAGGGACACTCCCATTTCTTATTTGGCGGGTACGGATTGCATTTGGGTAGCGTAACCCAGTCTTGTTTTAGATCATAGCAGCTAGGTGCTTGCTTCATTTAGAAGCAAAAAGGGTGTTTTTTTTTTTTTTTTTTTTTTTTTTTTT
>CM074804.1:5561214-5606832 GCA_037447605.1 Zygnema circumcarinatum
TTTTTTTTTTTTTTTTTTTTTTTTTTTTTAAAGGTTTAGAGGGGAGTGCCTCGAATGAGATGCAAGCCGCTTCAAGTTTAGCTTCCCATGGAGCTCTGTCACGCTGCTTGCAGTGAACGCTGGATGATGGGGGGTGAGCGCAGGCCGAAGTGTTCAAGAAGTTCCTTTGCGGGAGCACGCTCGAGGAGTGCTATGCGGCTGTGGCGGAAGTCGGGAATCGTCTGCTGGACATGCTCGAGGTCAGGAAGCTCCTTCTCCAGCTTCCTTCTTCTCCTCACATCTGTGTGTTCGGTTATATAGCTATAGGTCAAAGAGATAAGGGTCCAAACGGATGTGTAGAATTTTTTGGGCCAATTCGTACTGGCAAACGCCTTTGCTTTGGGAAGCAGGTATGCTGGTTAAACCTGGATGGAGACAGGTCCTTCCACCTGTCAATTAGTTTTCCAAAGTTTCCTTCCGCATGAAGGTTAGGTTAGGTTAGGTTAGGTTGGCCTGGTTTGAAGGGGAGCCCTCTGCCCGCAGAGCCGCGGGGCGGGTCTGGAGGGCGGCGAGCTGCTCGAGTACATCTCCGAGTCGAGCACCATGAGCAAGGCGCTCGAGGAATACGGGGCCCGCAAATCCTGTGCCGCCACGTGTGCGAGGAGGCTGGCGGACTTTCTGGGCGACGCCATGGTGAAGGACAAGGGCCTCTCCTGCCAGTACATTGTGGCGCGGTACCCGCAGGTAGTGGGAGGAGGGGGGGGGGGTTCTGCACGTGCAGGGTCTGGCAAGAGGAGGCTGTGGCAGGAGTTAGTGGCTGAATGGCATCAAATGGGCTGTGCGTCCTTTTGGAAGGAGTTTTGCACACTGTCCTGGCTTGGAGCAGAAGTTGAAGGATCGTGAATTGTCTCGTTGTTACGAGGCATGTTGAACTAATCATCTAATGCCTGTGCGAAGCCCTTGGATGGGCGGTGCTGCAGAGTGCTCCTGTGAGTGAGCGAGCCATTCCTGTGGCCATATTCAGCACGGAGGCAGGTTGGCACCCGCAAGAATGCCTCTCTTGTCTCGTAAAAAGCCCTAAGGATTGTTGGGCCTTTCTCAAGGAAAAAAAATGTAGAGCACAGTTAGAGAGGAGCAAGATTGCGTACACATTTTACGTTGACGCGAGCATCCTCTATTAAATGTAGTATTTTGCATATATGCTTCTTGCTGCAGATATTAAGTCGTAGGAAACCACACATGTAACGGTTTTCCGGTGCGTGTTTCTACAGAGGTGATGCGCGCTTTCCTTCGGAGGTGGTGCAAGGAGGGCCATGAGGTGGACGTGCGCTCCATTCTGGACTGGGACTATTACCGCGGCCGACTCAGCAGCGCAATTCAGAAGATCATTTCCATTCCTGCAGCCATGCAGAAGGTGCTTCTTCTAGCAGCTGTCTTCAATCGTTTCACCTTTGTTGCGTCGTAGGTTTGGCAAGATGAAACTCTTCAATTGGCCACTCAATCTTTCTATACTATTGGATACCTCATCTGGACATACATCAATTAATTGGTCATGACGAGTAGGGCTGATTGCGACTGTTCGACTTCTGTTGCAGCTAGTCATTCTTGTCCACACTTTTTCTGCTCGTTGCAGGTTAAGAATCCTGTGCCACGCGTCATCCACCCTGACTGGCTGGGTAAGGTAGTGAGGGAGCGAGAGGACAAGCATCGGCAGCGGAGCATTCTCGACTTGATGGGCGCCCACCAACCCCTCCCCCCACTCCCCGATCGACCGCCGGACAGTTTGGACATACAGGTGGATATGGAAGACATGGGCTCCGGAGGCAGGGGTCAAAAAGGGGAGGGGAAAAGGGGTGTATCTAAGGCTACTGTGAAGAGATATGCTCGTCAGGAGCAGCTGGTAGCCATTGCGGACAGAGAAGGGAATGTCAATGTAGAGCTGTGTGACAGCATCGAGACGGAGATTGAAGGTTCAGCGTATGATGGTGCGAGGGCTGAGGGGACAAGTGAAGGGGGAGGATTGGGAACTGATGTAAACGGAGAAGAGCTGCTTAGCCTTCAAGGAGAAGACGGGGGAAGAAGCAAAAGCCCAGATAGGAGAAGCGATTATTCTGCTTGGCTTGAACACAAAAAAAGGAAATGGAAGGCTGCCAGAGACGCAACAAAGAGGCGAAGGTGGGTGCAAGATGAGAAATGAAGCATCCCTTCACGATATCTCATATCTCTGGACCTGGAAGAATGTTGAACTGTGCAAAAGAGCGCTCGAGATTACTCCTCGCACTATCACGAGTTTTCGAGATGCCCGTTATTGGGGAGAAATTTGAAACATCGTCTGCTTCTCTTATGCTGTAACATCCCTGGATTTTTTTTCACCTCTCGATATTGCCATGCCTGTTTATTTCTCATGGAATTCCCTATGTGAACACCGCGGCAAGTGGCTTCGTGTTGGTATACAGGCTAGTGTCGGATATGGGAGAGCAGGAGACACCATTAAGGAGAGTCTCGGCGGCAAGAGAGCGGAATGTGGGAGTCAGAGGGCAGGCGCGAGTGAGGAGTTTCTTCCAAGAAAAGGAAGCAGCACTGGCTCGGTCTACTTGGCAGGTGAGCCGCAGCCGAATGAAGTGAGATGCTCTACGTGGTGGGCCGTAGCAGACTTGCTTACTTTCTGGTAACTGTTGGCAAAGAGCGACTTAGAAAAAATAGTATTGGTTTACATGTATTCTTGATTTGAAATGCAGTATCATGAGGGAGGGAGGAGAGTTGAACAAAGATTGGTAAAGTATGTTCAAATCACAATCGATCTGAGACTTCGACTAGATCCATATCTTTGTTCAAGCTGTGCAAGTGTACTTTAATGGCATACTGCTTTTCGTATGTGTTTTCAGCTCCAAGAAATGAGAATGCAGGTCAGGTTCGTCTTCACCTTATCTGGCTTAAAAGTTGTCACCTAAGAAAATATAACATACGTATGAGGTATGTTAATTTAAGCTCAGCGTCTATGTGCGAATCCCGACAGATGAATCCCAAGTGTTGCTTGGTGTCTCACCTCGGGCTGCACACAAGAGGGGCCGCAGATTGTGCAGCTCTGCGAGGAGTCCTCTCCGGGCGAGTTCACAGCATGGGTCATCGCAGGAAAGGAGATGCATAAAGTGCCGCTCCGGGTGGAGAGAAAGTTTTACGTTAACATGAAAGCGGAGGGAGAGGCTGTGGCGGGTGTGCGCGTGAACCGGACGCTGCCTCGCAGGCATCGGAGCTACTGCCTCTACCAGGTGGGCCCGCCACTCCTGCATTCGGAAATGGGCGAGAGGGGAAGGCTATGCAGGCATCAGCGGACCACGCTCTGAGCCTCTCCGGAATGGACAGCCCTTTCTTGTCGGGGAAAGCGGTTTGCACCAAAAAATCTCCCGGTACAAATGTGGGCTGGCGAGTGGCATCGCTCGAAGGAGTGGAGCTGCATGTGCATAAACAGTTTAGCGTTGAAATGTACTGGGCTTACCGCTCATCGGAGAAAGCGATTGAAGAATTAGGATTGCGGGTTACTGAAAAACTTCTAAGTAATCACTCGTTACAGCATTCGCAGCTGAGTCTGGCCTTCGACTATAATGCTTTTGTGCTGTGCTGTCTCCGTCATATTGGAAGTAGTATAGTTGCTTCAAAGCCATGTACGCGATTTAGGGGTCAGGGCAGGAACGATAACCTCGGCTCCTTTTCGTTCCATAGAACAGACTACGAGCGTGTCTTGATCTGTTTTAGTTCCATTGACAGTTTCTCATCCCGTCCCTTTACTTTGCCTGTTGCACCCAGCTCCTATGAAGAAAAGAGTACATCTGGATGTCAGACGGTTGGATCATATTATAAGGAGCTTAAACAGGCCTTAAGCAGGTCGAGCAGGTTCTGACAATGAAAAGCTGGAGGCCACCGCATTGTGCAGGTGACCCTCCCTGAGGCTCATTTCCGGCAAGCAGGTCGGCTAATTGCAGATCATTTGGCGGACCCAAACATTGAGGTGGGTGCTGATTGAGACGAGGGTGAACGAAACTCTCAGCGGGAATGCACTTTGTTCTGTCTTTCCTGCGCCTGCGCAAGTTATCAGTGCGGCACTTGACCTCATGGCAGCGCTCTGGCCATGGCCATGGCAATGGCAATGGCAATGGCAATGACAATGACAATGTCAATGGCAATGGCAGGGCGTGTACGAGGCCAATGTGCCGTTGGCTGCGCGTGCCGTCCTGGAAGTCGGGTGCGTGTGCACAGTGGACGAGAGGGCGCGGAAGCGGTCGCTGGCGGAGGGGTGGGCGCTGCACGAGCTGCATATGAAAACGACGGCAGAGTGCTCGTATCTGGGGGACGACAGCCCTTCCCTGTCATTTTTCTTCCTCTACCATAGGTAGGCCATGCAGATTTTGCAGTGGGCTTGTCAATTCCCTTAAGGTGAATTTTGTTTATGGATTCTATCGAAATTCTTGTTGTACTTTTCTGGTTGCCGCGCTCCACATCATTTGAAGATTCAAATCTTGCAGTCCAGTGAAATTAAATGCTCCGTCCGGAAGCAGGCTCCAGTTCACTGTCAATGCTGACTTCCGAAAGTGCAGGTCAATATCTACCCTGCTAAAATGGATTCCTTTTCTGAGTTTGCTTTTCTTTCCTGCCACCTACCTCCTCAAAGGTTTGTGTAGTAAAGAAAGGTCTTAAAGAAAGTGTGATTATGTAGGTGGAAATGCTAGAAGAAAACGGAAACAGTGTCATTGAATAATGGCTCTCCACTCTTCTTGCATGCTGTTCTGGCAGTGCCTCGGAACCACGAGGGCTCTACGCTCTCTATAGTCAGCGCGTTGCCTCTGTTCTTGTCCTAATCGTCAATCCCTTCAGCAATCGCGAAGTGACGGCGGGACAAATGGAACGTCAGCTGCGAGAAGCAGTCCGTGCAACAGCGGCTCTCACAGGCCTTCAGGACACTCCGGAGAATCTGAATGTCAAGGTGGGTCTGCTGCTGCCTGAGTTAAAGGAAAACATTGCTCTCAAACAGGAGACATTATGGTTTTTGCTCAAGTTTTTAGAAACATGGTCACAGCCGAAGAAGTGGTTCAATTGCTACTGTTGCAAAATGTACCAAGAATTAAATTTTCTAGGTTTTTTTATGATGGGCAGTTGGAGTGGGCGAGCACCAATGTGGAGGCTCTGCGCCGGCTACAAGGAGCTATTGGAGAGTACGGGTAGGGCTCGCCCCCTTTCTTCGATTCCTGCAATGTTAATTCTTGATGACCGGGTTGCTTCATTCCTGTGTGGTAAGGCGAGGCTTGACTTGGCTTGAGTGAGTGCAGGCAGCAGCAGAGGGGCCCCACTGTGGCTCTTGTGGAGAGTCCAAACGGAAATGCGCTCAGGGAGGCTCTGCCTGCCCTTACAGGATTTCCATGCGTGACAGTTCCATGCAATGCACGAGATAGCCAATATCAGGTTTGCAGCTTCTGCCAATCCTTTCGCAAGTGAGGGAAGGAGGGGGGTGGTGGGAATGCCACTATAAACGAAGAACCTGCAGATCTAGTGGCAGTAGTGTTAGAAATGCAGAAATAGTCCATGTGAAGAACAGCTCAACATTGACGACGCATGCATATACGAGCCCATCAGAGCACAGAGCACTACTAGTCGCACTCTCTCCTTCACACCTTCAGCGCTCTTGCTCTAGCTAAAACCAGGAAAACTGAGACGGGAAAGAAGGCCAGTCGCGAATGTCTGCAGCAATTCCATACAGGCAGCCCTTGCCGGCCCCCCTGCTCCGCAATGCAGGCGGGCCGGCAGGTGAGAGAATGTACCCCTCCCTGCCCCTCCTCTGACGGCGGCCATTGCCCCCCCCCCCCCGCCCCATGTTGTGGCAGGCCCTCGCGTGGCAGCCCGCGGCCGCCCGCGCGGCCCTTCAGCGCTGCGCCGCGGCGGGCGCGTGGCTGGCTGAGCGCACCGCCGCCGCGCGGTACGCGCACGTAAGAACAGCTGCATCCACTCCGGAAGGCATGGGACAGAGGGACAGCTTTCAACAGAATGGGTCTTGGGAGGGGTCGCGTTTCTTCGCTTGTGCTGCTTTGGGCTGTGCTTCCTTGCATGTCTGTTAGCTAGTTTTCTATCTAGTTGTAACTCCATGTTGCCACCGTGTGGAGGCTACTCGCACGCTTCACTCGTGAATGACGTCCGCTATCGCGGTGGCAGGTGCCTCTAGGGAATTTCGAGCCAGACTGGCTACTGTACACGGCAGACGCATTCTTTGCTCGAGCTCTTCGAGACCGGCAGCAGGCATGCTTTAAGCTTTTCCTCTTATGGCCGGGACAAAGAGTATATTCGAAAAGAAGGGATAGATTAAGGAATTACGAAGGTGGACGTGGAGAATTCAGTTGGCAATATGGGCTGTTAATTAGTGTATTTATCCTAGTCTGGCTCCACGGTTAGCTGGAGTTTGTTTTTCTGCGATGGAAAGCTGGTCTGACGGAGGTGACTTGACCTCAATTGGTGGCATCTGTCATCACTCTGTTCGCGAATATTTTTTGTAGGCCTCGTGCTGCCTTGTTGTAAGTTAGAAACCAAGTAATAGGACGCGAGGTACGAGTTGGGTGCAAGGCACAGCTTGGGCTAATACTTAATCTCCACTTTCTGTCCAGGTGCTATGGATGGCCTCTGATGGCATACCTGATCTTGGAGGCGGCTTACCGGATGAAGACTGCAGTTTTATTGATGAGGTAGCACCCATTTCTGGACTCCAATTTAAAGAGTTTATTGAACCACTCATCAGACACAAACAAGCAACCCCTACTAAAGATGTCTTGAAAGCTAACCCCTAAAGGTATCTTGAAAGCTTTTTCTTCTAACGCTGGATATGCTCTCCGTATTGTGCGGCCTTTTCCTCCCTTTGGTCCTTAACTTTGATGGCAAAGGTGACTCTTATTGGATTGCTGCCATGGCGGGGGCGCTCATTCATTCATTCATCTGATGGAGTTTGTTGATTTTCAGGTGCAACAGCCAGAACTCATCTACGCGGGAGCATACAACAGCATCGTTGTGGAGTTCAAAGTGAGTCAGATTTAGGCCGCTTTCAGCATCAAGCCTGTCAGTAATTATAAGGGACAAATATTCTCGTGTTCGAACTTCTTGTAGCTGACATGCGGTTGAAGGCTTTTTAAGATATGCCTGTTGAGACAGTTTAGACACGAGGCCTTTTTTGAAAGTCTGATTATGGTTTGAGCCTTCCCTCATTCATCAAAAACGAAGTCCATTGCTACTGCCCTGACATTTCATCGAAACGATCCAAAACGTCAGTACCCAAAGTTGGTTCAAGTTATACCGTAGTTCACTCTCTATGCCAACTTCAAACCTCTGATTGACAACACCATCACAAACCAATGACAACCATAGTCTGAGATTTACAAAACTGCTGACTTCCAGCCTCTCCATGTTGTGTGCAGATAAACAACCTCGCAGTGAATGCACTCTTGAAAAGCTCAACCATCAACGAAATGGAAGGCGGTGCTCTCCTGGGCGCTGACCTTGACTTAGCCGCGGGTAACCCCGACCCGCCCCTCGGCGGCTCTGTCACTATAGACGAGAGCGCGGCGTGCGGCCCCGCCCTCCGCGTCCTCCGCCAAATGGTGCATGCATGGATGGGGGATGCAGTCGGCTCGTCCAACATGTTTGCAGAGCTGCTACTGCGCCATCTCTACCGCTGGATATGCAGGTATTGGGAGGAAAGAGGGGACTCTGAGATAGCAGTTGAACCATGGTTGGATTAGCCAAGGGGGGAAGGGGGGGGGCAGGTTGTGTTGCTGACTAGAAGTGAGGGTGGCAGGCTTGTGGGAGGGGGAGCTTGATTGTGAGATGACAGTTTCTGTGAATTGCGGGGCTGACTGCAGCCCACAATCACGACTTCACGACCCGGCCATTCACCGTGTGTTGCACAAGGTGAGTGTAGGGAGTGATGCTATCAGATATGGCATTACATGCTCGTTGCTTACGGCACATACCGGATCATCGTAGATGTTCTCTCCAATTTGAGATTTTATTGGTATTTGCACTGTAATGTGATGAGTTGTTGACCGTCGAAAAATGTATGTTTTGCCATACACATTCAGGTGATGCGAAAGGTATTCGCAATGCTGCTAGCAGAAATGAAAAAGCTCGGGGCCACACTTGTCTATGCGGACTTCTCACGAATAGTTATTGCAACCGGGAAGCGTGACAATGTCGCAGCGCAGGCTTTTTGCGATTATCTCCTGAAGACAATGAAGGCAAGGTAAGAGGATCGGCTTGCTCTCCCTTCTCAGCCAGAAATAGGTTCGGGTTGACTTTTGCATGCCCTGCTTGATTTGAAGCTGTACTGCCTTTGCATTCAGTTGAGCGACTATCTTTAGGAAGCAAAAACATTTCCAAAGGGTTATGGGTTTGGGTGGGCTGTGACTTGTAGGGAGCTATTTGAGTGGCTGCATCTTGAGCCACAGCGAGCATGGCAGTCTTTCCTCTTTATGGACCAGGTAGATACGTGTGAGCGGATTCTCATGTTGTACTTGCACTCTCATGATTCAGACCTTGGGCACAGTTTAACGAAATTAAGCCATACGTCATGTCTCGTTTAAGGGCCTTTATTAGAGGCACTCTGGAAGCAATGACAATATGTGCTGCATGACGTGCAGAAAGAGTTGCCAAAAACGTATTGAACCACAGTGCTATTTTCATCTGACTTTGCTGCTATACCCGACAGAGGAGACCACCTGCTGTACTTGCTGAAATGGCTGGAGGCCTTTCAGATCTGATCCTCGTGTGGCCACGTACAGGATGGGGGCAAGAATACGAAATATAGCAACAATCTAACTTTGAGTCAGGATATTTGCCTTTCGCAGAACAATTACGGAGGGATTGTGGCCACTTTGTATGGAGATCAGAGCTCATCTGTAGAAGGAAGTGTGCAGGCCGGTCAGCCAGGTCGGGAAGGAGCCACTGAGGATGCTGTGGAAAGCAGGCCGGATGTGATATGCAGCTGGAATATCGCTGAATATCTGCCCAGGGCCTGTCAGGTATGCATGTTGAGAAGCTTCTGCTTACACACAATTGCTTCATGGCCTCCATGGCCTCGTGGATCAAAAGTAGAGGTAGAAAGAAAGCAAGGACAGGGTCTCCTGAATTTCTGGAGTGCTCAGATCTAATGTACAGTGCTTGGAGTTTTTCACGTGGCAGGAATACTTCATCATGCTTGTATCTGAATACATCTGGATTCCCTGGACACACGCACGTGAAATGACGGAAGCTAGGGCAGGGGACTCCACTTCAAGCACACCATCAATATTACTTGCAGCGCAGGTGGACATAGAGGCCATGGAAGCTGGTTTTATCCGCGACAAGGTTTGTTCTGCAACGTCTATGTCTTGGACTCCTAGGAAGACGCCTAGGACAGCAAAGTTCGTTAGGTGCTTCTTGGTGTTTCGTACTCTATTGCGGAAGACAACGTTACGAGTTGGACTCAGTGGTTGGCGTAGGAGCGGAGAAATGTTTATGAAGATAACAGGGTATTTTCCTTTTGCTGCATTTGTATCCGCAGGTGGAATCTTATTTCACGGAGAAGTTACTCACCGTCGTGAAAGACATCCAGCAGTACATGGCAGTGCAGCCTGACGAGTCGGACGAGTCCGAGGATGCAGCAGAGCGGAGGTTTCCGCAGTTGGCAGGCTCGCACTTGGAGCTTGGAAGCCCTGCGGTGGAGTTTGTGAAGTCCATATGCGCCGTTTTCGCACTTGATCAGAGAGTGCAGGATGAAGTGCTTGTACGTGATCAGCCCTATCTCTTCTTCCTTATTCTAGGGACATAAGACTAGCCTTTCAGTCTGCAGAACATGCTTTACCCCATCTAAACAAACTGACTGTTGCTCTTGTGAATATGCCAGACTAATGCTGTCTTTGCAGCCATAATGATGGAAGAATCGCGGTGAGGGAGAATGTTGAGAGAGGAAACAGCCATAGAAATAAAGTGGTTGACATGGAGCACAGTGGTTGCAGATCATGCGCCGGCAGTTGCTTAAGCTCGTGAAAGTGCGGGAATTTTCAATCCAGGCTTCCTTCCGCGACCCCTGCCTGTCCTTCACTCTCCCAAACGTGATATGCAGGTACAGCTTCCCTAATGCTCAACTGGTGCCATTCCTGTTGCAATGAGCTCAACAGCTCTATGGTTTATGAGGTTTGAAAACAACATGCGCTTGCTTAACGGCGCTGTCATTTGAGCGCAGGCTCTTTGTCCGTGCAGAAAAAACATGCTGAACCTAAGCGCTTTGTTGGTTTTGGACAGTTATTGCAACGACTGTCGCGACCTCGACCTCTGCAGAGATGTGCAGCTTTTGAGCCATGAGTGGCGTTGTGCAGTCCCCAGCTGTCAGCAACCTTACAACCGCGAATGGATTGAGAATGCGTTATTGCAGGTTTGTGGCGAGAAGTCAACTCGATTCTTTATTGGTAAAAACGAAGTAAGCAAGAAGGCATTGCAGTGTCTACCTTCTGCTGTTTTGAGCTGGCCCGTACGGTTTGAAACATTCCTCGCACACTGGCTGTATTTGTGTTTGTTGTTAGCGATATCAAAAGTGTGCAAGGAAGCCATCTTATTTGGGATCTGCACCTTGATCAGCCTTTGGTGCTTCCTCTCAGCCTGTTTGAATTCTCGGTGGTTCTCTCGTTACAGATTGTAAGGCAGAGGTGCAGAGCGTATCAACTTCAGGATCTGAAATGCTCGAAATGCCGCCAGGTGGACGGGTCGTCCCTCTCCACTGTCTTGCGTTGCACTTTGTGCTTTCATCACATTCTCTGAGGAATGCAAGTTTGCACGGCGCCCATTGCCAATTGCTGCCAAGGTTGAGTGGGGAGACTGCGAGAGAGAGCATCGCTTAAAATTGGTTCCAAGCAAATCCCACCCCTCAGTAGCAAGCAGACATTGAGACTTGAGTGGGAACTGATGGATTTCGTGTCTGTCCAGGTCAAAGCTGCTCGCTTGGCGGAGCACTGCAGCTGCGCCGGCTCCTGGCAATGTATGGAAACGCCGAGTGATTTAAGACAGCGACTGCGAGTGTTTCTGAACATTTCAAGATATCACAAGTTTCAACTTTTAGAGGAATGTGTCCAATGGTTATTGAAACCTTAATTGCGGCACTTGACTCTTTCCTTTGGAAATCACCAGAAATAATCTTCTGTATGCTAAATAAATACATGCCACGCACCTTGCTGTACTAGTTGAGCCGCAGTGGATGAATAATCACATCTGCCGCACAATTTTGTATCATATTCAAAAGTCTAGTCCTTGACGGCTTACTTTGCACATTAGTTGAGACATAATTCTTCAAACCCAAACCCATGAGAGACCGTTCCTTTGCTCATCTATAAGACGACCATAAGATGACCAACCCGCCATGTAGAAAGCAGGAATAAAATGCGGGCTATACTACAATATTGCACTTGAGGACCTAGGCTACACTTGAGGACCTAGGCCTCGAACAATTTCTGGCTCACATGCTGAATGCAAAGGTACGAGCATCGAGCATCGTCCTGTGCATTAAAAAAAAAACACAAATATATTTGGCTGAAGATGGTGTCAAGGATTGTCTCGTAAAAAAAGCATTCTATTTGTGTCATGTTGGGACAGATGAAATTAGACAAAGCTGCTTTTCTTCAAACATCTTCAGCCAAATATATTTGTGTTTTTATGCACTGGACGATGCTCGTACCTTCGCTGTGATTATCTCCCAATTGAAAATTGCGACGGAATAAAATGCCAGCAAGCAAGCACACCTTGTACATTGTGTCGTAAGGCGCTTATTGGAAGACAAGAAAACATCGACCGCACTTTCAGTTCACAAGTTACTGGCTGATGTGCTTACTTAGGTCCACGACGGATCCACGCTAGGCACCTCGCAAGTACGTCAGAAAAAAGCACGAACTAAGTGTCTTCCGTCATGCAATTCCAATTCAATAATTTTATTAAGCCCAAGAAAAACCGCCACCGACAAATAGAAATTCAGTAAAAGACCGCACATTTGATTGCACGGTAACGGCCTGGACATTGGAACCCCCATGTCCTTCCCAGCCCGCCCTCCCCTCGACAGGCGGCCCCTGCCGCCCCGGCCACCCGCCCAGCCCGCCCCAGGAACTTGGAGATCGCTTTTTTCGACATGGGCCGCCCAGCCTTGGCAGACCCAAACTTTAAATCTGCCGTGCGACACCCGCAGCCTGCCGTCTCACGCGCCAACGACTTCGCTGAATGGACGAAATTAAAACTTGACCGGCGACAGTCAGTCGCAGGGAGGAAGCGAACCCAAGTTTGCCGTTTCGCCCGCGGCCCATGTGCTCCTGCGCGGCGGTTACGGCTCCCACTTGTCAGGAAAAGCACGCGCGAGCGCACCACCCCTTCCGGCGGTGGTCCAAAACCGTTCACATCCGCCGTCCGACGTGGCATCGTCCCAGGCAACGGTCACTCGCCACGTGGCAAAATTAGCCACGCGGCAGGCCATCGGTGAAGTCAACTGGAGGTCCATGTGGCGCTGACGTGGAGGTGCCGCCAAAGCGTCCCGCCACGTCAGCCGTGCCGCGAGCAGATCCCGGTGGTCCCACCCCGCGCCCTCGCGCGTGCGGGCAGCCATGGCCGCGCCCGCGGCCGCCTTGAAAAGGGGAGAGGCGCGCAGGGGGGGGGCGGCTGGGGAGGAGAAGGGACGGGACGGGGCTTGAGGGAGAGGGAGAGGGAGAGGAACTCAGGTTAGTCTGTTTGGTTTTGGCGCAAACCGGAGCTTCAGGGAGCAGGTAATTGGAGATTACATCGCGTGTTTTGGATTTTTTCCTGGCGTTTGGGCTGGATTTTTTGGTAGCGGGAGATAAAAGGACACATTTGGATTCAGCAAAGCTGGAGATAGTTGAATAATCGTTGAAATTGTGTTTTGAGTTCCAGTGGAGTAGATTGTTAGTGTCTGTTTTGAGGCGACAGGAAAGTTTTCCTCGCGAATTTTCTGATATGGAAATCTTACTGCAGCGGCTGTTTACTGTTTTCTTACTCCAATGACTCGTACGATCTCGTCATCTCTGTGTTTGCAGTATTTCTGTCTGCAAGGATGAATCGCTTCAACTCGCCAGAGGTGGCCAATGGGACCGGGGACCTCCCTGTGTCCCTGCCAACCATCAAAACGAGCAACAGTAAGGACGAGTTGTGCAAAGATGACACTGCACCTACCGTGAACGCGTCGACCATGGAGGAATTGCAGGCCTTGCAGATGAAGAAATCCTACCCAACGACGCCAAAGGGGAGCATGAGGACCGAAGAAGAGAAGCAGAAGCTACAGCTGGATTCTATCAGGTGGGAATAGCTTGACGCTGCGATTTAGAAGGCAAGCTCATCTGCGGCTAGATGTGAAACATGCTTAATTCTGCTTAATTCTGTACACTGGGATTCCGCAACTATGCTAAAACCCGGATCTGCCAAGAAGACAACAGGAAAGCTATCTCCGTTGGTAGTTGGATCCTGTCGATGCAGAGGGGGGTTTTTAAGAACTAAACGATGCTATTTGCAGTTTGATTGTGCCTAATTCCGGGTGGAAAAGACCTATTGTAAACAAAATAGCCATAGCTTCTCCAATGGCACGATGTTTGGGTGTAAATCTGACATCAGCGATTGAAATACGTCTCCCACGGAAGGTGATCATTCTGAACCGTTTCTCAATGTGGAACTTGCAGCGCGTCACTTGCCTCCCTCACCCGTGAAAGGGGACCTCAAGTGGTGAAAGGCGATCCTGCAAAGCAACAGCAAATTCGGAAATCGCCACAGCAGGCGATTCCCACCTGCTTTCCCGCAAGGCCAGCAGTGAGCGATTCAGCTCTGAAGGTCACCAGTGTGTTATACAACCTGTCGCCAGCGGGTGAGCTGCTGTTGCACTGTCCTTCATTCATTCTCCTGTCGATTGACAAGCAGTAGGCTTATGTGCTCATGGTGTTATGCTGCGGTCCTCTGATTTGCTAAGGACCAGATTTTTGCGTATTTATCATGGATGCAGTTGTTCCTTCGAGTTTGAATGTTTCGGTTGTGCAGAGTTGTATGAGCACGCGCTCAAGCATGAAAAGAGCTCATTTATGACATCGACAGGAGCCTTAGCAACTTTGTCAGGTGCGAAGACTGGACGTTCGCCAAAGGATAAGCGTGTGGTGCGGGAGGCTTCTTCGGAGGCGGACTTGTGGTGGGGCAAGTGAGTAGCTCTGCATTGGTTCCCGAACCTCTCGATTTCTCTCGATCCGTAGGTTGTGCGTGATTGCCAGTCCAGACGATAACGGACAATGCGATACTGATGCACTTGTCACTCTTATGCCTTCCGATCCACAGGGGCTCTCCCAACATTGAAATGGATGAGGAAACTTTTCTTCTCAATCGTGAAAGAGCTGTGGATTATCTGAATTCCTTGGACAAGGTACCCTATTTGAACTCCATGATCGTGAGATAATCCACTTGTTCAAGCTAGTGCCTGGGTGCTTCTTTTGTTTGAGTGTGTGAATCAAAACTTTCCGGACGAGTTTTTGTTTCAGGTGCTTTCAAAATGTGGATATTTTGGGTGACAACTTGTTCAGAATCTTTATTTCAGAACGCGTTTTAATCATCTGTTCGTAAACTGCAGGTTTTTGTGAATGACCAGTTTTTGAATTGGGATTCCGAGTATCGGCTGAAAGTGCGGATTATCTCTGCAAGGGCGTATCATTCGCTCTTCATGCATAACATGTGTGTATTCTCCGTCTGTTTTATAAGACCGTATTTGTAACTCGATTTGATCACTATGAGATTCCTGTGCAAGCTTTCGAAAGTGAATTGCACGTTGTCGAATAGTGTTATGTGAATCTTAAGATGTTGAAGACCATCATCGTTGTCATGCTTGGACCCCTCATTAACTGTTTTGTCTTTTGAAATAATTGACTTTAGTTTGCCATCAATTGTGCAGCGCTGATGCGTGCATTATATTGCTTGACTCTTTAATGGTTGATGCCAATATTCACAGGTGCATTCGGCCGACAGCAGAGGAATTGGAAGACTTTGGCAAACCAGACTTTACAATATACAATGCGGGCCAGTTCCCTTGCAATCGCTTCACTCACTATATGACTTCATCAACCAGCATTGATCTGAACCTTAAGAGGAGGGAGATGGTCATTCTTGGTACACAGTATGCAGGAGAAATGAAGAAGGGTCTATTCAGTGTAATGCACTATCTTATGCCCTTACGAGGAGTTCTTTCTCTTCATTCTGGGTGCAACATGGGCAAGCAAGGAGATGTGGCGCTGTTCTTTGGCCTATCAGGTACGGTTTTGACGTCGTCTGTAGACGTAGTCCGTTGTTTATGGCTGGATTTCTGTTCCGCTTCCTTTTGGTCTAATTCTGCTACACACATCTGGGTTGACGACTTGACATGATACAGGCACAGGAAAGACGACTCTATCAACCGACCACAACCGGTATTTAATTGGGGATGATGAGCATTGTTGGACAAAGAACGGAGTGTCAAACATTGAGGGCGGATGTTACGCTAAATGTGTTGATCTATCGCCAGACAAGGAGCCAGACATTTTTAACGCCATTAAGTTTGGAACAGGTGAGATGACCAACTAATATCGATCTTAGACAGTCTTGAGCACTGTCAGATTCAACCAGCATGGAGCTCTATGAATAGGGAAGTGCGGCTTCATGAACATTGTTGAGATGCCGAGGAAGTTGAGAATCTTGTAACTCAGCTAAAGAGAAAGGTTCATACGGTCTGTTTCCGGAGCTGTTTCTTGGGCTGCATTGTTGAGCCTAGACGTAGAATTTCGCTCATGGCTTTTTATTATTGTCCTTAGGTCTTTTGTGACCGGATCCTCTTGGTTCCCCATGTTGACTTTGTTCATGTACGTTTGATGGCATCGCCGTCGTGAGATCAATGCCAAATTCCTTTAGGTATCTAGTCCCTTGATTACGTTGGAGAAACATTTTTTCGGTGGTTGCTCACGCACTCCAGGGATATATCAGCTGACATAATGCACTGACACCTTTGATGGTCAAACTTGGCAGTGCTGGAGAATGTTGTGTTTGAGGATCACACTCGGGATGTCGATTACTCGGACAAATCTGTGACTGGTGAGCGGTTAACGATCATCAAATCAGAACGCTTATCTTCTAGTCATGCTTTGGAAAAAGTTAATGCCAGACATAAATGCGTTTTTGTAATCATGAATTGTATACTTGTGTTCTTGTTCCTTGAACGGATGGCACGTTACAAGAAACCAGCCATTGCATGACAAAAGGGGTGAGAGAATAGTTGGGCTTCGCTGGAGATTGCACGTATCCAGCCTACGCTTCGATGTATTGTTTAGTATCGAAGAGTGCCATTCTTATTGGCGTGATGCTGCTGCTCCTTGCATACAGACTTCGGGAGTAAATTAGGACTCATGAGTTAATACAAGAGGAGTTTTTCTTTTTGCGAAGAATGACTGTTGAGCTCGACATTGTCATTTTTGCAGAGAATACAAGAGCGGCATATCCTATTGAATACATCACCAATGCAAAGATTCCGTGTGTTGGACCCCATCCAAAGAACATCATTTTGCTTGCTTGCGATGCTTTCGGTGTACTTCCTCCAATAAGCAAGCTGACTCTTGCTCAAACCATGTACCACTTCATCAGCGGATACACGGCTCTGGTATGTACAGGGCCTCCATGAAGCAGGGACTGTTCTCTCTGCTTGCCCCCCAAAAAAAATCCTTTCCTTTCGTAGAGTGATTCTCCGTTGTTCTGGCCATTTCGTAAGACAGGAAGCGGAACTAGCTAAGCCTCACGACGATTATTTTGTTGTGTAATGCGCGATGAGGAAAGAGAGTGGCTGACCGGAACGTGAGGATGATGTACCATTTCGACTCTCAAGTTTGCAATTTTGGGGCCTGCAGGTGGCTGGCACGGAGGATGGTATCAAAGAACCACAAGCGACATTTTCTGCATGCTTTGGCGCTGCCTTCATCATGTGGCACCCCACCAAATACGCCGCGATGTTGGCTGAGAAAATGCAGGAGCATGGCGCGACTGCCTGGCTCGTTAACACAGGCTGGTCAGGTGGCAGGTAAGACAAACTATACTCACAGGTCTAGGTTAGCTCCTATGTTCGCTGCACTCACGCTATTTCCGCCGGCTGGTTCGTATTTGTGGGGCCGTTCTCCCTTTTCTCTCCACGAACATTGGACGTAATGTGTTAATCCATATTCCTATTTCGATCAGCGAATGCGGCCCTAATTCAATTGAATGCATTGTCGGGGTGCAGTTATGGTGTGGGCCAGCGGATGAAACTGTCGCACACCAGGAAGATCATTGACGCCATTCACAATAGCTCTTTGTTAAAGGCGAACTACTCGACAACTCCCATCTTTGGACTGCACGTTCCAGACGCAGTGGAGGGAGTACCCAGCGAAGTATTGAAGCCTGAAAACATGGTCAGTAATATGCGTCGGAGTCTATATATGGTCGATCGAAGCCAATCTGTGATCAATGCGGTGCTGCTTAGCATATGCTCGTGGGGTGATTTTTTAGAGTTCTTTCCCGTCTCGTCCTACCTTGAGCTACATTGCATCAGGAAAACGTAGTCAGGATGCTGGAATATGACGCTTTATGACGATCAAAGGTTCCGCATTGTGACTCTCTTGCACTGCTTGTGGACGTCGCTGGTGCTTGTGGGGAACCCTGCCTGCAGTGGTCAAACAAGGAGCAGTACAACGCCACTCTCCAGAAGTTGGCGCGCCTCTTCATCTCCAACTTCGAGAAGTTTGCCAACTACAGCGTGGGGGGGGACGACAAGCTGACGAGGGAGATCTTGGCAGCGGGCCCGCAGCTCTGACTGAAAGCTTAGGACGGCCGACATGGAGCCGCAGCAAGCTGTGTACAGGAGGCCGCAGGACGAGAGTTGAACATTGATGAATTCGTTTCTTTCCCCCT
The DNA here is from genome assembly GCA_037447605.1 of Zygnema circumcarinatum. Classification (NCBI taxonomy): domain Eukaryota; kingdom Viridiplantae; phylum Streptophyta; class Zygnematophyceae; order Zygnematales; family Zygnemataceae; genus Zygnema; species Zygnema circumcarinatum. The sequence continues at coordinate 5,579,176 of CM074804.1, forward strand.
TTTTTTTTTTTTGTCCTTCCCTTCTGTCCTATAGCGCTTCTGTTTTGAAAGGCGGCATCTTTGAGTTTCGGGAGATTGTGGCTGTTCTGAGGATTACCAATCCCGGCAGCTTCCGGCTGTACAGACCACCGGGCGCTGCACTTCTACTCCATTAAATGCAACTTTGGGTTCCTTCGCTGTCGTTTGACGTGTGTTTCCGGCTTTTTTTTTGTGTGCTTGCTGCGGCTTTATGCTTTTTGTTTTTGTCTGTACCTGGCTCTTTCTGCTTGTGGATGTGGAGTTTGTGCGATACTCGCGGGAATCCGCCGTGGGCCGTTGTGTTGTTAGTTGTTACTGCTCTTTTTTGATATAAAATAAACAATTCCTTGGAAACACTTGAACAAACTATTCGTTTTCATAGCCGGACGTAACCGAAATAATTATGCAGCGGAGTCTGGAATGGAGCTGTGTTGGGACTATTCAGAGATGCTGCAGCTTCCGTTCCTTCCAACGAAACAATCAGCTTAGATTTTCGCTCATAACTTTTTTTTTTTTGTCCTTAGGTCCTTTGTGACCAGTTCGTTGTAGTTCCCCATAATGATTTTGTCCATGTGAATTTGATGGTATCGCAATCGTGAGAGCAATGCCACATCTTTTACTTGATCAAAATCCGTGTATCGCGTCCACCTTACGCTTTTCCGCAATCCAATTGTAGCATGTTCGTGTGGATGGAACGGAGCGGATACGAAGGAATGACACGCGGAAGGTCCCTCGCTCCTCTCCCGAACCGCCCTGCCGCCCAAGCCCGCACCTTCGGCCGCTGTAAGAAGCGGCCTCTCATCAGGCAGAGGGATGTAAAGGGCCAATTTCTTGAACAGAAGAGTTACGAGCTGGCGGACCTTCAAACGTGCTTCGTTTGACAACTGATGGGAGTGGTTGCAGTGCGCTTTCAACGCTTCAACACAACTCACATTTATGCGCAAATCGTTTCGAGGCCCTCATGTACTTGAAAGCGTCACGAGTACAACGGGGCATTGAATGGGTCTACCAAATAGCGAGACAACAGCAAATGCAAGGAACATACCGCCTAAACTTCCTCCTTAGATACCTTGCCCTTCAGGGGAGCAAGTCGTGAAGATGTGGAGCATGAGCTATCAGGCTTCAATCAGAACCACAGCAAATCAAACAAATTGCAGAGCCAACACCGCTCGGTCGCCAACTTCAAAGGGTATGTCGAGCAGCTTTTGCACACTCCTCCCCTGCTTCTTCAAGGATTTCACCAGATTGCTCCTCAATGCAGTCTCTGACCTATTTTTCCCCTGCTCAGCATCCGTCCCTTTACTTCTGCCCAAATCCTTGGAATTCTCAATTTGCTCCCCCCACAGGGAAAAGTCGCCTCCCCGACTGACCACCAACGCCACGTTGCCTTGGTTGAGTGTGGCAGTAGTGAACGCAAACCCACCCGTAGATTCCCTTCCACGTGTCCGCGTGCCATCGAAAGCCAAAAGCACATCTCTGCGTATAATTCGTGATGCAATCGGGGAGCTCAAATGAAACTTTTCACAATGTATACGAACTTGAAAACGAACCCTACTACGCAAATGCGGACAAAATTCAGGCATCTGCGGCAGGTCCAACATGCCTAGCTTTCCTTACAAGCACCTATTGCCATTTAAAATCTTGCGAGCTTTCAAAGACCAGACACCAGACAGTCAGTATTGCATGGCTATCAACTTAGGATGTTGTACGTCTGCTCCTTCTCACCTGTAGGCTCGGCAAGCCTCCTGCACATTGGCTCCAGATGGAGTCGAAGGGTCGAATCGAGGACCATACTTTTGAGTCAATCGCTCCAACAGCGAAGGCGGCGGCATGTCACCATGCAAATTCACCTGCGAATGATAGAAACCCAGCTGTCAGGACGTCAACTGTCAGAGACTATCCCACCATCCTCGGTGAATTGCATCGCCTATTTGAAACAACCCTTCACGGCAGACAGGAATAGAAATAGAGGTTTGACGGTGTCCCCACAAGAGGCAGCCTTAGCGCCTGATTTATCCCATGTTATGTGCTCAGCCCACTTTTTTAAGTAATAACAGTTGATGAACGTACCACTACTGTGCCATGGCAAGGATGTGTCAGCTTCGCCAGTGCATGTAGAAAGCCTCCATGCCTGTCCCATAACTGACGTGGGACTTGATCTTCGCCGTCATAAGCATCTATGAAGACAAGGTCGTAGCCCCTCCCAGACACACCCCCAGCCTCAGTCTCTGCTTCTCTCCCACAACGTCCATGATCCACATCACTTATGTCTCCTGTTGAGGTACCACTTTCCTCTCCCCTTCTGTGAAGGTCCCTGTCAATTCTTCTTGACCATCCCCATCCTTCTCTTTCCACCTTGTCTTCAACAAAACTGCACCCATCTCCTTCGTAAACAGCCAAGCGGCCCCACATGCTAGCCCATATCTTCTTCTGAAGCACATCCTGTCCGCTCTCATCTTGCCGGTCTCCTTTTTCCAAACCTTCACTCCCATCATTCTCCTTAATCAGAGTCGCAGCCCTCTGCGACACAGAGCGCAACTCAGCATTTTGCTCTGCAGTGCTGCCCTGCCCTCTGATTCCAGAATGGCTCCACTCAATCCCAGAGCTGCTTGCTCTGTCCATGCTCGCACCCATGGACTGCTGCGTTTGAATTGCCCACTTTGGAAATCCCATGGCTTGTGTAGCTGCAGCAATGACTGTTGGATCCAATTCCACGGCGTCAATCTGAGCGCCTGTATGCAAATGGTTGTTTACGCGAAACAGGAAAAGGTCAAGCCTTAATGCGAGAGACTAAAAGTTCAAGCATAGCCGACTTCACGCATGTTCTAAAATAGATGTTACTGAGAAAAGCTCCACTTTTCAACTCCCGTTCAGGATTCCAACTGAGTTCGAAATAAGTAGAGTATACAGAGATGGCTAAAGGGGAGTTCACAGGATCCCCAAAGAAAAAAGATCACGACCGACCGACCGACTTGCTCCGCTATGATAGAAAAACAAACTTCTGGAAGTGGCACCTTGCAGATGGTGTGCCAGAAATAGAGGCAGACTCCCTCCTCCCAATCCTATGCACAGCACTCGTAGGCCAGTCCCATCCCCTGCGGATGCTCTTTCGTCGTGGGAAGTACTGTTTGCAAGGTTAAGGCCTGCTAGGCTTGCAGCTGACAGGCCGGCTGAGACCACCGTCTTCAAATCTATGCACATGCAAGCAGTTGCATGTCATTCGAAGTTCCATGGACGGCCTCTCAGTTCGGCAGCATTTAGCCCCCTCCCCAAACACCCTTCCCACCCCCTCTCCCCTCCTTCTCTCCCTCCCCCTCACATTCAAAGGCGAGGCATTCTGGCTGTTGGCGCAGCGCGAGGCTCCTCTCTGCCTCCCGCCGAGGTTGGGCCACAACCGCAGCGACTCGCGCCACACTCTGCCGAGTGGCGCCGTTGAAGCGCAGCACCCGCCACTCGTGGCCGAGCACCTTCACAGAGGGAGGGTCGGGCCCGCCCTCTAGCTGCTCCTGAAGAGCAACGTCCTCGTCCTGCAGAGAGTTCATCGCTGTCTCGAGATTCAATGCAGGACACGTATGGGTCGGAGGTCAATTTTTTGAACCTGGAATCGATTATCAGTGAGGGAGTGAGATTGAACCATCAAAGGATTGGTCCAACATACAAAGCGTTAGCGTGCAGTCTGAATTATTCCGCAGAACGGTCCGCTTCACATAAACAAGCCGTTCAGATGCAGAGGCTAGAGAAGTAGTAATAAGAACAAAGCCAGTCGATATATCTTGTAGCAATACCGCCGGTTCTGAACCGACAAGTTGAATTCACCTCCAGAAAAAGGTTTACTCTGTCAAGAGTAACTGGGCTGTAGGAAGATGGGATTTTGGCTGTAACATTCAAGAGAAACTAACTTTACTGACCCAAAATGAGGTAAAATAGCAAAAATAACATTACTGAATCTTGGCAATAAATGATTCCATCAAGTAAATATGCAAGTGCAAGAGAGAAGCGCCATGCTGAAGAAAGGGCAGGAGAGTCACCAAGTGTTCAGTGGATGCGATGAGAAATTCATAAATGCTGCACACATTTGCCATCAGTTATCTGAATCATGGATTTGTGAAACAAAAACCAATCATAAAAACTTCTGATGGAAACGAAGAAACTGCGACGGTTCGTAATTACATTGCTCACAAACCAGGAGATACAAGAAAGAGCGTGAGATTAAGGTAGTGACTGACGAGATTTCCAGTGTTCAGTATCGGTGTCCGTTTCAATTCAGTTATAGAATATTAAGGGTAGCAATACATTCCACATTGCAAAGGTGCGAACGCTCACTCCGCTGACAAAGTGAAAGCATAGCCTTGTCAAACCGCTCTTTGGAAACAAACAGATTTGAGTCAGCTTTCAGCATGGAACAGACCTGCGCAGAGGATGGATGTGCTGTGACAGTGACCATGCCGTTTCCATATTCAGATTCTTCCGCGAACGCAACTTCGCCTGCTCCATGGCCCCACCCTCCTCCCTGCGTCCCCCACCATTCCGGAGAGTTCCCCCAGTCTCCCGGGTCCCTCCTTCCCGCTGCCACAGCCTTCCCCCGCCCCTCTCCCTCCCTCCCTCCCCTCCTCCTCCTCGCTGCGCTAAGCTGCAGTGCCTGCGTGCGGAGCCCCCCCAGACCACAGAAGCGCAGCGCGCCCGCAAGATGCCCGGCCATGGCCCTGCCCTCCGCCTCCCTGCGCGCCCAGCAAGGCGGGAGGGCGAGGGCGAGGACCACAGCCATGGCGATGGCGCCCTCCTCCCTAGACACTGCCTTGCCCTGCGCGGCTAATGCTCGGGGCGGCTACGCGCACGTCCAAATCTTACGCAGCCAATCAGGTTGTGGAGGTCGCGCTGACTCAGCGACTCAAAGACACGTGTGCAGACGGTGCACCGTACTTTGTCGGCCGGATCGTTGTGCCCGTAAATCCGAACAGGCTGAGAAATTAAAAAACGAGTTTACTGAATTTCTCAATTTTCAATATTTTTCTCAATTTTTTTTTCAATTAGGGATGAACTTTGATCACTGGAGGTCGAAACTTTTCGATTTACGCAAGCGAAAGTTGTAAGAAAAAATTCAAAGACTTAGTAAGGTCGGTCGCATTTGTGGATTCCCATTTCTGCCACGTTGGTTCCGTGCGATCGAGGGATCCGGTTAACCCGGGCCCTATTTTTTCCGTACAACTCTTCCCGCGAGCCGATTACAGTAGGAATTTCTATACGAACCTCCGAGTCCACGCGCTTTGCGATCCACAAATCTCATTGTTGATCTGTGGACCCAAGGAAAACTCAAATTGAATACGAACGATAAGTAATTGTTTAATTTCCAATTGTTTCTTCAAATAAATCGTATTGGAATTCATTTCTCATTTCTCAAAATGAATCGTGTTCACAAATATAGGTTTTTTTTTTTAACTGGTTTTGAAAGTTTTTTTTTTGAGAAGCCAAAATCTTTCATTCCTTTTTTTCTCAACCTGTTCGGTTTTACTGTATACGACAAATGCGGCCGCCGGGAAACCAGCTGGCGCAAGCGTACGGAGCTGGCCGAGTCAGGCCCGGATTGGCTGCCGCAGCTTACCTCGTACGGTTGTCGTTTTGCCGCGGGCGGGCGGAACTGACTCGATCGTAAATTCTGACTGAGTAAAGACTGGGCCCCAGCAACGTCAAAAAATGCATGACGTGGCAAAATCTGATTGGCAGCTGCTGAGCTGAGTACCTTCCGTGAACCCGTTCCGTGGAGGACTGCCTTCACATGCACTTCAAATGATTCAGTAATATCTGCTCAGAGACAGGAACGCGCCTGAGTGAGCATGGAGCCGCCGCCTTCGAGCGCGGCCCGCTGGTCGGTCCGCCCCTCCCTCCCGGCGGCGCGTGCCTCCGTCCGATGCGGCGCGTGCGAGGGCGCTCGGCCGTCCGTCTCGCGCCCGCCTTGAACCCCGGCCCGGCCCGGCCTGGGCCGGCCCGACGGCCCCGAGAGAGAGAGAGATCTCGGCCTCCCGCCGGCCGGTCGGCGGCCCGGACCAGCCCGGCCCATAAGTACGGGCCGCGCGCCGCCTGTCAGGTGCTGGCGGCGGGGCTCTGAACGAACGAACATCTGAACAAGCGGCCCGGCGAGGCAGGCGAGGGAGAAGCCATGGCGAAGGGGGACAAGCCGACTAAGAAAGTGACCAAGGTGAGGGGAGCCAAATCATGTATTGTGGCTGTATTGTATTGTATGGACTGCGGCTGTGGCTTTCGCTCGTACTCGCGTCTGATGGTGCCTCGTTATGGAACTGGAAGCTGCAGGCTGTTGCTGTGGCTCCTGCGAAGGAGGCGAAGGCCCCTGCAAAGGTGGTGAAGGCACCGAAGCCGAAGGAAGCAAAGGCACCTGTGAAGGAAGTGAAAGCAGCTGCCACAGCAGGGAGTAAGAGGCCGCCGCCAAAGGCTGTTGAGAAGGCTGCTCCCCCTTCGAAGAAGGCGAAGGCAGGGGAGAAGAAGCCTGCACCACCTCCAAAAAAGGTGGAGGAAGAGGAAGACTCCGATGACAGTGACGAGGAGGACGAGGAGGTGAGTGTGTTTTCCGTGCCCTCGTACTATTTATTTTGTGCCTTAAATTGCAGGTGAGAGCTGACCTCCGACTTATCCAGCTGGGATAATTGTGTCTTTGGCGGATGCCGTCTGTTGGTATCTATTAACGATTTTTTTGCGGGCCTGATGCCCCTATTTTTTAATTCATAGAAACGCTTTGTTGAAATTTTAAATGTGTGCAGCCCGCTACTAAGCCGGCAGCGAAGGCAGCAGCGGTGAAACCGAAGGCTGCTCCTGCTCCTGTGGAAGACGATGATGAGGATGACGACGAGGATGATGACGACGAGGATGATGACGATGATGACGTGAGTTACTTCATCGCATTTTGAACTGTCCTTTCGAGTTAAATGTTCTTAATGAGCTGCTAGCTTTTTGCTTTTCAAGACTCCATATCTCCCCAGGTGCAATTCGTACTTTTATGCGATATGCCTTGCCCCTAGTCTACGGTGAGAAGTTCGTTACAGGTCATCAGTTCAGGTGCAGGGAAATGAGTGGGGCTTTCCCTTGAGGTTGCTTGCATGTGCAGGCTACTCCCGCATCCAAAACGCCAGCTTCTACGCCGAAGTCAGCCGCCAAACCAGCACCTGTGGAAGAGGATGACGATGATGAGGATGATGATGATGAAGATGACGATGATGACGACGAAGAAGACAAAAAGGTTAGGCACCAACCATCTCCTCTACATCAAAAAAAGTAATAGTCTTTTGCCTTGCACTCTTGACTATGTCCATGTTGAGAGCGATTTCGATGGCACTGATGAAGATGATTACGAATACGAAGATCGAGGACGGCAGAAGATGAAGCGGAAGAAGAGTTAGTGTTTGGGAATCTTGGAATCCAGATAGGAGGCATATGACTGCTGACCCTTTTAATACTTGAATATAATGGAGGATCCACTTACAATTCATATATAAGTATACCGTATTCCGTATACCGTATATCCAGGGGGGGTCCGATTAGGCTATATGAAAGTCTAGTAAGCAGGATGCCGTAATATATTGAACTTACCTGATCGTTGGGAGAAATCTCTGAATAATTCTTCACGCTCTGCCGCTTTTCAAGTAGCTCGAGAAGCAGCTCTATCTTTAGTGGAGACTTCCAGCGAATTGATCAGGCATTCTGAAGGACGTTGCAATGTCACAGGAATGCAATGCTTCTTTGCACGCATGCATCCTTTCTGTTGGTGCGTGGTAGTCTGTGAGTCGTATCTCGTTGGAGCGGTATCTACTGCCGAGGAGGGTAGCCTTGTATCACAATGTGTTGTGCATAAGACTCACATTGCTTTAGTTCCTAGGTCACGCAGAAACAGAAAACTTGGTTTCAGACTGAAATTTGATCAACTGTCTCATGTTTTTGAAATGAATCGTACTTGGACGTTGGTTCACGTATCCAAATCAGATTCAAATCAGATTCGTACTTCCTTGATCTTAGTCAAGGATGTACGTGACATAGTGAGTGAAGGGTGAGATAAGCCCGAGGGCAGGTGATGACGATGGGGCCAATGTTACAAGCTTTATGCTGTCTAGGTCGCCACAGCCTACAATACAACCGGTTCTGAAGAAGCTTTGAACGTGGTCGGGGTGGCCCAGGCCAGTCAGCCTGCAGTTAAAAGTAGCAGTACGGCTAAGGCTGGAGGCAAAGAGGCAGCGAAGGTCGTGCAAAAGGCAGAGGAAGACGACGAGGATGATGATGATGACGATGAGGAAGATGAAGACGAAGATGAGGAAGATGAAGATGACAGTGAAGATGAAGACGAAGAAACAGAGGTATGACTTAACGTCAGGACTGGATGAGAATTAGGCGAACATATACGTTACCAGCCTCCACATTCATGGTGCTATTTCAGTGCACTCATCGATTCCCTCTGATGCACATCATGGAAAAAGTATGGGCACTTGGCGAAGGTTGACGTAATGTCAATGAAGGTTAACCGGAAACCTCCGTGTGCTATTTGTGACAGTCATGTCAGCGTATTTCCTACAGATAAATGGGTAGGTATCAAGAAACATTTTGTATACTAATCAGCAATGGTTGGTTTGGCAGAAAGCTGTGAAAGCGCCAGTGAAGCAAGTGAAGACACCGACGAAGCCTGCACCCAAACCTGTGAAAGCCGATGAGGATGATGATGACGATGACGATGACGATGACGATGATGACGATGACGATGATGAGGAGGATGTGAAGGTATGCACTATATGCTTCAAGAGTAATTTTAGGCGGATCATCATGAATTGTGAGAATTTTTGCAGGCGGTGTTGTGGTTGATATGCAGCATTGTTACAATGAAGCTTCCTTGTGTGAAACTTTGGCGGGACAGTCGTCAGGGGTCAGCTCGCATGCCTAGTTCTTGTTTGTGATGTGCTTCCTAAGGCGGACAGACTCCGCGGGTGCCAATTTCTTGCGTTTCTTTCCAATTATATAAAAATAATTTTCTAGGTGGACATTTAAAGTAGTGAGTGATGTCTTGAAGAGCCCTTCCCTACATTTCGAAGCCACGCAGGTTGATGCCAGTTGCATCCTTAGTTTATAAGCTTACGGAGCTTGGGTGCTAATACAGTTTGCAGCCACCATCTGGTATCGTGTCTAGTTTTTTCGACAATTTGGACAAGTTGGCTATTGGTTTCAATCTCATTTTCAATGAAACGCTGTGTGTGTGGAGCTTCGCAGCCTGCAGCAAAACCCGCAGCAAAAGCAACTCCAAAACCATCTGCGAAGGTAGAGGACGAGGATGACGACGATGATGATGATGATGACGAGGATGACGAGGATGATGAGGATGAGGAGGAAGAAAAGCCAAAGGCGAAAGCAGCAGCTCCAACCAAAACAGCAGTGAAAGCTGCTGCGAAGGAGGATGATGATGATGACGATGACGATGATGATGATGAGGACGACGATGAGGATGATGAAGAGGAGAAGCCAAAAGCACAGGAAAAAGGCAAACCTCCTGGAAAGCGCACTGCGCAAGATGATGATGAAGAAGACGAGGAGGAAGAGGAGGAACAGCCAAAAGCAAAGAAACCAAAAATTGAGGTTAAAGGCTGAACCATTACACTTTGGTATCCCGTCTTTGGCTTTTTCTAACTAGCACTGAGTTAGATAGTATTCATTCAACCGTTGATAAATTACACAAACTTGAAATGGGGGTTATCTTTCGAGCAGAGATTCCTCGTTTTGTATTCCGGCAGACAGCAATGATTCTCGAGTGTTCGTTCATCTTTGCAGGTCAAGACACCCGTGAAAGCCGAGAATGGATCTGATTCAAGTAGTTCGACTCTATTTGTGAAAAATCTGGCATGGGGTGTTGGCCAGGATGAACTGTGAGATTTGTCCTCCTCCCTTTTTTCCTCTTTGTGATCAATTGTCTGTCAAACATCTCTTGTTTTTTTGATCTCGTCGCAACTTGTGATGATGCCAGGTTTGAGTTTTTTAGGAACTTCACATCCTGGTTGGAATTGCCCAGGATGTTTTGGAATCCTAATTGTACTTCAGCTTGGCTCCTTATAGCATAGTCACCAATTGTAAATTGGATTGTATGCCATTTTGGAGCAGAGGAGTGACTGCGTTTTTTTAAATGGGATAGAAGTTATGAAACGCAAGGACAGGATGATATGACGATATGCTCAGTACGTATGGTCATGGAATCGCTCCTTTGCTAATTGTAATGTGAGTTGATCCTGATTCACCTTTCCAGGTATGAGTTTTTCAAGGATGCTGGTGAAGTTGTGGACGTTCGCATTGCTATGGGTGAAGATGGGCGTTCAAGAGGCTTTGGTCACGTTCAATTCGCAGATGCTGCTGCTGCCAAAAAGGTTCGCTTATTTATTGAGTCAGCACTTCATGCCCTAGAACTTACTTCGGTGCTGATTTGATTAATGAAATTTGTGGCAGCTAAGACCTACGTGATGTTCTGCTGTAGCTATTAACATACATGATAGCCTAGTCTCAAGCCCTTTTCTTATAGGCAGAGCTAGGTCAAGCGTATATTGGCCTGAATCCAGTTTACTTTATTGACTTTTCTGCTCTGCTCATGGCCCTCCAATCCATTGCACACTTTCCGTCTGCTTGATTGCTGAGCCTTGGCGATCATATTTTGCAGGGATTGGAACTATCAGGTACAGAGGTGCAGGGCCGAGAAATCTTTTGTGACTTGGCTCGGGAGCGGTCTGGAGGAGGTGGTGACCGAAATGACGGGCGAACTCCCCCCAGCTGGGGAAGAGGGTGAAACTCCCGGCTGAAAACCAGATAGTGTGCCTTCAGTTTGAGTCAGTATCAGGGTTTATGCATTACGTGATCCTCAGTCGCTTTCGCACTGTGATATTGTTACACTCCTCAAATTTGCTGGAATCTGATAGTGCAACTCTTTCCCTTAAAAAGCATTCACTTTTTGCAGAAAATCAGCAGCAAAGGAATTGCTTCTTGAGTCACTGAAAGACATACTCACGTTGGGATGAGGGATTGCGTACGCAGAGGCAGGTTTGATGGCGGCGGCAGCGGCGGCGGCGGCGGCGGCGGTGGCGGTAGCAGTGACAGAGGACCAAGTGTCTTTGTGAAGAATTTCGATAAGTACCAAGATGTGGAGACGGTCAGTATTTTCTGCACTAATCTTGAACGTTCCATTAATAACCATGGCATCTCGTGTCTCAACTACTTTTCTATATATTGTTTGTCATGTTTTCATTTTTTTTTTTTTTTGTAATTGAACTATGCAAATCCAGGTCGGGATCCACTTGTGGTGTAAACATTGCAACATGTCAGTGCTGTCGATGGAAATTTGAAGTTAGTCGCAGCTCATACTTTTTTGGTCTTCAAGAAATGCAGAGGACGTCATCGTAGTAAGGGCGTAATCTGGTGGTTGTTTGCAACAGATCAAACAGCAACTCTCAGACACCTTCGCAGACTGCGGAAAGGTGGTGAATGTGCGTATCCCCACGGATAGGGAGACAGGAAATGTGAGGGGGTAAGTACTTGTGCCGCAGAAGTCTTGCAGGCCAAGCTCTGAGACGAAAGTAATTCACAGTGCTAGTTGCATTCGTAACATCTACAACGGGTGTGCCCTGCGCAGGTTTGCATTTGTTGAGTTTCAGTCAGCCGACTCTGTGGCCAAGGCGGCAGAGCTGAATGGAGTGGATGTAGGTGGCCGAAGTATTGTGGTCGATGCTGGAGGTGAAAGTGAAGGTGGAGGAGGAGGAAGGGGCGGGCGTGGAGGAGATAGAGGTGGACGTGGCGGGCGTGGTGGACGTGGAGATTTTGGTCGAGGTGGTGAGCATCTGTTCCTTAATCTGGTTTACGTTTTGAAGGCAAAAGCTCAATTTTTGAGTTGGAAGCAACAGGAGAAGTGAGGGGATTGGGGGGATGTTGAGAGTTGGGCAGACATCGCAAAGCAGAGATGAAACAAGTGGGGTAGTGGATGCAGGGATAGAATGGAAAATCTATATTCTTTTAGGTTGTGTGGTGTGGGCTTCCCATTTATTTTGTCTGAAATGTTAGATGCCTCCATAGTCACGGTAATAATGATACGCAGCACTGAAGGGGGTCTTCAGGTATGCAGTGTCAGCTAGTTAGCGGGTGCTGTGCCGGCCCGACTGCAATGTCGGACGAAGCATTTGTCAGTCATCCAGGCACTATGAAAGGAGCAGGGCATGTTTCGTAAACATAAGATATAGACGTCGTACTGACCGGGATTTTTGACGTTTGCAATTTTTTAGGCCGTGGTGGTCGAGGTGGCGATCGAGGTGGTCGGGGTGGCCGAGGTGCCCCCCGGGGCCGAGTGAACCTTGCAGCTGCAGGGACCGGTGAGCACAAACTTGAACATTTCCTCGCTTTGTTACATGGGATTGGCTCCTATCGCTCCTGTTTGTAAGCATGTTCATGTTATTGGCCTTGCAGGGAAGAAAACGACCTTCGATGACGATGATTGAAGGGTGCTGCTGCTGCCGAGCACAGCTGGCAGCTCCGCGCTGGCTGCTTATCTTAAAGCGTTCTGAAGTGCTGCGGGCTGGAGGCCCCGTCGGGAGGTGGGAGATGAGGAATGCGTTTTAAAGGCTCAAGTGGTTTGCAACCCTGGTCTAGGCCTTAGGAAGGTTAGAGGTGAAGAGAGCAGCACAGGAAGCTAGAAGCTGAGCGCCTTCTAGGGGAAGGGACTAGTGGCGACTCTTAGTCAGTACGGAGAAGGTTCTATGAAAGATTATGAAAGATATGATATGAAAGGTTCGTGTGTGCGTGAAGTGCGTTGTGAAAAAAAGGCCCCGTGTCCCATGGGGGCTGCATCATTTTGCACGCGACTTTGTGTACAGCTTTTGTGGCATGTTTGGGTTGTAGCTCGAGGATTGAAGGCGGCAATCTGTGGATGCGCATTCTCGCTCAACCGCAGTTGTGAAAAGTGGTGCAGGTGCGCAATGCTGCTGAAAGGGTCGAGTGTCACAGACCGTGCAAGTGAGGGAGAACAAGCGCCTGCCTGCCTGGGGCTTGAAAGACGAGGCACGGTGGGGTATAGAATGCTTGTGCAAGTTTGCACAGATCGGACCATTAGACAAACCAGTCGACTGGTTGGCAACCAGTGGTTGCGGACCGAAACAACCATTCGACTGGTTGCGAACCAGTGGCGCAGGACTGAAACAACCATTCGACTGGTTCGGAACCAGTGATCCAATGGTTGGCAACCATTGAATTTCTGAAATTATGCCTTTTTGCAAAAATGGGTCGTTTGTGTTTTTTGGTTGGTTGCCAACCGTTGACAACTAGTGTAACAAGCCTGATGCGCAGGCCTCTTCAAATAGGGGAGATCCCCTAAATATCGTAAATAGCTTATTTATGTAAGATTTTGAGATTAGTTTACGTGATTTCAACTTAAATACCACACAAGCCCCAAAAAAGCATTTTTTTGGTTAGAAACAAAAAGGAAATGAATTGCATTTGCAACCACGATAGCAATGATGTATATGAACTTTACTTGTTGGTATAACAACACGGCTTTAGAAACTGGTGCAACCTCTTCGACTCTTATAGATTGGTAAATTTTACCAATCAATTAGAACAACTGTGCATTTGGCAATCGCAACATATAGTTGCTTATTCAAAAACCCAATTGCACTGAAACTTTGTAGATCCAATCCTAAGCTCTCTATTTCCTTTTCCATCCATCATTAATTACTCCAAGTATCACTTTAGAATCCATCATAGTCTTAAAATTTCCTCACAAAAACTCTATTCCAAATCATAACCTCTGAAATTCTAGGTGTAGTCACAAAAGAAAAACTGAAATAGGAACTAAAATTAGAAATGAAATGAAAAATGGTCTCACTCCCTTAGGAGTTTTAGGCTGATCAAGACAGCTATAGAAGGGATGCAAACGACTCAAAGAAACCCTCGAAGAGTGGTCAAACTATCAAACTGTTTGCAGTGAAGAATGCCTTCCAATGAAAAGTCTGTCAACCTCTTTCAAAACTCGTCTTTCTCCCATCCAATTACTGAAAAATCAGACTCGACGGTAGCAGTGTTGGGAAATGATGAAGCAAGGTCTCCACAAAATTCTCGTCCGTACGTGCACGGTTTCGTCCGTACATTCCATATTTACGTGTTTTTACAAAACCAAGTTAGGGGACAGTCCCCTATCTTAAGCCGAAATCCCCTATTTGAAGAGGCCTGCTGATGCGTACAGATGCGTACGGATTCGTACAGATGAATCGTACGGTCGTACGGGGATTCTGTACGGCCGAACCGTAGTAGTGTTCTCCGAAACGCCGACGGCATTTTGGTAACTGTAGCGTTCAGTTCGCTACAACTAGTGATTTAATGGTTGCCAACCATTTGATTTAATGGATATAACCATTCGACTGGTTGCCAACCAGTGCCGCCAGATCGAAACAACCATTCGACTGGTTGCCAACCAATGGCATCCACTGGTTCCAAACCAGTCGACTGGTTGCCAACCAGTGGCATCCACTGGTTCCAAACCAGTCGACTGGTTGCCAACCAGTGGTTGCGGACCGAAACAACCATTCGACTGGTTGCCAACCAGTGGTGCCACTGGTTGGCAACCAGTCGACTGATTGCCAACCAGTAGACGTCCAACCATTGCCATCAAATGGTTGTCCAATGGTTGCCGATCCACTGGTCCGAACTGTGCAAGTTTGTCAGTTGCACGGCCCGCCGCTACACATCAGGGCCGGGCAGTCGTCCCAGAAACAACTTGCATTTGGAAATAAGAGTGTCCTTGAACTGTCAATTGGCAGCACTGGTCACAAAAAAGTTGCGCACACGACAGAGCTTGTCAAAAAGATACTGACAAAAGGAGTGCTAGAGAACAACTACCAATGTCAGCAAGGGGGGGGGTTTATACTCGTGAAGAGGTACAAACAGTAATGCATGTTTGCTGCATTCGGAAACCAACAGGACAATGGCCGTAGACGCTCCAACTGACACTTCGCTTATGCTCACACTGCGTTAAGCATAAAATCCAAACTCTCTGAACTTGAGAGGCAGCGCCGTATGTTCGTATAAACATTTTTATTTTTATTTAGACGACAGAATGTGGGTCCCATCGCACTTCGAAATGTCAGATCGACCAGTCATCATTAAAATTAGTTATCCGGGAACTGCAAACGCCCGGTGGTTTACTTGGACAAAGTACAACTGAAATTAGCTCTATGCTGACCTTGCTACGTTGGCTCGCCGCGTCGCCTCTGTTCGATGTGAATTTCATAAGTTGTCACTCTTAACTTAACGAAGGCTTAAGGCCTTCCTTAGTCCTAAGACCGTCAGTTAATCACCTTGAACAGATTATATTATTGCAATGAACATACGAGGGAAGCTGAGCATGACCGAGCAGAAACTCCAGGTCTTACCCCGAGTAGCGCGTTTGGCTCGTCAGCAGCTTTCCTTCACCCGGCGGCATCCGCAGAAGCAGTCAGTCAGGGCGGCCATGGACGCGGCGGCGGCACGTTGCTAGAAAGTCAGGAAAGTAGGGAAGTTGCGTTCCTGTACCGCCCCCCCTCCTCCCTCTGGCACCGGTCGAGATCTTTCACTCCCCCACTTGGTTCCAGCTGGCATTATGTTTGTGAGGCTCGCTACTTCCGTTGTGCGAAAAAAAGGAAAAAGTATGCTTGTTGGGCAAACAACCACATGACCTGTCTGAGTGCGGGTTGCACAGAACCGCATTCACCGAACTCGCTGGGAAAACAAATTGAAAAAAATTTGGACCATTTCTCGATTTGTGCGTGTCATCCTTGCGCAGGGGCCATGCTAATCTT
The DNA here is from genome assembly GCA_037447605.1 of Zygnema circumcarinatum. Lineage (NCBI taxonomy): Eukaryota > Viridiplantae > Streptophyta > Zygnematophyceae > Zygnematales > Zygnemataceae > Zygnema > Zygnema circumcarinatum. Next base: position 5,595,030 of record CM074804.1, read on the forward strand.
CTCTGTATCGTTCCAATTTTAACGGATGTCCCGAAGGACAATTACTATGATTACATTTTAGTATTTAAAAAGCAATCATAAAGCGCCAATCGGCCTTGTGGGAGAATAAATTCCACCCAATCCTTGTACGGTCTGATCCGTACATCTCATGAAATCAAGTCCGTCCGTACGGTTTGGACATGTTCGGCCCGAACTCGACTCGAACCTGTGATCCCGCGCATAGATCTAGCCACTCACAGACTGCCACGTCTGCCACGCCTGGCCAATAGGACGCTGGCAGATCGCTATTGGCACTTGCTTACGGTAAAACAGCGTGGACGTATGCTCTGCCTTCAGCGAGAGCCCGGGTCCGGCCTCATCTGTCTCTCTCTCGCCGTGTCCATGTGCTGGACGTCGCTCGTCTCTCACAACTCTCTTCTTCGCAGGCGTCAGTCTTCAGACTTGAAAGCGCAGGACGCTTCTGAGGTCTGACTCGGCGGAGGGAGCGGCCATGGCTGCCTCCCTACAGTGTCTCTGCGCCACTCTCCCTGCCTACGAAGCGCTCCGTTTCTGGCGAGCGTCGTCTCAGCTCAACTTCCGCGCCGCTTCACCTAGTCGCAGCGCACGCAGGCTTCGCTGCACGACCATTCAAAGGGCTCTGGAGGACGGTCGCCGTTGGCGTATAGGAAGGCAAGCTCTCGGAAAATGTAGGGCACATGGAAGTCAGCATGCAGGAACGGGAGGGGACAGGGGAGGCTGGGAGAAGTGGATACGGCTACTACTGGCAGTGCTGGTAGCAGTGCTAATGTTGTCAGTTATTTTAATAACTGCTGTGGCATTGGTCGGAATTATGCGGTCTGAAGAAGGTGCAGCTATGTTGAAGGTTGTGTTGGGATCAGCTACAGTTTTGGTCGCATCAGGGGTAGTTTTGAACGCCGTGCTATACGGCACAGGCTTCATCTTGGCAGTGTGCGCAGTCGTCTTTTCGGCTGTGTGTGTGCTGTTTGCAAGCCCTTTTTTGCTGCTTCTCCTTTTGTTTACCGGGATCAGCATGAAGAAGGAAGAAGAGCAGGACAATAAGGAATGAAGAAGTTTGGGTTTCAAGCTGCGGGGAAACGCGAAATGGGAACAGGAAGTCAACCAGCAGTGTGGAGCGCACTTTCAGGTATGTCCAATAATGCATGTGGAGCGTTATCTCCTTATTTGTAGAGTCTTCACGCTGCTTTCGGTGCTATTTTTATGCTGTCTGCATGGTTGAATCTTGGTGGTCGAGTAGCTGGATGTATGTCCCAATACCAGTTTCAACAATGTGCTTGTAGGCGAAATGACAAGTCGCACGTGGATGGCGAAATAACATCCGGAAGCAGGACTCGTCGCAATTCTCATGACATTCTTGTTCTCATGACATTCTTGTTCTCATGACACATCTGAACGATTATGTATGAAGGTTCAGAGAAGTTCAAGTTCAATAGCATTTGATTATGATTATTATTTTTGCTTTCTTGCAAGCAATTACGAGCAATGAGAACGATAGCTCTAACCCCCCCTTCAAGCCTTCAGCTGCATTTTTGGAAGGATGGACGAAGGGCAGAATTCGTGATTTTCTTGCTCTCGTGTCTTATGTGAAGAGGCTTCTCCTTGGAGCAGTTTCTCTGGTCATTTACTGTCTGCGAAGTTTGCTTCTGAATAACTTCATTTTTTAATACAATTTTGAAGTTGACCAGAAATTGTAATTCGTAATCAGTCGAATACATGCAGCATATACACATGGTTTTCCACATTGCTCACGATGAAATTGTATATTGCACTGCAATATAAAGAGAGGATTCGGCAGGGACTCACCTCCTGAACCTTATCTCTGGCCATCAAGCTGCCCTGGTTTCACTCTCTAGCTTTGCCCGGACTGTTGACTCTGTGGACCCTCATTGGGAGTACAGCAGGAAGTGCTGCCTCATAGAGTTGAACCACACCACATCATCATGCCACATGGCCATCAGTTCGTCTGCACTCGCCCCCTCCTCAACAGCTTCTCTGAAGGCCTTGCTCCCTGTGAGCATATCCACCCAATACGTGCCCTTATCGCATCGCCAGCTGAAGGAGTCCCCGTACATCTTCCGAATATTGACTAGCAACGTCGCCGCCACCTGAAGTGGATTGAAGAGCCGGCGGTCGATCACGTGGACCTGCAGCTCACCCCCCATCATGGGCTTTTAGGGTTTACCTGGAGCAAAAATGCATGGTCATGTATGGATGCGCCTAAATGCAACTTCAGCACCAAGCGACAACCAGTCCCGAGCTGCGAATAGTTGACGACATGGACAAAAACTTCAGCAGAGCTCTACTTTCCTCAGGTTATTTTAAAGAAGAAAGCAAAAAAAAAAAAGAACGAAAGCACTGAAAGCACTGAACAGGAACCAGCCGCTCAGTAACAAGGGGACCTTTACGAAAGAGGGTTAGTTGCCCTTTCTCCCACCTGTACTCCGCGAACAGGTTTGCCTGCGTACTTGCTGAAAGTCGGAGTGAAGGCGACTTCCCGAAAGAGGGCTCCGGGACATGAAGCCGCCCTGACGGCCTGAGCCAAGCGGTAGTCCAGCCATGGCGCCCCTATCTGCACAGGGGCCGTGATTGTTGGAAAAAAGGCATCATGGCCCAAGGGCTTATTACGGCGGTACCTGTCTTTATCCTGCCACTTATGCAAAAGCATTTGCTTGAAAGTTTAACTGAGCCGGCTTACGTTCACCCAAACCTTGAATTTCTCTCTGGGTTGGCTCTCAATTGTGATGCAAACTAAACCACCTTTGATGAAGCCACAATACTTCAGGACACGGTACTGGCAAATCGCATCATACAGCTATCCATTAAGCAGAATACTATACCCACTTCTCATGTAGACGTCTAGAGTAGAAAGTTTGAACGTTCAAACTACTGCAACTCAGCCCATCTTCCTTCCCAAAGGGCCCAAGATTCTTACCAATTCGAAAGGCTGGGTTGTACCCCGGCCTTCAGAGACGTTTGTGCCCTGCAAAGCCCACATCTGCCTATAAATGACACTTGAAGGTTCAACGAGGCCTGCTATTTTCCCTTGATGAAGGCCTATTCGCAGAAGCCAAATGATGTCATGAAGGTAACGAGTTAGAAGTGTCAAACTGTTGGCTGACAAATGATGATCATGTTATGCACTCTACAACTACTACACAAGCTGCCGCTTTTGGAATTCAAAAGGGCAGAGTAGCTTGCCACACAACACACCGTTTTCCCACAGTGAGAGTGATATGGAGGGCTTTAGCCACCTCAAAGAGGCACATGCCGGGGTAGAGGAGAGCGGTAGTGGGTGTGGGCATGTTTGGAGAAGGCGCCACCCATGGCCTCTTCAAGTCCTCATGGAGCATGCCACGTGTCCATCCCTTAAGGGGAATCACCTCCAAGGACACCTGCGGACAGGGCAGGGCAAGGAAACCCAATGCCTTGAATATGACAATTTTTTACCTCAAAGTGCCAAATCTGAACTCTTCCAACCATAGCATAGTGAGGGAAATATTCGACAACTAATTAAATGTCCCAGCATTGGGGTGCAAACTGAGGAGGTGACCTCAGCAAAAGCAGATGTCGAGGTGTCTTCCAGGACAGGTGTCACTCAGGAAGACAGATGTTTGAGAAAAATCACTTTAGGGACCAATCAGGAGGGCCCACCTGGCGGCATCACCTGCCTGCCTGCCTCTGCAGCGACATACTCCGAGTTGAATAGAAGCGCCAATTCCGCAACTGTCATCCCATGGCGGAGAGCGATTGACTGCAGGACAAAGGAGCACTCACTCAGCCAAGGTAAATAGACACCTCATGGAAGCCTATGGGAAAGAAAAAAACGATTAATTTCGTAAGAGGAGTAGCAGATTCATTGTGCATTACTTTCAAATACTTATACGTAGCAGAAAAGGTGAAAGGCCAAGTGAGTGAAACATCGCAGCAACAAAATGAAGAGCAGGTGGCAGCCCTCGTTCTGCACCTTTCGGCCCACAAATGAGCTGAATTCTGCGTTAAGAAGGGGCCCATCCACCGCTATGCCGCCAATGGGATTCGGACGGTCCGGAACAACAAGACGGATGGGTCGGGGGGCCATCGCTGCCGCCACCATGCAGTCGTAGAGGGTCCAAATGTATGTGTAGAAGCGCACCTTCACCGAGGGCAATGGAGAGAAACAGTCGGAGGAAGTAAAAGGCATTGACTGTACAGATAATCCCAGAATCTACAACCTGTACCGAAAATAAGCATTCAAACTAACAAAAACATAAAGAAATAGGGGCACGACCACTGGCTGGTCAGTGGCAGCGTTACTACTCGCAATCCAAAGAAACGGGGTTAATGAAATTTTGGGTGGGGGGGAGGAGGGAGGGAGGGAGGGGGGGAGAGGAAGGAGGAGGGGGAGGGGGCATACCCCAACATCCTGCATGTCAAAGAGAAGTAAATCCACTTGAGCCTTCTCAAAAACCGCCGTTAGAGTGCGTCCTCTCTGCAGATATGGCAAGGAGATGGACTTTCTAAGTATCCGAACTTGATGACTTTTAGGCTTGCCACCATTTGTTGAGTTATAACACTGCCACGGGCAAGAGCCGAAACTACTGTGGCAGATCTGATAGAGTTACACCTAAAGCAATCATTCTTTATTGGATTGGTTGATCATTAAGTAGGAATATCTCAGAAATTTCGAAACAGTCAGGAGCTTGCACGCTGGTTGTTCGCCTTTATTGGGGTCCCCAATTCAATGTATCCTTGAATGTCTAGTGGCTTCTTAGATTTTATCGCCCCCACCTTTTGGTAGATATCATAAACAGGTACTTGAGTTTGCTGGTCAGTTTGAGTTCCTTCCGAAGACCCCGCCTGCATTTCACATTTCCCCCTCCCCCTCACACATAAAAACAACTAAACTTCCCATCCTCTCACACATGTGGACTAGTCATAGTAAAGTTGAAACTTGGTTTTCTTGCTCTTTGACAGGCAACTCTGACATCACCATGTCCCCTTTAGAACGCCCCAGCTTCGTTAAACATTTAACGTTTCACTTTGTATTTCACGGGAACAGTACTTAGGATGCCAATATTCCCATTACAGCATACCTGGGCTGCCCCACGAAAGCCATGCTCTGGGCCAAAGATTGCCACCAGCTGCACATTGTTCGCCATATGAAGAGTGTCCACCTGGCAACACATGAGCTAGCCATGTAAGGGAAACAAAATCATTCAGCGAGGTGACCTTCAGTCAAGGTATATTCGCAAATGACCGAGGGCTCTCAGCAGAAGGAAATATTTCGAAGGAGCCTTGCAGCTAGGCTAGCCCGATGGAGTCCTAGAAAAAGTACATGAGTTATCTTCAACCCTCTCTTCTGATGTTCAGGGACGCACTTGCCACGCTCAGATGGGAAAGCTATTTACGAAGAGAAAAAAATATAGAAAATATTCGACTAAAAATCCGAACCTCCTCAATATGTGCAACCACGCGAACTCCAAATGAAGCTAACGATGAGCCTAAAAAAAAGGACTCCAGCTGAGTTTGGAGCAAGGAGAGACATGGAAAACTTTCAAAACTTGAAACGTATAACTCGAGCATATAAAAATAGGCCACAAACCAGGTGCGCCAAATCTGGAAAAACGCTTGTTGCATTAGCAATAATTCCAACCTGCAAATTCCACCGCTCTAAACTGGGCAGTCAGTCGTCAGCGGTCAGTTGTCAGTTGGTTCCTGGTGTGAATGTCTACATCACTCCAAGTGAGAAGACGTTCTTGAAATATGCCATCGCATCCTATCAAGATCTGACAAAGCCCTCATGAAATTATGAGCCAGAATATCGAAAACAAAAACACTGGGTGTATTCCTATTGTCGTTTAGCCCTTTTGCTGTAAAGAAAAATTGTCAAAGCCGGTTAGTTTCGTTCCATAAGGACCGCTTGGATTCATTTGCTCCTTTCCCGAGTAAGCGCGATTTGTATACCTTAAAGTCATCAGTTGCAATCAAGGATGAGGATATACTGCTACATGATTATGCATTCAGGCTTATAAGAAAGTCAGATGACCTTCGTGCGAGAGAAACAGCGCCCTTCCTAGTTTGTAACAAATTATCGAGCGAAATGCCTCCCAAGCATTTTTTATAATCTGCTATTCTTGCTCCAATCTTCGCTAAAAAAAGGCTTATCTGTTCAATAACATGCATTTTATTATTGAATATTACATTGCAAACCAACATTTTGGTATGAAAATGTAGTGCGAATGAATAGAGCGAGATTAGAAAATGCAGCCGCATGAGAATAGAAACATACCCTGCAGTTTTGAAGCTGAAAGAAGTCGTTCTCTGCAAGTACCTCGATTCCAGTCTTGAAAGCTTCAGTCCTCACCGCATTGGCAATAGTTGAGATTGAGGAAGACTCTACCTCATCTACTGTCAGCTGACGCTTGCGCAGCCTGCGCAGCAGCAAGGGCAGAGATACGAGCATGGCGCTCAGGGAAACTGCAACGGGCTGCATCCTCAACCAGACACAAACTCTAAAAACCCTGCAAGGCGTATTGCTGCAAGTAAAGGGTCTCCTCCAGCAACGACATGCGAGACGCGAGCGGTCTGCTTGAAACTCGCACATCCATTTTGTGACGTTCTTGGACGCCTCTCCTCTTCAACCTGAAACAATGTAAGGGAATATGGCTGATGGAGGCATCAAGCGCTTGTTCCAGATAGTTGACGCTACTAGAAGGCATGTCGACTCCTGCATGAAGGAGCAAGCAGATGCAAGCTCATTCAGAATTTCCCACAGGGGATTCTCAAACTAGGCGCCGAGAAGTGCCAGGAAATCTTGTAGGGAATTGGACGTAGAAGCGATTGCTCACTTTATCACAGCAGCAGGAAAATGCCATCACAGAAAGGGAGTAGAAGGCCATCAATGGCGGCAAAGACGACCGAGGTGTATGGTTTTGTGGGCAGCATAGCAATTGTTGTGGCTTATTGTGAGTGCCGAAACTCAAAAAAATGCCCAAGATTCTTCCATATGTGACATCTGTTTTGTGTTTCCGGTTCTCCATATACTTAATGCTGAAAATCCTTAAGGTGTTAGGGATGCCATACGATTAGAAGCTGTTCGTCTGACGCATTCTCAGTGGGACAGGCCTTCTGAATTCTAGCAGAATTTTTTGTTCTCAGCACATTTTCCTCTAAAAATAGATACACAATGACTCGTAACGTTTCTTTTCATTATCGTACTCTGGTTCATCGTCCAAGTCCTAGGAGTTTACCAATGCTCCAAAGGCCTTAACAATAAATTGTGGGCATTCTCAGCACAGTATACCGTACTCGCATAGGAAACTGGAACTGGATGAACGCAGAATCATCTAAATTTCCCCATAACTGCATTTCAGGATGTGATTGCTTCTTCTCGACAAACGACAGCTCTTTACTGTGTTTTGACGATTTCCCTAAGAGTCAGACAGCGAGAACCTGCAATGTAAATGTTGCGAAGTTTTTGTTTTCGTTTTTTCATTTGATACGATTATGTTTACGAAAGCTATTGTCACATTCAACTTTGGAGGACAAACAAAATTTCTGAGTGCATACGATAAAGATGAAAACATTTAAGGATATTGTAAGGATCTCCACAGTATCTTTTCGTCGCTGAAGTGTACTAAATGGCAGCGTCAAGGCGTGCTCTCATGGATATAGAAAATGGCCTTATAAAGGAAGCCCTGAATGACGTTGTTTGAAAGGGAACTGTGTCAATCTTTTTCCAATTGAAATGTTTGCAGTTGTGCAGTTTCTCTTAACGCTGTTCTGTTTATGAGTTCCTTGACTGCCTGCGTGTGCTGCAGGGTTATACGTTGTCTGGGCTTTTGTTCCCGAACCTTGGCTTCACGCCATCGGCATCACTTATTACCCCTCCAAGTAAGTTTTGCAAAGAGTGTAAAGTCATGTGTAGCATTTCAACATCAGCGCATGTTCCGGGACTTATTAGCAGAGTAGACTTGCAAGGCCCTGCTCTCTTCCTTCGACCCCTCTGGCTTACAACTAGGTCTATTATATTCCAACATTAAAGTGTTGCTTCGTTCTCTTGATGTTCCAGTGTTGCATCTGTGTTATTGAAAATGGTGTTTCCCAGCCAGCTAATCCTTACTCCCCAAGTATGTGTGTTATGTTGCAATGGAGAGTTGATGGCGATTGATGTCCTGTGTACTTGCTTTGCGGCTTCTGGTTCACAATTACGGTGCAAAAAGATCGTAACGAGAGCTTGGTGGACTTGGGGCAGAGCAGATACTGGGCTGTAGTGCTCCCAACGTACTGTCTTGTAGTGGTGTTGTTGGGGCTCTTGGGCTATACGGCCTTCAACCATCTGGCCAAACTATCACCCGATTCTATCCATACCATATACGGTAAGCGTTCATGTGCCCTTGCTCCTTGGTGTCGACAAAAACACGCATGATTATAGAGCCGGTCTCAGTGTGAGGGCTTGCTTGTATTGTAAGCAGACGAGTTCGCTATCACGCCTGTTGCGCCTTCACCTGATGCGGATGAGGGGCGAATGGAAAGACCAATCCCCTCCATCTCCGACATCTCATTGCTTGAGATAAACAGCCTCTTGTTTGGCAACACTTCCAAGGCGACGATGGAGGCCAGAAAGGCATTGTTGGACACAAGCAATCCTGTTGAAGTCGGGAGCGTGTCGTTTCGAGAAAGCCATAATGGCGCTAAGTATGAGAGTGCCAGTGAGTTTGCTCCAAAAAACCTTATCTTAGAATTTGATGGGAGGCAGTCAGCAAGTGAGGGAAGGGAAGACGAGGCACTGCAGGCACTGTGGCGACGGCGTAGAAGAAAGAGTGAGGACGATCCTTCATCCAGCATGGTTTCGTAAGCAGCGGGAGGCATTCCGCAGATATGGAGAGGACAAGGGATATTCCATTTTGTACCATACACTGACTGCACAAGTCTTTTCCCTGTTTGTTCACAACTTGAAACAAGTTTCTCATCTCAATTTCCATTTAGTGTGAACCTCACTTGAAATTGACAGGTAGCGTGCTTGACGATGGAAGCACTGCATCTCTTCAGTAATACTTTTAGCATGGTTCCTATGTTTTCAAGGCCTGCCTAGCCCATACAGGGCATGATGCAAATAGTTATCCAAAGGCGCCATTGAAGCAGGGAATCATCCATCGAGGAAACGCCTTTCAAAGAGTTACACTCTCACAATACCGTCCTACCCGCCACAAAACTCAAACACAGCTTGGGGCGGCCCAGCTGCTGCTCCACCACCTTGATTTCCACCGCCACTCTGTCCAAGACTCGGTACTTTTGCTTGCCATCCCGCGACTCCACTGTGAGGTGCGCCTCATCCACAATCCACTCCCCCCCAGCGCCTTCAGGGGAGCTTTTACTCTCATGCTCCTTCCCTTTCTTGGAGGGCTTGCTAGTGAGGTACACAGGGCCTTCAATGCCGTACCTGCAACAGTGAGAAAACCATTAACAATAACTTCACCACTTCCAAAATCATCATTTTTGTACAAGTTTCCTTCGCGCTGAAATTCGAGCTCAGTGGAGTAAAGAATAGTAAGGACAAAAACGAAGGGTAATCAAGGAGCGGGGATGTGCTCATAACGATGAGAGCAGATGCAAATTCTCCCCCTCATGACCTCCCACATTGGTCCTTACTTGGGAACGAAGACAATGAGTCCGTCCGCTCGTATGGCCACAACTCGCGCATCTTCAGTGACAGGCCTGTCCATCTCCAAAGGGCCACAGCTCAGCTTGAATGCCTTCTCTCTCTCATGCCTTCTCTCCTCCATTATGAGAGACATACACGGTTCAGCAAGTCCTTATGGAGAGAATGAACTCACCTTGTCTTGAACCACACTAAAGTGTAGAGCTCAACAGATGCCCGCCCAGCCATCTGTGCGTTCCGATGACGATAGTTGAGATCTGCATTCCAAAGTACCCGAATGAAAGGTTTTACAGTTTTGTAAATGTGGGAAACGCTACGCAAGAATGTCGCTTGACAAACTGTTTTGAAACAGATGGCATGCTCATTGACATCATTTATGGGATTCACGCGTCCAGACTCACTGTCAGAAAGTGATTTCATTCCCGCCTTGTCTCGCATCTTGATAGGCAGAGGACTCAGATCAAGGGCAGCCGCCAGCAGTCGGTGGACAATCACATCTGCATGACACAGCCAAAGACATTCCCCCGGTTTCGGCATGTGGTATGCATACAACATTCCATTTTTAAGACTCCAGTGCCTCCCTCAATTTAGAGGTAAAGGCATCCCTGAAGTCTGCTCACTCCACCTTCGCTGTGCATCCCAGAATAATTCTGTGGTAGACGAGGTCATTTGATCAAGTTCCCCCTTTTGGACACTGAAAATTGCAAGCTTTGTCCATTAAAAACATTGCTTGCACTACCGGCTGGTGGTCTATGTCTCCGCAGAAAATCTACAATTCTTCTTTGACCTACATGAGGTCCTTTTCACACAACAGAAAAGACTGCAAGTTTCTGTGAAGAAAAAGACACAATATTTCCACGCAAGCATTCCAAAGCCATGAATGTTTCTCTAGCTCACATAATTGAATCTCAGACATAGAGATATTATTGACATATGAAAAATCACCTGCATATCGTCGGATGGGCGAGGTGAAGTGAGTGTACATGGGAGCCGCAAGACCATAGTGATGAAATTCAACCACTGGCAGCTCCCCACTTGGAAAGTATACCGCCTGGCAGAGACTTGCTTCGAAAATTAGAATAGAACTTTGGAAAATAGGCAGCTCAGTTCGAGAAGTAAAGCTGCCCTTCGCCTGGGTGGAACGGCTTCAATTCCAGAGGCAGGCATGGAACTCCCCTTGACCGATTCAATCACCTTAACAACGACAGACGTGCAGTCCATGGCAGGCCAGACCTTGACTTAAAGAGTCACCTTTGACATCTCAAGCTACATTGTACAAACGAGCAGCCGCACCTGAGTCATGCAACGCGTGGCCAAAATTCTGAGCAGCTTGTTGAAGAGTGGATCTTCGGACTGCATCGCAAGCACAAGAAAACGCCACACATTCGTGTGAGGGCGATCAAGGGACGGAGGGAGGGAAATGAGAGAAAAAGGCGAAAAGGGTACAGAAAGTAGAGGGAGGGCAAGGTCAAAGGCCCAAGCAAGATGACGAATACGACAATACTGGCCTTACAGCAACAATTAGCTTATTAAATCTCACGGCATTCAAATGCAGGCGCTGCAGTACTTGAAGGCCATCTACAGATGGAGAGACTGCAGACTGCAGGCTATGCTTTGGTTGTCCTTTGGGAAGAGAACACTCACCACTGCAGAATCAAGCGAGTCTGCAAGCGCTTTGGAGGAAGAGATGTCCAGCTTCACCCCTACAGCAGCTGCAGTGCGCAAGAGGGGTTCCAGCATTTTGGCAGTTGGTGTAGGATGTCGTCTGTGGAGAGCGAGAGACGGGGAAGGAGAAAGGAAGGTCGGGCGGGGGGGAATAATGGAGAAAGTGAGAAAGGGCGAGAGAGAAAGGGGGGAGGGGAAAAGATGGAGACGGGGAGGAACAGCAGGAGAAAAAGGTCAGATTCCGGCGAACTAGCAAGAATCCTTCACTTCTCTTCCTTGTGGGACACTGATTTCTTCAATGTCTGTTAACATGTCAAGTCTTCTTGCATGTTCAGACTCTGTATTCATGGGGATACGTATTCCCTCTTGCCACTGTCGCCTTCATCTCCCAATTCTACCATCATCGACGAAGGTGAGAACAGCAGACTGCCATTTATTGCACGTTTTTTTTTTTTTTTTTTTTTTTTTTTTTTTTTTTTT
>CM074804.1:5608161-5629184 GCA_037447605.1 Zygnema circumcarinatum
TTTTTTTTTTTTTTTTTTTTTTTTTTTTTTTTTTTTATGGGATCCTACCCATAGCTCAGTTGTCTATGCAGCCAGAAGAATGCCTGGGCATCATACCAGACTCCCGGTGGTGCCTAAGAAAGGTGATAGTTGTACAGCAGCCCTAAGCATCTCCTCACCGTAGAAGAGAACAGGGCGGAAAGTGTTGAAATATCTTTTCGGCAACAGAAACATTTGCAGCAAGCATGAACTCCTCCACCATTTGGTTTGTCTCCCGCAACTGATACATGGCTGTGGAATTTCACATTGACGTGATTAGATTCAGTAAAAAGTACAAAGTACACCTACCAAGTCCTGGAAATGTCAAGAGGATGTCTGCAGTTTGGTGAGGGCAAAAGTAAACACTTAACTAGTTCGTTCATGAAATAGGAGAAGGGAAAATTTTGCATTTTACCTACGTCCAATGGGTTGTGCGTTTCTGTGTCAATCACAAATTTCACTTCAGGAGATGCTAAGGTCAGAGCACCATTTTGCATCCTCCGTTCCCGCATAATCTGCATTCATACTCACAACAGTAAAACCTATAGTCAGTAAAACATCATGGTCAGTAAGAACAGGATTCGAGCGATATGTCAGAAAATAAAACCACCCTTTGTTCATCCTCCAAGAATTTGTGTCCCACTCACCTTAGCCAACCGATTCATGTTGCGTAAATCCGTTGTGACGGGATCTTTCATGCGACTGCAGTAACCCACCCGTTAAGATAATCACATTATTTCACAGCACACCGGAATAACAGCAGCCTTTGAAGGCCCCTTGTGCTCCAATGTCAGACCGTTGACAGCAGGACCGGGGGTTATCGGGGGAAGGAGGGAGGTAGGGAGGAAGGGAGGGAAAGGGAGAGGGAAACCTATCATCCATCCGCAGCTGCGCCTCGGCATACGAAAAGGCTGCTCTCGATTTTATTACACTTTTGGTGAAGCGTGTCGAGACAATCTCCGCGTTGGGAGTCATTTCCTGTGAAGCCAGTCCACAGCACATTCCAAAGACCATCAATAGGACCTTTAAATTCAGGTTTCTCGTGTGGCCACTCATACATCATAACTCACATGACAACTATCCAGTACCGACAGGTCAGCAGTATGGATATCTGCACTGATTCCTTCAGCATAGGTGCAGCGTCATACCCAAAGAATGGAGAACGCCAGTCTTTCCACATCCGCCCTTAAAGAACATATATCTGTAGCGTCCCAGAAACTCCAAAGCTGGTGTTAGACAGGTTATCCTTTAGACTGCCCATCTAATTGGAGCATTGTTGGGTATTGGTGATATACCTTCAGTAAGCGGTTTTGGCAACATATCAATACGACGCTCTACCAAATACACCGAGGTCCCACGCTGGGAAGCTTCCTCATCCAACGCAGTCCCTGGGAGAACAAAGTTTGTAACGTCGGCAATGTCTAAGGGGGTATGCTGGTCAAGGAATTGAAAATCAGTACAGTACGGAGTAAGCCCTACTCGATAAAGTCTAGATAGAGGGCTGAACATCGTCTTTCAATGAACTCAGCCTATAGCAGCTTCTGCACTAACCGCTGCTTTGGGACAGCCAGTAAGTGGAACGGAATAAGGATACGGACTCCGACTTGGAAATTTCCATTTGGCAGGCTGACACAGTGGAGAGCATCGTCAATGTCACGGCAGCCTGCAAGCCATGGCTAAGGTTCATGGTCAAGAACGTTGAACAGAATTGGGAAGGCGAAAAAAGAACATCTTTCAACCCCTTTATTGAACATTTCGAAAAAAGCTGCAGTGAAACGGAACAAGCGAAGTCACCTGGCGGATCAACACTGAAGCATCCAATATGACGTAGGTCCTCCCTTGTAGGATTATTGAGCTCCTCAGGCGGCATTGACCAAGGCAGAGGGGGTAAGCATGCCAGCACCTGCTCTGAGAAAGGCCTTGTGTTGATATCATTCTCAATCAAAAGTACCTGCAGAAGAGAAGCAGCAGCAGTCAGAAATGAGTCCTTTGCAACAAATCGATCAGGAATCATCATCCAATAGATACTTCAATTGAAGAAGTTGCCCAGTAAGTTATAACAAAGGTTGACTAAAAAATCCCTCAAATTACGCCTGTCAACAGCACTCGTGGACCGGGAATACCTCACTCTCAGTGGCCTTATCTCCAATGTCTCCTAGTGTTCGCACATAGTGGCCGGTGGGATACGCGCTTGTCCGTTCCCATGAGTCAATTGACACCATGATCCTCTTACTTAAGAGACTTGTCAACTGGCGTGTTTCAATACGAATTTTTGGAATTCTTCTGTCGGCACAGCAAAATAGGACCCTCTGTACTGATCCGGTCTCAGCAGAGCCTTTTGGTGGGTCTATGGAGCCACAATACCTGCACAGCACAATATCCGACGTTATGAGTGGAAGGACAGTTATAGTATCACCTTAAAAATGAATATGAACAACGGGAAAGGAACTAACGCCCAACTTTATCCCTTCTGAAGCTGCAAGTGGCTTTCACTCACGGCCTCCAGTTGCGTTTGATGATGCCTACAACGCGCCCGGTAGGCCGTGCAAAGTTTGAACGCTCTTTCGTCCCATTTTCAGAGCTGCCTTTTCCTTCTTGCCCAGCAGTATTTCTCGGAGCTTCTTCTACCACGTCGGGTGCCAAGCCAACCTCTTCCTCTACCGCGCCATCTTCCACATCTGTGGCAGAGCATGGAGTGACACCAATAGAGGACTGTTATACCAGGCATGCTCCGAAGGATGATAAGGAGGATGAGGAGGGGTGCGGGAAAAAGAAAAACAAAGCTTAAGAAGAATCAGCTGTGACACGTGGCAGACAAGAATCAAGAAAGAAACAAGATCAAGAGACTCAGGTCATGTCAACACGCCTTAACTTACAGAAACAATACAGTAAATGAGGCAAAGTCTATGTCACCTTTTTCCACGTCCTGCAATTTGTTAGCTCCACTCTCTCTCCACTGCTCCTCTGGAAGTAGCTCCACAGCCACAATATCACCATCAACTGCGCGATTCATGTCCAAACGACCGTGAATAAGAACCTCATCGCCAATACTTTCGCTTCCCACATGTGCCTCAAAGCAGTTGTAGCGATTCACCCGCAGTTTTCCCTGGTGATATATTCCTCGCTTCAGACCAGCGTTGATATCCGACATGGGCTTATGCTGCACCTCCTCACCTCCTCATGATCAATGAGCCCATTGTCCAACTAATGCATTAAGCATAATCGAGTACCCTTCAATTCATTTGTTCTTCTTCTGTTCAATGGTTAAGAAGATCCTAATTCACATTATACTTTCATACCTGTAAACTATTCCTTCGTCTCTGTTGTGTCTTAACTTTAGAAACCTGAAGTGGTTCATTACTCAACCCTCATAATGTTTTTCTGGAAGTACAGCAAACAGCTGAAGGTTCTTCTTCTTAAAAACATGCAGTTGCAAAAGTTAAGGTAGGTTACGCAGTGAACATTGATCATCCTAACGGCTCACACATATTACGCTGCGACTGTCCTTTCTGTAAATTGGTCTTTGCTCCTACTACCAGCGAAGGATCCTTAGTCTCTCAACGTTTCTCACCATCTGAACCACGAAAATGGTTTTCACATAGGCTTGTGGTCCAGTTGCAGATTAAGATCTACCTCTGCAAAGATTGCCTTTCGTTTGGCGGAACGTCCGTCGACTTCCTCAGCAGGTGCTGCCTCTCCCTCCTGCGTCGTAGCTCCAGCAACTAAGTCAAGCAGCTCGGGCTTCCCCAAAGACTTGACATATGTATGCACTGCAGCCATGGCACATTCGTCAATGCATAGAATGAGGGACATGTGCTTGTCATTGATCACACATATAACAACCAGATTTTGAATCCTTGAGAAACGAGGAGAAATGGATGAATAAGCTATAAAAACGACCCGACTTCCTTGCCGGCTTCTTTCATTTGCAGAAACATGCAAGCCCATAGATTTGCCGCCAAACAAAAAAAATCTTCCGTAAGGGGATCGATTTCAAGACTCACCTGTCTGTGCAAGTATCCCATCTGCTTGAGCTTTTCGAAGATTCTCCATGTCGTTGGTGAGCAACAAAAACTTAACATGTGGCCCAAGGTGCTCCATGTACCACTTGCTAGCTTTCCGTATCGCTGCATTTCCAATGTTCAGTAAGGCCAAAGTGACATTCAGTTTTTCGAAGGACATCCCCAATGCAAAGAAAGACTGCAACTAGCAAAGTTTTGCAGAAGGCTGAGTAGAGATGGTGGGTGTAGAGATTGTGGTTCGTGTAGAAATCACATCTTCTGAAGTATGTATTGCTCACCTCTATCATTCCGATCATTCGCAGTCTCTCCGACTTCTGCTTTTATGTATGTGCCCCTGCATAGCCACGTACACGTTATATCATCTATCGTCCTGAGGAAGAGGTGTGATTCAGCTTCCCACATATGGTCATACATCCAATACACTGAAGACTGGACACAAACGTTGTTCAGATCTATCACTAACGAAACCAATTCCAATATATAATGCATGTGGGCAAATAGTTAAAAATCCTGTGATAGCTAGTGGGAAACAAAAAGTTTCTTTCCCTGACAACGAATAGCACGCCAAAGTCAGAGAAACTGTGGAAGACACAAATTTTCTTTTATCAGTCTCAAATGGTATTCCCTTGATCCCTATAACTTACTGAGAATCCATCCTTCTTTCCTTCCATTATCGTGCTCTACTCAGCAGCCTCTAATTCATCAACAAAAGCTGTTGTTTCGAGAAGGACCGTAGTTGATATGGTCAAGCTATCCAATCTCAGTTAACATAGATAGCTACAGTCTCTTCCTTTCCATTCGCTATACCCGCTCCAAAAACACTACTTTTCTATCAAAACTTCCACGGAACATCTGTCTCACCAAATTTTGGCCAAATTATCAAAGTAATTATATGAAGGAGTGCGGAAGCTGCAAGCTGTCTTTTCGGATAAGACCAGCTAAATAACGCCACATTGACCATTGTTTTCACGCCTTACATTAACCAGTAACCTTGTCACAAAGTACACCTTGAATATCCACCTCCAGTTACTCAAATGACCTTGTTCACGTAAGTGATGCATGAGCAGAGAATGAGTTCTTCAACAGTGAAACAGGTGGTACCAATTTCAGTTCAACAGGGAAAATAGAACTCCGGATGTATTTTTTCCACGCTTGATAAGCAACAGTCAAAGGTCGCAAATACTCACTTGTGGTGTTCATTAGCAAACACAAAGAAACGACGGGATTTATTGCTGCAAAGAGCTCGTAGGCGTTGATAAGCGCTGATGTTTTTGTGTTTCACTTCCTCCAAAACGACCGATAGCACCACTACATCCGTTATGGCTGGATTTTCCAAAAAGTCTATCTGTGAGGCATGCCCCTTGAACACGTGAGCTCAATGGCCCAAGATGGCAATTTCCACAACACGTGGGAACGCTTTATTGGAAGTCATATCACAGAGAAAGTGGCAAAATATGTTTCATTGACGCAATCTGTTCAAGCTGAGCTTGTTTTTTTACAAGTTCAATGTATTGCTTTTCCGAAAGGGGTAGAGGTAACCCATGGCGTAGATTATAATAGATTTTCATACTAGCTTTGCGAAAAAAGGCTGGGAGAGCCTATGTTTCCTTCCAACATTACACGTATGTTCCGAAAGAGATGGAAGTAAACTCGGAAGAAGAACTACCTGATGAAGGGCTACGTTCGTATCAGCAATTAAAATATGCTCGGCTTCATCGGTCAAACATGCGTTTTCTTTTGCGTCATCCTTGTTGCAAACTTCATGAGTGCAAAAAGTTGCTCCACAGGTTATATCATCTCGAAGGTAATGCTCTCGTACGACCTGCACGAGACAAAGCCGTGAGTCTCAGCCACTTCTCCTGCAAGTTCAACCGTTAGAAGCGGGCCTTTCCTCCGCTGCAGAAACGCAGGTGCGAGCAAGAGGCGCATAGGCAGCGCACCTTGAGCACAGCCCCTCGCCGCGTCTTCTTCACAAAAGACTTGGTGTGAAGCATGGCTTCAGCCTCTCCGCCAGCAGGTCTCAAGGACTAGGAGGGCCTCGCGGGACAGAGAAAAAGAAAAGAAACGAAGAGGAGAGAGAGCGGGAGAGGGAGGGTGAGGAGGGAGGGAGAGGCGGACACGAGGGAGGGCGCGTGGAGGGTTCAACGAAGGGAGTGTTCATTCATTCGTGAGACCGCCCGTGCAGTAAGCGCACATTCACGGAGGTCGCGCGCCCTCCCGTCTGCTCGCCAGCCGCCTCTCCTCGCTCAATTACTCTCTTCAACTCACTTCCGCTGTGTTTCTAGAATGCCCCCCAAGAAGCCGCAGGCAGCAGCGAAAGCTGACATAGCCAAGAAGCAGAAGCAGGTAGAAGATAAAACGTTTGGATTGAAGAACAAGAACAAGAGCGTTAAAGTCCAGAAACACATCCAGCATTTACAGCAGGGCGTGACAACAGCCAAGAAGCATGCAGGGGTGACTGACAGCAAAGAAGTTCAGAAGGTAAGAAGGTTGTTGAACCAGTTTAGAGTGGGTACAGCTATCTGCTTGAGTTTGAGGAGGCTCAGTCCAGCGCTGCGGTAATTGGGGTTTTAGGTTAAGCATGTGAACTTGAAAATAGCTAAATATTTGGTTTGCCCTGCTGAGGGGTCTTACTAGCTACTGGACAGCTAGTTCAAGTTGGGTGAAGTTGGCAATTACCGTATCCTCAAGTCTGGATTGTGCAATCTTTTTGAATTACAGAAGAAGAAGGAGGATGAAGCTGCGCGAGAGAGGGAGCTAAACGAAATTTTTAGAGTTGCAGTCACACAGCCAAAAGTTCCACTTGGTGAGTTCGTCTAGAATGCACGATACTGCGTTTGTTCTCTGCTCCTATATCCATTTTTATTGAATTGTAGAAAAACTAAGCACTTCAGCATTCTCCCTTGTATGGCTTTGCTTGTTCAGCCCAGACTGGGTGAGGTAAACTGTTGCATGCGAGGTATGCAGGTGTCGATCCCAAGTCAATTGTGTGTGAGTTCTTCAGACGAGGACAGTGCACCAAAGGCTTCAAGTGCAAGTTCGCTCACGATCTTAATGTGGAAAGGAAGGGCGAGAAAATTGACCTCTACAGTGATCAACGAGATGAAGATGAAGAAGGTTGGCTTCCTCATGTCGCAATGTTGAATTTGTGTTCAATAGATTTCTGTCATGAAAGACGTTTCTGTATAGTGGCCATTCTTCTACCTTAATGTTTTCCCTGTTTTCTTCGGCTTTGGAATAATGAATTGAGTCTTGCCACAATTGTTATTGTGGTTTTGCAGACACCATGGAGGATTGGGACCAGGAGATGCTGGAAAGGGTCATTGCCACGAAGGGAAATGAGTATCAGAATCAAAACAAGGCGACTTCAATTGTGAGATTCTTACCAGTGCAGGAGCAGTTTCGGGCCATTAAAAGCCGTAATATTGGCGACAAAGTTTACCCTTTTGCCACTGTTTTGTGGTACAGGTTTGCAAATACTTCTTGGATGCTGTGGAGAAGAAGCAGTATGGATGGTTTTGGGCTTGTCCAAATGGAGGAAAAGAGTGCCAGTATCGGCATGCTCTGCCTCCCGGCTATGTGCTCAAATCCCAGATGAAGGCATTATTGGAGGAGGAGCAAGCAAACAGGGTTACTATTGAAGAGGAGATTGAACAGCAGGTATTTCAGCTATGACTAATTGTTGGCGCTGGAAGTTCATACTGCTTAATCCTACACTCCTAATATCACTGTGTTTGTTGTCTGAATCTTGAAGTGGTAAAACTGAGATTTTACTGGGGAAAGGAGATTTCTTGGCCGGAGGCTAGAATGTGCAGCAAATGGGATAAGTAGACCGATCTCTGCTGTTCAACTTTTGCAAAAAAAAAATGTCAACTTGCGCAATATTCCAGGAATACACGCTGAACCCGTATTCTGGGTTTGAGTTATTCTCTGGATGTCGAGATCGAGTGGATTGGAGGATTGGAGGTGGTCCTAACCATCTATCAGAAACAAATCCATTGTTCGGGAGCTACTTTGGGCCTCTTGTCTCCAGGTTCACACGTGATTTTGCTGTGGAGAATGAAAATCTTTGCACTGTTAGCAGCATAAAAAGGCTGGTTTCTTACCTTGAACTGACATGTCTTGCAGAGACAAGCGACAAAATCTTCAACGCCAATTACGACTGAGATCTTTGCTGAGTGGAAGAGGAAGAAGGCTGAGGCCAAGGAGGCTGAGATGGCCGCAAAACGGGCAGATCGGGCGAAGCACGACAGGATGAGGTGTGGAAGTCCTTTTGAATTCTTTCCAGTTCTAACCCATTTGATATGCGTAGATTCATTTACCTACTCATAATTCATAAGTAGTAGCTGTTTTCAGTACATGGAATAGGTTCGATCCCATTCGGATGTGGCTTATCATCCTAAATGCATGCTATTTTTTAATGCTCATTTAGAACCTTCTCCACCAGCATTCGCTATAGAGAGCATCTTGGCATTCGTTGTTTGATTTCTGAATGCTTGAAAAATTTCCGCTGCTTACTGGGCAACCTTGCTTTGACACAGTGGTCGTGAACTCTTCACGCATGACTCGTCACTCTTTGTTGACGACGAAGATGGATTTGCGGCGTATGAGAGAGAAGAAGAGGAGGAGGGGGAAGAGGAGGCGCCTTCTGCCTCACAGCTGCCACAAGTGAGTGCTAGAGCTGCCCTTACAGCCTTGCCCTTTCTAATGACTTGTCAACCTAACTTCAACTGCAAATTCTGATGGCGTGTCCATGCATTGAAGGCTGTTTTGCCGTCTGATTGACAGCGAAGTCGCAGAATTAATACCTGGCTCAAAGCAATGAAGCTGATAGTTTGAGACATGAAGAGGCAGTTACTGTCAGTGTTGGGAGAGACAGACGTTTTTCAAATGACAGCATTCCGTTTTGAAAGAGCACTTTGTTGTGTGCTCAGTCGAACTCGATACTCTACTTCTGTTGATGTGAGCGAATGGCGCTGTGGACAGGCTGTGATCGGAGGGGAGCACCAAACTGGTGCCAATGTTGGAGATGAGCAGTCTCCCAAGCAGGAGGAGGACGACGTGTTTGAGGAAGAAGATGATGATGACTTGGACGAGGATGAACTGGAGGCGCTGGAAGCTCAGTTTGCACAGTCTCAAATGCATGACAGACACGACGATGCGTCTTCTAGTGGCTCGTGAGACCCCTTTTGTCGTACCCTAGTCTTTTTAAAATGGTATATCACATTTGCGTTTGTTCCTGTATCTCCACTAATCCTCCTAATCCTTCTTTTGTTCTGTGCCAATCTGAGTGAAAGTGTGTGACTTCGCTGTCCTGTGACCCAAACCCTTGTTGGAGAATTCTGGCTTCGTTGCTGAGCTGGAAATAGTACGTCCGTTTTTTGCGCAATGAATAATTGATTCGAGCTGCTGCTGGAATTCAACTCCCCTTTGGCATAGCGGTCACTCTTCCCTCAAATTCACTTACAGTAATTGTCCATAGTCATTCGAAGAATGTGGGGCGGTGAGGTGATTCTTGTTATTGATGTCTTTGAAGCGAGAAATGGCTGGTCGAAGGAAGTTAAAAGACCAACATGGAGAACCCGTACTCTCTAGTGGACTGAAAGGCGTGATCGTCCAGGCAAGCAGACGCAGACACTTCTTTTCTGAAAGAGCGCACGGACAAGAGCTCTTCGCGACACAGTTGTATGGCGATAGGGCATTCCAACTGCCCCCCACGGCCGCCAACACCTTCCAACGAACAAAGAAACAAAACTGAACTGAGTAGAACAGCGCAGCACAGCACAGCACAGAACAGCGCGCTGAGGGTGGCAGTACGGTCCCTGCACATTGGGCGGACGACGTTACGTGTTCAGCCTCCTGGGCCGTGTCGTTGTGCGAAACACAACGCTTTTCACGTCACATGGAACGTCCCCTGCTGGCGTCGAGCTCGAAGGGATGGGATGGGATGGGTTCACGGGACCCTCCGACCATCCATCCATCCGACCATGCCGCCCTGGGCAGTGCTCGCCAGGCTGGAGACCGTACTGTACGGCGAAGTGTTACTGTACGGTCAAGAAGATGCTCGCCACATTGCCTCCAGCGCCTGCCACGTGGTAAGATATATCAGTTAGCCCCGCCCTAACCAATGTCGACGGCGCCCTGAACCTTGTCGGTAGCACCCTCCCTCCCTGTACGGACAGCCCCCGGCTTGTCGCGACGCGGCAGGGCCTGCCGACAGAACACCCGATAAGTCGGTCAACTTTCGACCGCGGCTCCCCCGGGCGCCCGCCCGCCCGCCCGCGGCCACCTGGCGGGGGTTGACTGGCGGCGGCCCACCCACGCCTCATCGCACGTGCGATCCCGAAATCTACGCAGCTCGTTGACCTTGGGCCTATGGCGAGGTGCAGGCGCATGGGCCGCATGGCCATGGCTATGGCCACCATGGCCATACCCATGCCACTCTCTGTACGGCCGCCGGAACCGCCCGCGTGTCGTCGGCTCCAACGGCACACGTGTGCGCGCACGGCGCCAGGGGCTTTCAGAGCGGCCCAAAAACCTGCCGAAGCACATGTCGCCCGGCTGCGAGTATCTTCTGGCCGCACTCCGGAAATTCTAGCCTACGTGGCGCCCTCTGAGTGGGTGGTATCTTAGTGGGCCAATGGGAGCGCTCGGCGCGCGTCGGCTGGACTCCGCCCTGGAGTCGGGCGTCACCGGCGTCACGCACAGTCGCGCGCGCCTCCGCCTCTCCGCGCGCTGGGAGCCGTCGGCACGGGAACATGATTGCTGCCACGTGGCGAAGCCGCGTGGCGCCGCCCCACAGTCGCACGGCCGCGCGGCGCCGCGCGGGCCAATCAACGCGCGCCGCCGCGTCGCACGCTGCGAAAAGGCCCGCGACGACGCGCCTCCCTGCTGCGCCCGCTCTCGCCTCCCGCCTGCCCTGCTCCCGGCCCTGCATCTGCCTTCCTCCCTCCCACTCTCCCCGCTGACGCCTCACCTCTGCCGCAAGAAAGTCTGGCAGGACAAGCACAAGCTTTGCGCGTGGAGTGGTGGAAAGTCGAAGAGGACTCCGACTTCAGCTTGTACCAGGCTGTAGGTGAGCTCCGGAAACATGCTAGGGGAGGGCTGGGAAGGGCGGGAGTGGCGAATTGGAGAGAGGAGAAAGGGTGCTGGAGCATTTGCTTCTCTCCGAGACTTGATTGGCTTAGGGAAACTATAGGATCCTTCTCCTCGCAGGCAGCAGTAGCATTGAGTAAAGGAAGTGGATGAAGTGAGACACTTTCGGCTAGAGTATTATTCCTTTTGGAGTCCTTTCAGTTTTATGCCTCGTCGTCAATGAAAGAAACCTGCAGGATAGGCAATGCGCCCGTATAAAAGAATAGCGTTGTTGGTATTCTGTGAAAGGTAGCTGAAGGGTAGGGAGGAGGCAGGAAGTTTTATGCAGAGAAGGGTACTAGGATTCAATCGAGACAGGTCCTGATTGAGCAATGTGTGGAAATCTGGAGTCAACAAATTGGTTGTAAAGTGAAACGAGGACACGAAGTGCTTAAGGATGACAGCGGAATGGAAGAAGATATGTAGTGGCATTGTAGGAACCAGGGCTCCGTTTTTAGTTTTACTGCATGGAACAGGAGGGACTAAGAGGGCGAAAAGGCCTCCTTTGCAGGTCTATGAGGAGCATTTGGTGAATGGGAGGCCTGCACAGCCACTTCCACCAATGTGAGCCCGTTAGTCGAGTGATGAATGCTCAACGTTGAATGTGCCATTTTGTGGCCAAGAAGGATAGCTTGTCCAACCATTTGTGGATTGCAAGAGCAGATTTTTTTGATAGTCGATAATACAGCAAGAGGCAAGAAAGAGGAGGGAAAGGAAGTATCTTGGATTGAATAAGGGAAGAAATCCAATGCTGCAGGTCTGACCCGACAGACAGCTGCCTCGCCCTTGGAGCAAACATGCTGCCCTCGTGGCTAATGGGCCCTGCCGTCTGCACCTCTTCTTCTGCGGAGGTATGTTGTGACTGCACACATCATCATCATCATTGTTCATACAACTTGGATCACGAAACAACATTGCCATCACGTATTCACGCATCCGTCGGATATCACATTGTGCATGCAGAACCTTCCATGGCAGCAAGCACAGCCACACGGCAGCCTTCTCAGCTTTCCCTTTCCAAATTTAAGTCACCCAATGACGCCAGAAGAGTTCACTCGCCTGATCGGCAACCTCTGCCAGGCCACAGGCATGTCGCCTGCCATGCTCTACAACTGTATCGGAGCTACTCTTGGTGCCAATGGAGCTCTTCCAGTATCAATGCAGCAGCGAGAGGAGCAGAAGATTCGAGAAGCATCTGCGGAGGCAGGAGCCCAATCGTCCGACGCGCAGTCAGAACTCGCGTTGGGAGACACTCAGAAGCTGATGGGAGGCGCACCTGGCGAAGCTCACGATTTCCTTGAAGAAGCTGAACTACTGGAAGAAAGCACACTCCTGAATGACAGCTCCACGCAAATATCAGGGAGTTCCTCTGTGAGAGCCGCACCTTGCCCCAACAAGTTCGGAGGAGAAAGGATTGCCCAGATGGCAGGGTGGGATCGAGTAGGTAGCCACGGCAGCCAGGCTCCACATTCACGAGCTGAAGTAGCCGAGTCACCATCCAGTGAAGCTGCTTGGAGTGATGGCGTGAAGTATGACGAGCCCAAACTGGAGAATAGGCTCGCTGAAGCACGGAGTGTCGTCAGCCATGTTTCCGCAGGAAGGTAGGTTAAAGCGTACTTTGCTTAGCTTTACTCCTCTCCCCCTTCATAAGCGAAACTCTTCCTTTTCCATCTACAGCCCTTCTCTGATCGCCCGACCCCTCCCGATTCGCTTCCCGCTCACTACTGATTCCTTTTATTCTGTTTTCATACGTGGCAGCAATGTTTGGTCGCCCACGTTATCCCCCATGATTTCCCCAATACTTTCCGGGAGACTTCCCGACTTCAGCCCATCATTTGGACCCCTCGAGAGGTTGGCGTCATTCAGTCCGAGCTCAGCATTCAGCCCACTGGAGAGGGGAGAGACTATTGGAGGTTTCCTGCCCATGGACAAGGCGGGCTCCTTTTCCCTGGCAGAGATATTTACAGATATTGGAGAGGGAGCAATGCCATCTGTCGGCTCTCCAGTTCACAGTCTATCGCTTGGAAGCTTAGCTGCTGCCAATGCTTCAACATTTCCCACATCCAGTCACGACCTTCCACCTGGCTCAGGAATCATCGGGGTTGAAGCTTCAGATACTGAGGCCCTGTTCAAGGGAGATAGGGTTCCCAGAGGTGTCGTGTTGGGGAAGAGGAAGTGCGATAATCGGTCTGCTTACAATCCTATCCAAGGTGGGCAGAGTCTCTGATGACGAACCCATTCTCGGTTCTGATCCCCTGATGTGTATTGGTGAAACTGGCTAGCTAGCTAGAGTACGATGCTTCTCTGACTATATTTTCTTTGAACTGGTTTCTTTCCAGAACAATCTCCTGCAACTGAGCCTCGCAGGGAGATACCTTCCGGTGAAGTAGAAGCCACTCTTGCTCCGAGTCTCCACTTGCCCCAGGCGACTATTGGCCCCTTGGGAATCCTTCTGCGACTTGGATCAGAAGCGCTTCCCATGAATGCAAACCAAAGAAGTGATACGCCTGCCAAGGAAATGTCTCAAGCTCGTACACTTCAGCAACAGCAGGTGCACGGAGAGAGCGCCTCAAACCACGTGTTCCAGGGGGGCAGTTGGCAGTCATCTGAGAGCAGTCCAGAGGTAGAGCCACTCGCGCAAGGCAGCTGGCATTTGCAGCTTGAAGATGCATCCTCTCCCAGTGGGGGAACCACCAGCGACTGCTTGGATAACAGTGCCCATGAAGGTGTCAAACTGATGGCCAATCAGGAAGTGGGAACTCCGCGCGAAAGGACTGGTCCTCTCACACCCAGGCAGGAGCAAGGAGGGCAGGGGAAGAGGGTGCGCAAAGGAAGGAACAAGGTGGCCAACGTGAACTCCTCTATCGGTGAGACTGAATCAAAGGCGGCATCTCCGAACCGGTTGCCATCACAAACAAGCCCTCGCCTTCCACCTTTCTTTCCACCACCTCTATCCTGTCCCTTAGGATTGAAACAACGACCTCCTCTTGAATCGCCGCGCACTTCCTCGGGCTCTCAAGGGCGAAGACCTGAAATTGAAGCTATTCTGCGGAAAGCACACAGCCAATCGACGACTACATCCCCAGCAAGTTGTGAATCCAAGAAGAAAAAAACGCCAGAGGAGATTCTACGAGAGGCCTTCCAAGCAAGCATGGCCGCTAAGGCTGCCAAGGATCCCCATGCGGTGCTGGGGATCAAGCGAGGCCCCTGTACTGAACCGCAAGCCCTTGCTGCTCGGGTAAGAGCAGTCATACGTCTTTGCCATGCTTCGCAAACTCAACTATTCAGCAAAAGCTTTCCTTATGCCTTTCGTTCAGGAGTGTTCGCGCTTTGGTTGATATGACATACAAAAGCAACCACTTTGACCTCTTCTGTTGCTGTTGCTACGTTCTTGACGCTTGCTGCTGTTTTCTGCGCTAAAGTGGACAATGTCTTTGGCGCTCTGCAGGCTCGCCGAGAGCGCGTCAATGCGCGGATGAGAGTATTGCAAAATTTAGTTCCTGGAGCAGGCTCAATGACCACGGAAAACTTCCTGCTTGAAGCTGTGCAGTACATCAATTTCCTGCTGAATCAAGTCGCTGTGAGTACAATTCAATGAAGGCTTTCGTATGAATCATTTTTGTAAGCTGAATATCATTGAAAATTGGCTATGTTGAATTGAATTACGTCGGCGTATGATTAGACAAGTAAACTTCGTCTTTGCTGGCTAGCATGTGAATGGTAGCTTCTCTTTCCTCAATTGTTCAGTTATTATGATCCAAATACAAAGAACGTGAGATAATGTGTTACGGCCTATTGACAAAATTTGCTGAAACTTCATGTTTTTCAGGACCTTTCTGAGCAGCCTTCCTCTGAATCCTCACCAAGTGAAGAGGCCTTCAGACCCGGCAGTGCAAGTGAGAGCAAGATACAGCTTCTGAGTCAAAGCCAGGAATGGCCGAGGGATCCGGAGTTACTGCGAAGGGGAGTTCGAGTGATGCCCGTTGCAGCCATCTTGACCTTCGCAGGAGAAGGGGGGCCCCTGGACAGGCTGCTGGTTGGGCTCGGACCTCCAAGAGAGACTGACGAGGCAGGGGAAGAATGCGACATGTATGATCTGGATGACTTTTAGAAACCCCTCCACATCTGAAAAAGAAAACGCTGTGCCACATTCCGTAATGGGAAATGCTTGACACGTTCATCATGTACCACTAGTGAAATTCCGAATCGACTAAGAAGCAACACCTCGTAGCTCAAGACGGTCGAACGATTACACCACGATTTGGGCGCAAATTGTGGCCATTTTCGTAGAACACAAGTAGAGCGAGTGGACATCAACACCTGCGTGGAGGGAGGAGGAAACCTGAGGTGCGCACCAAAATCTGATATCCGAAGTTGCAAGCTGATTGCCATACTGTAAGGAAACGAGAGGAGAAGATTTTCTGGAGGTAAATAAAGGTGTGCATGGGGCTTTTGAGCGCCTGCAAAATCTCTGCAGAATGTCGGTAACTGCGTGTCTGCAGCCAATTGCAGATCAGGATGGGGGCACCGTTATATGATATGAGAACATGCATATTGCATGTCCATAAGTGCCCAGTGCAAAACTCCATCGCAGAAAGCTATGCTTGAAGACGGGTCGCCAAATGGAGACTGCAAATGTAGAAATGAGTCCACAGCCTTGCTCGAGCTGCAGAGAAGCGAGAAAACCACGAAAGCCTTTGGTCCCCGAAGCTGGACCCTGGCCTTCCCCTCTGCAGCAGACAAGCTAACCCTGAAACATGGAGAAGAGCCGGAGCTGGAGAA
Source organism: Zygnema circumcarinatum (assembly GCA_037447605.1). Lineage (NCBI taxonomy): Eukaryota > Viridiplantae > Streptophyta > Zygnematophyceae > Zygnematales > Zygnemataceae > Zygnema > Zygnema circumcarinatum. Next base: position 5,624,118 of record CM074804.1, read on the forward strand.
CGTGGTGCCATGTGAGGGGAAGTAAAAAATAAACAATAGACATTCGTTATTGACTAGTTCTCACATTCTATCTGCTGGTTCTGCTCTTTATCAGAAAGAATAATCCTGCACAGAAGTTACCACATTCTGGTGGAACTTTTGGACCTTTTTTGTTGCAGAGCCACGTCGGACTTGTAGGCTAACTAAAACTAGGATTTATTGAGCAGCAATAGGTGACGGACGGTTGGTGATGTAAATTTTTCTTTGTTTTGGAAGTGGCGAGTGTAGGCATGCGTTGTTTTCCTTTTTCCAGTGAAAATGAAAGGTTTTCTATGGTGTGAAAGAACTATCCTAGGACTGTCTGGAAAGCTAAATTGAGTACCTGCCCATATGGTAATGGATGGATGTTGTGTTTTCGCTGGGTTATGTTTCAGTGGCATCCAACACGCGGAATGTTTGTCTTTAGCACATCAACAATCATCCCAGTGGTTTTTTCCTTTGACGGTCGTGTTTTTGCTTTACCAATGAGAATTTCGTTTGTGGCTGTCTTCTTTCCCTGTCCGATATCTGTCGAGTGGATCCACCTGAACTCTAAACTCTGACCTTCCTTTTTGACAGTGTCCTTTGGTACGCTTTACGCCTTCACTTGAATTATCGTCCAGTTGTTGTCCTTGTTGTTGTTGTCGTTGGCTCCATAGGCTTCTCTGCGCTGTCTGGTTCCAAATTCTGTGCCCCACCATGCATGTTGCAAAAATCTGACCGCAAAACGCATGCATGCATGTGCGCATCTTGCATGATCAATGCGTGATTTGCAGACCGCCATTGCCAAGCGCTGACTCAAATACGCCCAGACTTCTAATGCAAAGCGTTGGTTCCTGACCCTCAGCTTGTGACATTTAACAGAAGAGTCTCAAGCATAGGAGCAGCTCTCAGCCAAAGTTCTGACATTCATCCTTGCACTGAAACTGCATTGCAGTTCAAAGGCCGTCATCGCGTGCATCAGTAACGAGCACATCAATCATCATCATAAACATCCGTCTCCTGTTTGTCTCTACACCTTAGACGCTCAGACTTCCTTCCCTGAAGCTTCTCTGCCTATATCACGCGGCACTACCTGAGTCCCTTTCCCATGCCGCCAGAGCCGCCGACGTCCTCCCATTGGCCGCCATGGCCATGGCTCCGCCATCGTGGCGCCTTCTCCCCTGCCCTTTCCCGTCCCCAGCCCAAACGGGAACACTCTCTTGCCGAGAAACACCATTCTCGTTCTTGTTGGTCTTGTTCTTGCCGGGAACACTCTCTCTTGTTCTCTCTTGGAGAGAACGGCATGCAAAGGCGGGCCTCGGGGTTTCAGACTCGCTATGGAACCCAAAATTGCGCGCTACGAATTCCTGCGGATTGGTACTTTCCAGGATCAGAATCCGTAGCAAGCAAGCTCTGGTTCCATAACGGGAAGCCGTCTGAAACCCCCTACATTTTTGTTTTAAAAAACTGCGAGAGAATCCACCAATTGCGAGACGCCACGTATGCAGAAATACACACGTGGTAATTGGCCATTGGACAAGCTCGAGTACTACCGTAGCAGAAAGTTATTCAGTTTGAAGGCCCTCCGTCCCGCGCCTATCTCTCTCCCTCTCCCTCCCTCCATCTTTCCCTCCCTGCTCGAGCTCTGCGGGAGAGCCGCCATGGGTGTGGAGCCGCCCGTCTCCAGGGGCCTCGTGGCGCTCGACGGAGGCGCTCCACGGCTCGGCGAGCAGGAGACGCTGGAGCTCTCACAGCCAGGCGTCGCTCTCTCTCTGGGAGAGGCCGGGCAGGAGCAGCCGGGCACTCTCTACATCAGCACCAGGCACGTGCACGGGGCACTTTTCCCTGCCTCCCTCGGCCGGGTAGAGTGAAACTGCGACGGAGATTTTCTGGGGAGTTTTCGGTTTTGGGAAGTACGTTGTAGGGAACTATCGGGAATTAGGCTTTTGAATGTCTGAATGCGGAGGTTGGTGGGTGGATGGTTGGTTCAGACGCATATTTTGGCTGGGTGACGAGGATGGGAGAAAGGGTTACGCTGTGGATTTCCTCTCACTCTCCATGCATGCGATTTCACGCGACCTCGAGGCTTACCCTAAGCCATGCATCTACATGCAGGTGCATAACTTTGACAGTCAATTTTCAGTCTATTTCCAGTTATTGCTGCTGTTTTTTTAGGGTTTTGCCCACTATACTACGGGGTGACCACAGTCATTTTTTTCTGAATTAATTCGAACCATTCGAACCATTTTCCTTTTTTAAGTTGAAAACTATTCGGGAATCATTTTTCTTAAATGAATAGGGGCACTCGATTGCCGTGGTTAGAGTCCGATTGTCCTCCGGTGCACGAGGCCTACAATTATCATAAAATTCTCCTTCGGAAAATGTGGGGTCTCCGGCTCAGAGTATCAGAGCATGAGAGCTCAGAGCTCAGAGTTTCTACTTGCTCGAATAGTTCTTTGCTTACTCTCAACGAGACCATATATGTAGCGCAATGGCTTTATAGCACGGCGCACTCAGAACTCAGCAATGTCGGGTTCTTCTCCTCTGTGTTCATCACCAGATTTGCTCGAAGCGGTAATTTTCTGTCAATGACGGTTCTATTTGAGTGGACTGTGGATTTTCTGTCGGAATGCAACACCCCCCAAAAAAAGAACAGATAGAGACAGAATACGACGAAGACGATGAGGATGACGAAGGGGAAGAAGTAGATGAACGCGAAGTCAGCCATGAGAGCATGGAAGGCGCGGTGGAAGAAAACGACTTGTTGCGAGTTTCAGAGATGCGTCTTATTCCGCAGGATCCAAGTTCACGTGAGGCAACATCTTCATTCTTCATAAGTTGGAATGACTTTAAGGATGTGGCCCAAACAACTTATGCATTGGACACACAGCAGTGTGAATTGCTCAATAGACAAGCGACATGTCTATTCATATGCAAAAATCTGTTGAAACATAGCTGTGACGATTATAACGTTTAGGTCCACACAAAGTGGATTTTGGTGTTAGTTAGCTTTTTGCATCACGAGCATGACTTTTAAAGCAAGTAATCATCACCATCATTCTCGTTTGTCAACATGATTCTTCAACCCGTGCCCCATTCACTTTAGAGTCGATTTGTTTTGACGTGCTCTTGTCTCCAGCCATGTTGCAGGCTTTGCAGATATGAAAGAGCGGCCTTGCCTTTCGAATGTCCGGATTGGACTAGAAGCGTGTCTTATTGCTGCCTATAAGCATGTCGCGTTGCTTCTTTAAAGATTGTTCTTCTGGAGAGACAGAAGCAAGGACTGACTGACACAAGAGATTGGGGGAAGTTTGCAGTAGACCGCATATTCGAAGTGTTGTGTAACTGCGCTGCACTCAATCCCGACGTTGATGGAGGTGAGCGTTCACCGCCACAAACTTCCCTGGTGGTAGCACACTCTATGGTGAACAAGAGTGGTATGTGCCTTGGGATTCTAGATCGTTATGAAAGAGTGGTTGCACCCTCGCCATTTACTGACGGTTCGTTTTGCGATCGAGCCAGCAGAGAGAGAGGGCGAAGGGGACTGGATATACAACGAGGATGAAGTACTGGGAAGGGAAAACAATGCAATTGGAGCGAGTGTCCCTGAAAACAACCTGCTTGCACGCCTTGACGAAGTAAGTGGTTAGATAACCTAACTTTCCTCTGTACTCCTTCGCATGTGTCGGTTTGCATACTAAAGTGCGTGTTCTGAGGTTTAAGTTTGCTTTTTTGCCCAAGAGAGCATATGCGAAATAGGCGAGGGATGAGAGCTGAGAAGACGGCGATTGTGGTTTTGAGCGAAGTGGCACTGCGTTCTTTATGCGTTCCTACCGAATTTGATCATAAGAGAGAAGTCAAGGCTGGACTGTTATACATGCCAACTTTGCAATTCGATGCTCGTGTTGCAGATGATAGCTCAAGACGAAGGGCGTTTCGAGGACGCACATGGAGAGGACGAGGAGGATCATATACATCTCCGCGAACGGAACTGATCTCGAACTAAGACTCATTTGCGAAGGCTCTAGAAAAACAATAGTTACACATGTTAGCAGGCTTTTGATTCAATCAGTGAAATTTTCAAATTTTCCTCGCCAAACCAACGGAAAGCACACTAAATATTGGTGAGAAGATCTGTGAGGATAGGGAGGTTTGAAGCTGCTCTATCAAATCGTAGCAATGAAGAGGAGAGTTGCGAAGTAGACGAGGTCAGTTATTCCTGATTCCTCAAATAGAAATTTTGGTCTTCCATACAGGTAATAATGCTCAATAAAAAGCCATTGTACATGGGAGTATGATTTCAAAGCAACCCGCTGTAATAATGCCAATTGTGGTACATAAATGTGTTCAGAGACTATCCTGTGTTGCTCCTAATGAAAGCGGCTTTCAAGTCCTCCGGCTATGGCATAGCCCACATGCGGTATTAAATTTGACATGTCATGGACGTGGAAGTATGTGTTGTTAGATACCATGCATGACAGCATGCAAAATGGTCCATTATGAAATCTCCTCTTGCCTGGCCACACGCACTGAATTTACAGGAGGTGAACAACACACCCTCTGTCTCATAATCGCAGGGCTCCCCGTCCAAGAGCCTCTGGCCGCTGACCCACCTGCCACGACGGGAGCATTCAACTATGACATTTTGGCAACATACTTGAGTACCGCCTCCTCATGATCCGCCCGAAAGAACTGGTCTAAAAGCTCATGAAGATTTGGAGAAACCTGCAGTCACAAGGGCAGAGAGCAGGACTGTGTCTTATGAAAAATGACAGCAAGAAACGTTCCCCTGGATGAAAGAGAACGCTGCAAAAAGACATCAAGTTTGCAGGCAAGGAACTGAGAAAGACAGAGTTTCACCATGGCGCCCGAAATGCTGATGTTGATGTGATTCCAGCTGTCATCTGGCCGTCGTAACTGGTCGTCTGCTACATGGAGGCCTACATCCAGCGCCAAAATGCCCTCTATTTCCCCCAAATATTCATCCACATCTTTGTTGCCCTTCGAGACTGACCCTTTGAAGGCGATCCGCAGGCCTTTCTTCTCCCCCTTCCCCTCCCCCTCCCC
>CM074804.1:5629194-5687591 GCA_037447605.1 Zygnema circumcarinatum
TCCCCCTCCCCCTCCCCCTCCCCCCCTGCCTGCCCCCGGCCCGGCCCGCCTCTCCCTCTCTCGCGTGCGCCGCACGCAACGCAACTCAACGCAGGCGGAGGGACCACCCGTCGGCCGAGCGCCGTCCAACGGCGCGCTCGATGACTAGTCGACAACGCTGACTCGACTACTAAGTGGCTAACTCGTACTGGCGACCCATCGGACGGTGTCGACGCCTCCGAGGACGAGCGTGCCATCCAACGGTAGAGCGCGCCCGCTGGCACGATCCAACGGTGTACACGCTTTGCGTTCTCGTCAGCAGCGAGCTGCTCGCAGGCCCTGGCAACAAACACAGCACGGCGGGCTGGCTCGAGGAAGGAAGGAAGCTCGCAGATGGGGGCACGTACGTCCCTTCACAGAGGGAGGAACGGAGGGAGGGAGGGAGGGAGGGGCGGAAGGCTCCCGGCTGGGACACTCACTAACACAGGAAATGGCTGTGTCTGTATAGGAGTGATTGCAATGTGGATTGGCATTGACTTCACAATCGCAACGTCATCAAATGCACATAGAGAAGGGCAATCAATGATGGAAACCAATGTGAAACCAACATAAGATATAAATGGTGGGAGCCTAGGGCCTGACAGCACGGGGGTCCAATAATCGTCCAGCCATGAAGATCGCCAATGTTCACGGGGTCACATCTCGCGGAGGGATGGAGGGGGGACGGGCGAAGCATTCGCTGTTATGGACAAGAACATCGGAATCTCGTTCCCCGCAGGAGCTTGCGTCAGTTCAAACCTCGCAAATGTGAATCCATGAGTCGTTGTACGGCACTGTACTGTCCTGAGCTCGATCCTGATGGAGCCGTAGCTCCCTAATAAGCTTCAAGGCAATCAGCTGCATACGGTTCAGCTATAGCCGTTCCTACTCTCACGAGAGGCTCGAGAAGAAGACTGGCTGGGACAAGAGTGCCAACACGACTTGTCTCTCGAAAGAAACAAAGGGGGAGATTCGATGACATCCTATGGGACATCCTTTCCTATGACACCGCAGCAGCTGCTCGTGACAGGCTTGCCTAATTCATGACAAATCTTTACAATTCACCCGGTTGCATACTTTCAAAGTGGTGAGCACGAATAAGGGGGGAGAAGAAAAAGGACAGAGGCAGCTTCATAAGATGTGGTTGTGTAAAAGATTTTTGCAAAAAAAAAAGACAAAAAATGTTGAAAAGAAAGCTATTCAATAACTGCAATAATGCATGCAAAAGAAGTGATTCAGACCTCCTCGACTTCGAGCACGTCATCACACGCAAAATGAAAAAACAACCGTAAAAAACCTTGGGACATATTGGAGTGCTGCCGCAGCCCTATTTCACCATAGAGGCTGGCCCGAGTGTCCATGTGATGAGCCCATACAGCCCTGGCCCAGATCCAATATACAATTATGGCTTTAGCCTTTCAGAACTAAACATTGGAGTCAATCCCGCAATGAAAATGATGAGGATGATTTTTCTGACGCTTATTTGTGCCAAGAAAAAAGAGGGAAGCGGTAGAAAAGAAGGGACACCTATGTTGCTGTGAAAAATACGCATGATCAACAATACTTACAATACTTGCACCTCCTCGTAACAATGTTGGCAAGTGCTAGTCGTTCAAGAATGAACAAAGCAACCCATCATATAATAAAATACTTGAGAGCAAGGTAGCGCACCTTGGAGGAGCGCCACTACAACCCAGAGCAGAAGTCCGGTAATGAACAAGCCAGCGATGATTGTGAGAAGAGGAGGTCCATTTGGTGCTTCCTCCGAAGTCGCAGGAGTGGAAGGTGTCTTCCCGCTCTCATTGTTTGTGGCTCGTAAGCAGCGTTTGGCCCGACGAACTGAACGGGCCTCTGAAGAAAACTCCATTTAAAAAATACAGGGTAAGCTTCAGACTACCGTTAAAATCAAACTTGAGTAAATGCTGATGTATTGGATTTTATAACGAGGCCTTCTCCAGCTATTGGAGCTAGAAAGACGGCAGTCGAGATTGAATCAGGTGAACCACCTACAAATTCTTTTAAGGGCTATGAGCCAGTCGTTGTGTGCAACGAGGGGTACCCCTTCCCTATACATTCTTTCTCCAGAAAAAAAGAAGAGGGAATACTGGGTCCTAGAAACATTGAGAAATTATTTGAAGAGACGGTAGCGCAGTGCCATAGCATTTGAATGGATTTAAAAAATAAAATAAAAAACTCACCAGAGAGATAGGACGCTGGCAAAGCTTTTATTGCCGAGGCAGGTCTGATAGAGCAGCATGCGCTCCTGTAGACACAAAGGTCCCATTTACTTCAGACATCCAATTAAACAGGATTAGACTCAGTCAACATGCTCCTCCATCTGCAAAGCGATCAGCCTCAAGCAGAAGAGGCCACCTGGCGAGGCTTCGCCGCCTCGTCGAACAGGAAGGGAATGCAGCGCCTCCTCCCATACAATGCGCATTCAAATTTCTTGATTCAGGGGAATGCCACAGAGCGAGCGCCTGTAAACTGCTGCCTGCGTGAGCCATGGCGGAGGAGCAGCGGCAGCAACAGCAGCAGCCTCGACCCAGTGGTGGGGAGAGAGGAGGGAGCCTATAAGCAGAAGGCCTCTGTCTGAACTCGCCCTTTTCCTCCAGAATTCGCCCCCTACGGTGGACGTGAAAGGCAGACGGTGAGACGGGGCCCTTTGAAAGGACAAGGACAACACAGGACGGACATGGGATCGGCAACCATTGCACGGCCAAACATTGCCAAGCAATGGTTGTCCGTTGTCAACCATTGGTTACCAATGATTGCATCCATTGGCAATGGTTGGCTGGGCCTCAAGTCAATGGTTGGCAGCCAGTCCAACAGTTGATCCACTCAATGGTCCGACCTGCTTCCGTCGCGCTGCCGAGCCGCTTCGATCCGTCACCGTTCCGTTTCGTTCCATTCTGACTCGTCTCGTCTTGGTTCCGTGCAGTTCCAGTTCGGTTATGTACGGCTCGCGGGCAGTTTGCTGGTCCGTACGGCCCGGCCGGCGCCATCCCCACGACCCGAACTGAGAGGCGAACTGCGCCTGCTCCTAAGTGCGCTGTGTGTCGGCCTCGGGGGTGGAAGCGGGGCTAATGGCGGCCATGGCGGGATGCTCTGCGCTTGGCTGCGGCGCTGCAGGGGTCGCGGCGGGGCCTCTGCAGACGGTACGTGGGGGAGGGTGCCCTGCTGCGGCGTCGGGGAGGGTGAGGGTAGAGAGGGAGTTTGGGAGGTTGTCGCAGAAGCTGGATGCAAGGGCTGGACGGAAGACTGCGAGGCGGAGTTTCTTTTGCTCAGCTTCTTTTCAACCAAACTCTGGAGGTGAGATAAATTTACAGCCTCAACGTGTGAGTTTGTGTTTGTGTGCATTCTGTTGTCGGTAGGTTATTGCACATGTACGTGCAGGGCACCTTGAGGAAGACGCCTTTCGGACCTTGCCCTCACTTGTAGACACCAACTATTTTTTTCCTCCTCTCTTTCGATTTTGTTCTGATTTGCTGTCCGCGTGAATTTAAGTTCAGGGTTGATGATGGTTTTTTTCTCTTCTGTTTCTCCGTTTACAGTTCTAACTCCGGAGCTGAAGGAAGCAATTGAGAAATATGTCACAACCAACAAGATAGTGCTATTCATGAAGGGAAACAAGATGTTCCCCCAATGTGGCTTTTCCAACACGTGTGTTCAGATTCTGAACACTTTGGAGGTTCCCTATGAGACAGTGAACATACTAGAAAATGAACAGTTGCGACAAGGAATGAAGGAATATTCAAGCTGGCCCACATTCCCCCAGCTGTATATTGATGGCGAGTTCTTTGGAGGGTGTGACATTGCAATTGGTGAGTACTTGGGCTTCCTGTTCTCACATATAGTAGTTTTCGAGTTGATATTTTGCACGTGTGTTGGTCGCACTATCCCGTAGTGGATACAAAGGCGAGGTACCTCTTTTTGTTAAGTTGTGATGCCAATTTCGAGTAACTTACTTTCCAGCTTTTGTTAAAATCCTAAGAACCCATGTTTTCCACACTTTAACTTTGTGTCTGAGAGAGGTCAGCCAGAGCTGCTGTGAAGCCACTGTGTCTATTGTAAACCGGTTGCTTACAGTTATCCGAGGCTGACCTGTCTATTGAACACGGACGAAAAAGTTTTTTATTTTCTCAAATTTCGTGACCTTTTAGAACAGTACTTTCAACTTGACCCACAGGTGGTAATTCAAGCATAATCAGCTACTCGCCTCATGTTATGGGGCTTATCCATTTGATGGAGCGATAGTAGATAATGTTTATCCACGCTGTGATAAATCTAGCCTTTCCATTTGGCGTGTACGAGCTCCACCAGCTATGCATGCATGAATCAACTGAATGAATAAGTTACTCTCCATATAGCATGCTACAACTCTAGAGACATTTAGCAGTGTCTTATTCTTTAAGTTTGGGGACCATCTATGGTTGTTTGCCTAAAAGCCGTTTTATATCCCATTCATTTTTCTTTCCAGTGAGTAGCATACTTCCTCCCTTGTTTTGATGAATGCCTGCATCATCTCGTAGTACGTGCTTGTGCTTGGTTTATATCTGCGGCACCATTCCACTTTTCTCTATTCCTGCGTTGCTTCCGTTCTGTAATGAAACCTTTGCAGTAAGCATTTTCCCTAGCTCTTCCCGCTTTGAACCCTGCTTTGCTCTAATCTCAATTTCATTGCTGTCGGAGCTAACTTCTCCATTGTGTCAGATAGTACCAACATCAGCTTGTCGGAACTCGAAACTTGCGCCTTGCAGTATTTAATATTTACTGAAATTGTGTTGAGCGATCTTGAAAGAACCAGCCAACATGCAATTAATTACGATGTATCTGGTGAGCTCTAAGCTTATTTTTCTTTGTCTAATGTGTTGAATCCTTCTGTTGTGCAGAAGCGTTCCAAAGCGGAGAGTTGAAGGAGCTCGCGGAGAAGGCCCTTCTCAGTTAGCTCCTTGGTTTTTCAGACGAGGCCGTGATTGCTCCAATGTGCAGTTGCCAAGTCCGAATTTTATTCACCTCCTGGCTTTAGGGGAGGTGTTTTAGAAGCAGGCCTGACCTAAAAAAGTATGCCCTTGTTTTGCCGGTTGTTTAGCCGTATGGCTCGCCTACCGCCTCATGCTTGCAGAAAGCTGCACGTGTACTTTCAACATATGTGCGAGTGTGCTCTGTGACAGAAATTTCCAGGTTTTGTGGCCGGATGAGTGAAAGTCTGAATGGCTCGAGCTGGCCAGGGGCAGGTGCTGATAGCTGTCCTTCACAGGTCGGACCATTGGATCGGCAACCATTGGACAACCATTGGATGGCAATGGTTGGACGGCTACTGGTTGCCAACCATTGGCATCCACTTGTTCCGAACCAGTCTAACGGTTGTTTCGGTCAGGTGCCAATGGTTCGCAACCAATCGAATGCTTGGCAAGCATTGGCATCCATTGGTTTTGAACCATTCGAATGCTTGGCAACCATTGGCAATCCACTGGTTCCGAACCAGTCGAATGGTTGGCAAGCATTGGTTGTAATGGTTCCAAACCAGTCGAATGGTTGGCAAGCATTGGTTTTAATGGTTCCAAACCAGTCGAATGGTTGCCAACCATTAACATCCACTAGATCCGAACCATTTGAATGGTTGTTTCGATAAGGCGCCAATGGTTAGCAACCAATCGACTGGTTAGACGTCCAACCATTGCCATCCGATGGTTTTCCAATGGTTGGACGTCTAATGGTTGGCAACCATTAGCATCCATTGGTTTTGAACCATTTGAATGGCTGTTTCGATCCGACGCCAATGGCAACCAGTCGGATGGTTGGCAAGGTTGGCATGGTTGGTTCACGTTGGCAAGCATTGGTAGCCACTGGTTTTGGACCATTTGACTGGTTGCCAACCATTGCCATCCTCTGGTTCCGAACCATTCGAATGGTTGTTTCGATCAGGCGCCAATGGTTGGCAACCAATCGAATGGTTGGTCTAATGTTCCGACATGTGCTGCCCCTCACAGACAATGGGGCCTCACAGACAATGGGGCGAGGCCATGAGGCGAGGCACTCCCTCAGCCAGTTGTCCGCTTCGCTCTCTCACATACATGCATACCCGCAATGACCATTCTTGCCAGAGACATCTTTCTCACGTTGGCAGCTCCATCCGAACAGCAGCCACCAGTCCACAACAGTTGGCGTACAGGCAGTCCAAAAGCAAGCCACGCCTAATGTGAGGCGCGTATCAAGTAGCAAACCAAAGCCAAATCGGAAGGCTTGAGAAGGCGGATATACAGCATTGCTTTATTCCCAGCGAATGACCTGTCTGGGGCGAATGACCTGTCTGGGCCGAATGACCTAATGGGAAGGTTTGGTTTGGACAGGGAGAGCGTGACACAGTGCCAGCAAATGCTAACGTAGCCATCTGTTAATCAAAAAGTTTTTTTTACAGCTGCCCCATCCCGCTCCCTCCTATTCATTTTTCTTGTCTTTCAAGCGTTTGCTCCTTGCGAGCTCTCGACTTCTCCTGGGAGAACGAACCTTCACCGGGAACAGCCAACGGAGAAAGTGCTCCCACCCGTAGCAGGAAGCCATCATGACCCCCGCCATTCCAAGCAGCTTCACACCAAATGGTTGCGGTAGTGGTACCAACTTCATCATGTCGTTCAGCTCTCTGAATGTGTCTGATGTGAGCACTGTGAAGAACACTGCTGCCGAAGTAAGAGCGTAGTAGAAGGGGCGGTTTTCCCTTATGCTTTGGTTGAAGGGGTGGCCGATGTAGTTCACCGCAAATGTCGCCACTTGAATCATCATGTTACACATGTACGACACCGTGTTCACCAGGTTCTCATGAAACGGGGAGTCGGGCTCTATGCACTCCTCCGGCATGAAGGCCTTCGCCCCCTCAACTGCAGTTGCCAGGAAGGTAAGGTGGATGGCGAATTGGCCTAGGATGGACAAAATGACGTACCAGTTGATGATATCTGGGTGAGGACGTTGAGGAGAGAGCGCATTCAAAGGCTTCGCATGGGAAATGAAGAGGAAAAAGGCCGCCGTAAAAACCCCGCTAATGGTCGCCTGAGTGTCTCCCAACTTAACCCCATCCAAATGCATGACGCTGAGAACATAAGCTGTGGCGAGGCAGTTCAGCCCGAGGATTTTGAACATCTGGAGTGTCGTAACAAGGGTAGAACGGCCCTGCCGAATGATATCCGTAGTTGGTCTGACCGAGGCGTGTTTAGCTGTGAATGGCGAAGCCATGGATGCATCTCCCAATTTCACCATGGGTGCCCTTCCATCACCCTGCTCCTCCATCTCTTTGACCATCTGCCTCAGTTTCTCTTGTTGCTCTCTCAGTCGCTTTTGTTGTAACTCTCTCGCACTGAGCCGCAACGGAGGCTCTGTCTGAATGGGGCTGCCTCCATCGTGGTGCTGCACAGCACCCGCTGTGACGGAGCGGCTCGCAGAGCCTCGTGCTGCACGGGAGACGACTGAGCCCGGACCATTTGACTGAGTTGCGGATGCCAAGCCAATCCCGGCTTGGCCAGCTGGACGGCGCACATTGCGGCCCCTTGTTCCTGTGGAAGTGCAGTGGACAGGTCTTAGTTTCCAAGCAGGGTCACTTGCTGCACATTTGGAGACTGGACAAGGGAAAGTATTTCTGATAACTGCCTGATAGATATGAGTCGTTGACTTGAAGATCATCAAAACTGTGCCTTCTAAGAGAGACATTTAGGGCCAGTACAAACGTTCCCGTGTCGGAACACAAGTTTGCATTCCTTTCCATTGTCCCCCTGATTGCTGAAAACTCTAATGAGTGCGAGTCATCGCTATCACAGCAGATTTTACTCCAGAGAACATACCGCCCACAGCAAGCACAAAACTTTTTGAGAAAATGCTCAGTGAAGCTCACCTCCTTGACTGTCTGCACTTGATTCCAAGACGGCAGCGCTGCCTATTGCTGCTGAGTCGCCAGGCGACCCTGATACGGCAGAAGTGCTGCCAGCAGGAGGCTTTGGGGCCACTGCGTTCAGCAATGCTACACCAACGTGTGCCTGCCACCCAGAGAATCACAATGGAGCAAGTAAAACAACTTTATCAGTAGTGGCAGCAGCACCGAAGAGAAGTAGAGAAGTACTCACTCGATGTAGTGGTCAAACCTGGTAAAGACATTCTATCATCCTAGAAGCTTAAAAATGAGTGCTGTTCCGGGGAGCCTGGAACCTGCGCAATTAAATGGCTTTGGATCATTACACAGGAAACTTTACAAAGGATGACCTACAAATTCGCCTTTCCTCTCTCCACTCATTCCCTCTCTTTTACTCCTCTCTTTCCTCATGGCACCTGCTTAAGAGCTCCAACATCATTGGTACCATCCCCGCACATGAGAGTGGTCCCTCCAACAGCGCGCAAAGTCGTCATAATGAGTTCTTTTTGATCGGGGGAGACCCTTGCAAACACCTGCACTCAAGAAGTGGGAAAAATTTCAGAGAGATAGACACGCGTGATGTTTCCAGGAAGAAACCAAGCGGCACTGACAACATGTTTAGCCAAGAGTTCAAAGTGAAAGCCAAGACTAAGCCGAGCTCGCGGAGGCTTGTTTAGGACAGTCAGTCAGTCATGTCAGTCGCAAGTCCTCATAGCAAATTAAAAAGGGACACTGCATGTCTGCCGAGATTTCCCCCCAGAGATGCCAAAAGTGACCACAACAGAACCAGCCTTCCAGCTTCCCCTTTCCCAAAACGTTCCCAAAAAAAAAAAGCCCACCTGCACAAACGGCACAACGAGATTGAGTGCCCCTGAGCGCTGCAGCATTGTGACCCCGTCCCCCCCCAGGCACAAGTCGTACTCTGCCGCAATCTCGTCAATGGCCTCCTCACTGCACCCAAACAATACAGCAAACCGTCTTTTGTTCAAAAGCTATACCGGTTGGAGGAGGCAGGGACTTCGCAAAGCATGACTTCTGCCCTGACAACTCGAACTCGTGAAACTCCATCAGCAACATGCTACAGCTGGATAGCGAAGAATTCATCAAAAGGAGAAAAAAATGGTACACTAGACTGCAAAATGAATTGTCTGGCATGCACATGTATGCAGATATGAATTTTGTTCGCAAGCTGCTCATGTCAAGGAATTTGCTCCAAAATTTGAGGGCAATAGGGGAGACGGAGGCAAAGGTCTAGATGAAAGGCAAATCTATGAAAGGCAAAGTATATACCTATACGTAATTTTCGTTAATTCATCAGGAGATACCCAGTCGAATCCTGTCCCAGCATGTTGTGGAGTGAGAATAAGCACCGGTCGCGAAATGATGTGCACTTGTGCCGCCACATGGCATGCAGTCAGAGCCTGGTCGCCAGTGATCATCACCTGTGAGTTATAGAGACAACGAAAAAAAAGCAGATCAAGCACTACAATGAATACGGCATGCAGAAATAGTCGCTTTCGACTGCACAACTTATTGCAAGAGGAGGAGAAAAAGACTACAAATTGGCAATCAAGGGACAGGGCGTTCGCAAACCTCCACCTTTTGCACGGATGGCCACCAGAGATAAGCAGAAAGTAAATCAGGCGGCGGCTCCAAGGTTATCAGAACATTCAAAAGGTGAAGGTACAAAAAACCAGAAGCGAACATAAGCTATTGCTTACCAGGTCGTGAGACGAATTCTTCAGATCCAACAAAACTTCTGCTGAGTCGATTCTCATGGGACATGCAAAGACCTGCCACGCCAAACCAGAATGCACATCCAACCCCTCTCCTTATGCTCCACTAAGAATCCACAAAACAACCCCGGCGCAGACAGATTGGAAGGCCAACAAAATAACTCCCTGTGAGAGTGGAAAGACGAATGTGGAAGTTTCCACCTGCAAAAAGAAAGCTAAGAAGAAGCAGACACTCACTGCGAAGCCTGCAAAGATGAGGCCCGTCTCCACTTCATCGCGATGCAAACTACGCACTTCTGATACCTGCAAGGCCCTCGTCCATCGAGCAGCCCACTCATTAGCATTGTAGCGCCAATTCCATAAGACTGACCACATGAATAGTAGAATCCTGGGTCTTGCTTTGGACAACTTGAGCAACTTGCAATGTCTGATATTTAAGTAGTCTCGCCATATTTCTTCGTGAGATTGGCATAGCATCTATCGCCAAAAGAAACGGTTGGCTGAAAAGCAAGACACGATGTTTCTTGATGCAAGGAGCTGCTCAATTATACGGTGATGACAGACATACTAGCTACAATACAAGCCTTTCCAAAGCTCTCCAAAAACTCCGTCATAATCATTATTGCAAGCCACGGTCCAATGCAAAGCAATAATAACAAATATCCAAAATAAAACGTCAAGCACCAGATGCCTTCTTAGTCTGGGTCGAGAAACTGTCTGCTTTCTTCAATACAGTGGCTCATTGGTACGCCTATAGGGCTCAGCCCCTTGGGTCACAAGAGCAGTCTATAAAAAAGGAAGACAGGCCTTACAGGGAGATCGGGCAATATCTTGTATGCAAGCGCAAGAACCCGCGAACCCTGCCGACTGTATCGCTTGTACGATTCTTCATAACCAGCGGGTACCACTGTCAGCCGTTCTTGAATAGTTTCTGGGGCTCCCTGCATTGCCGAAAACAAAGTCAGCTACTTGATCATTTCAATATACAGCTCCTCTTCAAGTCACTCGACTATTGTGTTCCACCATGCAATTTCCAATAACATTACACGAAAGCCCTGAAACACAGAGATGCAGAGATAAGCAACATAGCTTACTTTGACAAGCACAGTAAAGCTTGATTCATCCTCCAACCTTACTACAACAGCCATTCGCTTCAAATGTGAAGCAAAATGATGGCGTTGAAGTATTTGCGCACAGCGATATGGACCCCTGCTTCCACAATACTTTCCAGAACATCAGATAGTGCTTGAAAAGAAAATTTGACTGAGTTAAATGCTATTGACGCTAGACAGGGACGGCTATCAGGACAAAATACGATACAAAGTAAGTCCATTCAAAGTGAAAAAACCAAATAACAAATTTTCAGTTGCAAACATCAGATGTCGTCAGCAGGTCAATAGCAGAAAAGAGCAGAAAGCCCGCTTGCTGATGAAACCTTTCCTGACAGAGCAGTGTTCGGAGCACCATAATGAAGAACAAGATCATGACCTCAGCCAGAAACATGCTTTGGCCCTTGCGTTCAACTCCTTGGCTCCCATGTAAGGACTAAACAGAACATATAAAGCATGCAATTTCACTCAATCACTGTTTGAAAAAGTGCCCGAATCGATAATAAAAGATAACAGAACAACACTATTGAAAAATCAGCGCATATTGCTGACTCTTCTGATTCCATGCCAAACGCATTTCGTCGTAAAGCCAAAGTAATCCAGGATCAAGCACAGTCGATGCATTTACAGATCACTCAGCCAAAAAGAAACAACCTCAATGGTTCAGTCCCAATAACTGCACATGGATGAAGAATAAATGATCGGAGAAAAGAGTTAAGTTACGGTACATGTATGTATGACGTGTATGTTGAATCCAACTATAACTAAACCCTTTTCTAATGTGGCAGAGATATCTGGAACTAAGCTGATTGCTAGGAACACCTCCTCCAGGGAAAGGGTTTCTTAAGAGCATGGGTAAAGTGTGTGCGGCTGTCTGGGGTCAGCTCGCATAGTCCTTTCAAGATGCGTATCCTTTTCAGGTGACACCTTGAAGGAGCGGAGCGGACCAATTTGACCGCAAATCTCTATATGCAAGTTCTTCCATTCGACTACTCAAAATGAGCAGGCAAGTACAGAGGACATGCAAATTTTCAATACAAAGAGAAGTTCTGTAGTTTTTGCCCGTGAATCTTTCACATAAAAGTTGACGTGCAAATGCTTGGGTCAAAGGGGTCGTCGAGCACAGCCCCTCCATGTTAAGCTACGTTATGAAGTCAACATTTCTGGTGAGTTTTCTGGGCTCAGTCTCAAGGCAAGCTCACTGTTCCCACATTTTCAATAAATTCCAGCTCATTGGTGGGGTTGAACGGTAAGAAGTTATTACCTGAATCACGTCCACGACGCGATTTTTTCCCAGCCCACAACACAATCAAAGCACAGTCCCGTGTCAGAAACCTCAGCACCAAAAAACATAAACACTTGAGCAAGCAATTGATGTTAGCCGATTCCTCGGGCCAAACAGTCACTTAAAACGACAAATGCATGAATAGATTCTCGACAAAAAGCACAAGCATCCTGGCCTTTGATTACTCCGTCAAAGGAATTTTGTCCTTCAAGCATGTCCCAGAAGACAGGTCAACACAAGCACATGGTCAGGTGCCAGCATTGGTTATAAGGCTGGTTGTTCGTTCCCTTATAAAGGGAGGGAGAAGCACTCGCTCTATGCTTCCTCCGACACCTCCGTTGCACAGACAGCAAAGGAGTAACGCCTAGGAAGAAGCACATTCATAAAAATGAGACGGAGGATGGAAAGCAAACAGTGCTCACTTTCGTGAAATGGCCTTCTCCTCCGCTGTGAAGGACCAGTCGACGCCAGCCAATGCTGCTTTCTCCAAAGGATCACCCACCTGCACTTTAAAGTGGAAAGTGTGTGCCATCAAGCTGAGATATTTCCCACCATCTGCACATGCCACTGCTTAACTATATAACATATGCAAGTGAAGATGGAGGACAGTTCAGGAAAGACCGACAAGCACCAACATGCTGCTTGCCATTCAGGTTTGACCACAACTTTCAAGAACCAGAACAGCGTCCCAGTTTGCTTTTAATACATCATGAATGCGGCGCAGCATGCATCGAACCGCGATAAATATGCAAGTAACAGCAACAATGAAACGTACCAATTTATTGTCAACAAAGACTAGTGCATGACATGTTGCCAGTGCCAGCACCGTCTGCAGGGGCAACTTCTCTGAGTCCGTAATAAGCTGTGGATCGTCGTCCAATCCCCCAATTCCATTGAATTCCTGACACCATCATATGACCCAGAAACAAAATTACTTACAATGTAAGCTGCAAGCCTTTCTTAGAGCACGACATGTTTACGATGATCCCACCAAATGGGGATTCTGGGAGCTCCAGGAGCTTTGGTTAGTACATAACAGACTGTCAGAGTCAGAGGCTTATAACTTGTGACATGTACAGGATTGAAAGTCGACAGGCCCTACAGCAGTCCCTACGAGGGTATCTTAGAATAAGGAAGTATGGAAGATTTTTAAGTGTTAACCCAAGCACATATAGGAGGAGCGAGGATCTACAATTTATTGCAGAGATGACTTACCATGTCGTCGCTGGTGAGAGTGCCTGTCTTGTCAAAGCAGCAAACATCAACCTACAAGAGTCACCCCCAACAGTCACAAGAGTTACAAACGAGCTTACCGGTGCCCAACGAGCCAGTGATAACATTTGGTACGACAGGATTGAAAGCCTGTCTCGCTCACATGCCCGGATATATTTCTAGGGAATGTGAGAAACATAAAAACCATACACTGAACATACTTTGCCCCCAAATGGAATACGAAAGGGCTCGGTGCAGTAGATGCCCCGGCGGATAAGGGCAATGAGAGATGTATTCACTGCAATGGAAAGCTCCATTGGCAGCTCCGGTGGAATAACAGAGGTGATGATAAGCGAGCAATTGAGGAAGAGCTTGTAGCGGCTGGCATTGGGATTTTCAAGTCCCTGCAAGACCAGAGCATTGGAAACCATCGCGATTTATACGCCAAAGAATAAAGTTCAACAAGAAATGAAGAAGCTCGTCGTTGCTATCGCGACAGTAAGATAGTGATGTTGGAAAGGTCATTAGAACTATTCTCATGACCATGGACCATCATATACGGAGACCCGCAAAATCCTACATACCAACAAGACCCAAGCAAATGAAACTATTACTATTAAAGACTATTATTCTACCTGCAGTGTTCAGGACCTGAATTGACTGAAAATAGCCTGATAAGCATCCGTAGTGGACTGTTAGAACAAGTGAATTAGAGCCAAACACAGACGGGCTAGTTACTATGCCGACGTCCTCATGAACAGAGGGTGGCAACAATAAGCCCCTGCCAAGACATGAAGCCCACACCATATGCAACACAGTTTGCCTGTCACAGCTAAGCACACAAAAATATGACACCAGTTTACAAGTGTAGAGGCTGTTCAAAAAAAAGCATCACGACATATGAGCCCCATGAACCACTATGCGGAGGATTTTGTCTTCCTACCAAGGACAAAAAATGCTTGCCTTCAGAAGTACATATCCCGCAGCGATAAGAGCAAAGAAGACGAGAAAGAGGATAAAGAGTCCACTCTCCCAGTTGTTCGCTGTCACCTGCAAAAGAAAAAGACTTCTTGTTGAGAGAGCAATATCGTACGCTAAAATCCTAAGACTAACTTTTTTCTAACGCCAAATTACTTAGTGATGACTGTGCTATTTTGAAGTTTGCAAACAAACTTAAAGACCTGATATGCAACAAGTTTCCTCAAACCGCCCAAATAAATTTCCAGAGGGCACACATTAAATACTAGTATGAGAAAAGTCATCACAAGAAGAGCACAACAACAAAAACTTGCTTTCCGGAGACAATGATGCACTTGAGCATGACGCCTCCAACCTGTGATGCTGACATGTGCTAGCTTGAATGTGCTATCAACCTCAGTCCTACATCACACTCACCCGCTCTGTGGAAAATAAGATTGTGCGCATGAGTTTCCCTTGAGTGGTGTCGAATCCCGTGCGCAGGATCACAGCCAAACAGCCGCCATCAGGAGTTTTCATCACCGCAGACTGCAAGGAAAAGAAACTTTGATAAGCCTTTTGTAACAAGGGAATGAACGATGGGACCAGAATGATGAAAGGGGAATGTCTCAGCAGATGTGCACATCACACAGGAGCGAATACTCATTCCACATAAGTACAGGCATGATTTGGCATGCCACATTCCACATAAGTACAGGCATGATTTGGCATGCCAGTAATGGAATAAATAACTACTTCAGGAAATTAAGTAAAACGCTGTAAATAAACTGCAACTGGAGACTATTGATAACCAAGCCTCCTCCGCTAGAATACAGACTTAAGTGACTACTACTTGAGAGTATGTGATTATAATGTAACCACCTGATACAAACAACACCGACCACAATAACAAAGATTGACATGCACCTACTGCCCTCTATAAAACAGTTAAAATTTCGCCCGCAAGCGCTCCATTTAATGTTCTGTGAACTTGTGTCGGCTTACCTTATCAGGAGTATGCTGCAAAATTTTTGTGCCGCCAAAAAGAATATGTGCTTTGTCCCTCCTTATCGACAAGTGCTCCTTCAAATCTCTGCTGACTATCGGCCCCTGTAGAATCAAAAGAAAACATGAGAAGATATCCAAGAGAATTGAGGTTTTTGGCTCTGTAAGTTGACCCGATGTTGGGAATAAAAAATGGCATCCGCCCTTACACATGACCCAATACAGAAGTTTATTGTTGCATAACCCACTTTATCCAAAATTTATGGAAGAAGTACCTTGTTTGCAAGTTACTATGCGAAAACTAACAATCAGAAGGAACATGCAGCAACAAAAATGTTACCAGTTAGGAGGTTCCTTTGAAGTAACCAGCAGTAACATGATCATATTGAAAAACTTAACCAACTGAATAGTACTAACAAACGCAGTGCTATGCTTTACATGGCAATACAACCACACATACCTCATTTATCAGACTCATAAAAGGCATGTCGAAAACATTCTAGAACTGCCACCGAGGAGCACTGTGCAAATCAATTGCAAAATGGTAACTACAAAAATTCTCACGCCGATGTTATCTTCACCTTACCTTCCATTGAGGTGTCGACTCTCCGGTAAGCAACGCTTCATTGGCGATCACGCTTCCTGCTATGAGCAGCATATCAGCAGGAACAGTTCGATCATCACTTCCAGGACCTGTAGGTCTTCCGATCGACACAACATCACCAGGCAGAAGGTCCACACCAGAGAGCTTTAACCACCTGCATAAAAGAAGGCGACGGAGTTCAGGCTAACATGAATAGAATTAACCTACGACATAAACTGCCATGCCATCATTCCAAGACAGAGACCTCTAGCCAAAACCCACTGCCAAACACTGTTTGGACTCTTGTCAACATGGGCCTTTTCCAAGGCATGATTGAATTCCGAGGTTAGCAATAAATAGTCAAATGCACAATCATCGGTGTACTAACTAGGAGGAGATAGGCCAAAAAAAAATCCAATCGCAGGCAATGTAAAACGATCTACGGATGCAATGAAGGCGAGCAACTCCAGTCAAACATCTCAAAAACTTCAGAGCTGCGGGCCAAACACGTGATTTCAGTTAAATCACACACATCAAGCTTACTTTCCCCCACGATGCGCCATAAGGGTTTGACCATCTACGCGCACCCGGCGAAGCTCCGAAAGCGTCCGCAGGCGGCTGTTCACCATAGTAGATTCAAACAACAGCAGCATGAAGAGCGTGAAGATACTGTATTGCCAGTAATCGTCCAGGCACCAAAGGCCAATGCAAAAAACCTGCAATTCAACAACATTGTTCGTGTTTGCCATTACATGGTGAACAACTCTCAACCCAACTGTCCGAGTGCCCGAAACAACAAACAAGATGATAAAACTGAATACAGTAAAATTGCATAAGAATGCTGAATAACCAGTTACTGTAGCCACCCTTGGAGTCTAATTGAGTGAACACGCTCAAAAGCCTTCAATGACTTACCTGGAAGACAAAGAAAGGTGCAAGGCACTGTTCCTTGAAAAGGTTCCAGAATGTGGGTTGAGGGAACTCAAACCTGTACAACCACCAAAGTTGGTCAGATGATTTGCTTTGTAGAACTTCAACAAGAGCACCGTATCAGTGTCAATCACCCTTACAAACATTGCAACAGAAGGATGTTGCGGTAGGGGAAATCCTCCACTAGCAAAGAAAAAGACTTTTCATAATTCCTGCAGGCTTGTGATTAATCCCATCTGGTATCCAGCAGCTCTATAAGCGATTTTGCAAATGTCTTAATATTCAAATCTTTAAACCCGGTCATTCTGAGAAATCCTGCGAGGTTCCATATTTTAGAAACCTGAGGATATATGTAAGCCCGCTAAAGATTTTGCTAGTAATCCACTAATAACAATAACAACAAACATATAGATAACAATCTGCAATTTTCGAAATGCTTACAAGTTGCGGCCCCATTTCTCAGAAGCAGCTTGGACCTTTGATTCCGATCCATATCCACTGCACTTGTTGTAAATTGCAAATGTTTCTTTAGAAGGGAAGCCAAGCTTATTGAAAGTGTTCTCCCTTGCAGAATAGCAAAATGTTTGCTTACGAAAGTCGAACCGAACTTCTTCGTCTCCTTCGTCGGCTGGTTTAGAAGCAGCAACCAGGCCGGAAGTGTCCTTAGCCCAGGGCTGACCCAAGTATTGCTTTTCGACCGGAAGCTGCAATAGACAGATGCCAATATAAAAGTTTATAAGCACGAATACTGCCCAAAGCCCATATTCAGCCTTGCATCTGACTTTGAAACTCAGATCAGAAGCACGTTGTAACAACAAGAAAAATGTGCCTTCAAAATGACATGAACATGACATTACTGGAATATCCTCAAACCAGAAAAAGTCCACCTATTTGTCCTCTCATAA
Source organism: Zygnema circumcarinatum (assembly GCA_037447605.1). Taxonomy (NCBI): domain Eukaryota; kingdom Viridiplantae; phylum Streptophyta; class Zygnematophyceae; order Zygnematales; family Zygnemataceae; genus Zygnema; species Zygnema circumcarinatum. The sequence continues at coordinate 5,646,832 of CM074804.1, forward strand.
TAGGTATCTCAACAATGTTTTCCTAGAAAGCATGGCACGTACAGAAGGACAGTAATTGCATGTCACCAAACAGGCAAAAACACACTCCTCAATTGTACATCTGATTGATGACACTGTCAAACGTCTTCAGCCTCTCCCAGCGCAGAACTATAGTCAAGATAGCTCACCAAATTGCGCCGCCGAAGTGGTACCACCTCCTTGCTCCCCCCGAACTTCGCTGGAATGACTTTGCATATTTCTGCGTCCTCAATACTCTTAACCTGGTTACACATGAAACCAATGGGCAATCCCACGACCACAAAGAAGTTGAGCTGCTACACAAGAAAAACAAACCTCGATTCTTCGTATTCTACTTCCTCGATTCTTCTTATTCTTACGCCTGCTGTGATGATGATGATATTTCGGCAAACAGCAATCTCCACCTCGCTTAGACAGAGCCATTTTTTTCATACAGAACTCACCTTGCGGCCGTGGGCGAAGCACAGGAAGTCCACCGACCACCCGGTAAACAGCACGGCCAAAATTTGCAGTACAGCAATCACACCAAGGAGTATGACGGCATCCATCCGCTCCATGTTAGGAATCGCGAATACCGCAAACAGCGCATACGCCACGCCAAACGGCAAAACATCTAGCCTTTGTGCAAAAGGTAACCACTTGTACAACTCCACTGCCGTCACCGTCTTGGACCTTACAGGAATCGCCATGGCCAGCCCTAGCACAAGAGATACATACGGCAGCTGCCAGCAGCTACGCCTTCCTTGAGACCCCCTCTGCACGCGGCGCCATGGACGCCGCGAGGGGGTTCAGCGTAACTCAACGACGCGAAATATATCGTCCGAGGACGAGCCCGTCACATGTCACAGTTCCAGTTCAGCACGCCAGGGGGCACTGCAACAGGGACAAGGAGACCGGCGGGCGCCTCGTAGCGTTGGGATGTTATGGTCCGTGCCGTACCTGAAACGTACGGCCTCCATGCCACATCCGGACATCCCCCCTTCCATACATCGCATCCCATAGGCAAATGGCAGCAAGAGCATAACTTGGGGACGTGGGAGAGACTCTGCCCTCGGTGCATGCGTTGTGGTTCCTGTGCCTCCAATTTAGTTGCGAAACTGGTTCCACTGCGTCTGCAATGGCATAAGCCTGCTCACATGGCGACTAAGGTTGCGTGTGGCTATTGATTTGGAGGCGACTGCCAATGAGATGCCATACGCAGGGTAGGCTATCAAATTCACTAAAACCAACAAATGTAGCCCAATGAAGAGGTCCTGCGGCTGCTGTCACGTGAGTGAAACGTTGATATGCCAAAATTTAAGGCACAGGCATATTTAAGCAGTTCATAATGGATAAGTTCAGCTTTCACGAAAAACCTGGGCATTTCGACCTCATGCCCGCGCAGTACGGGGCATACGTCATCGCTACTCATACCATGGACAGCAAGACTCTGTTACATTAAGAAGGCTTGTTGGCACCTTCGCATTGACTCAATGCTGAGCATACATCAGAGAAACTTCCGGTCTGTAACGGTGCCACCAAAGCGAGAGGCCAGCCCTTGGGTCATGCTATCTTTGTCCATCTTCACCTGCTGCCGTCCCGCACTAAGGTCCGTCTCTCTGTCCCACGGCCGCCATGGATGACTGTCCTGCCAGGACTCGGCATCCTTCGGTTTCAACTCGTCCGCCTCGTCTGCTTCTCCTTTTCTCTTTTTCTTTTTGCGGGGAACCTCTCCTTGTTCCGTTTGGTGCTTCTCTAAAAGTGATTGGCTTCTTTTTGCCGCATTATATTTGTCAACAAGAGCTGCTGTCTTCGCAATCTTTTGCGCTTCTAGGATCTTGCTGACAGGCGCCTCAGGGCCCTGCAATCTGGCCTGTGCATTACCCTCAAGGTACCTGCGAATAACAAATGATGCCATGTATGTCAGCTTCAATACTACCATTCCTATAGTTCAACCATGATCCTGTGGAGCTATATACCAAGAGCCCGCCTTTCTAAGCTCGCGCCTGGCACACGTTCGAATAGCGGAGAGGAAATCAAGGACACTTTTATTGGGCAGCAGAAAAAGTTTGATGGCCCAAAGGCCTGGCAGTGACAGCCAATCCCTTGAGCTCATAGGAAAGAAAAGTCTCAGGCTCGGATACTCACATGTCTTTCGCCTTCTTTGCCTTCATTTCAGGTGTGTCCGTCCACTCTGACGTGTCTCCCCTCCCAGTCTGCTCCTTCCTGCTAAAGAAGGTGTTTATGGTTGCCTGCTTTGCCTGCAGTCTCCCACGCCCCTCGCCATCAACATGGAACAAAGGCAGAGCTTGGAAAAGTCTAGGAGTATCAAGGATATCTTAGCCCGTCCTGACATGTTATCAGAATGTATTCAAAGCCTCCTGAAACCTGCATTTTCATGTAAGTTTCGCTGCTGTGTTCATATTACAGATGACTTGCAATTCAATATTCACTACTACCTCGTTTCTCAAGAAGTTCTCTCTCCACAAACAAGCTCCTACAAGAGCGACAAAGGCGTATTGACTGCTGGCATCCTGCCATTAACTTCCTCACAAGAACGTGACCCTCAAATGAAGCAACTGCACGAAACCAAAACTGTCAAACAGAGAAAAGCAGGAGCTGACTCTGAGAACTAAAGCAAGCAAAATAGAAGCGCGAAGACTGAGAAACTCTTATCGCAGAAGAAAGGGGAGGATGGCAACTTGGCGTTCGGGCGGCAGCTCAGTCATCCACGAGCCGCGCTGCAAGGGCTGGGCGGGCCCGTTCAGGAGTTCATCATCCCCGGGAACGGTCTCCCCTGGAGAAGACAATGCACAATGAGAGCAGAGGTTATGCCATTGGGCATAGCAATCCAGTTCTACTGCATGCGGTTAAGGAACTTGTGTGTCTCTACCTTTTTGACGATCATATGGAGAAGACAGAAGGAAGCACACAAATAGAAATGCCTTTCAAATGTTAGCAAACGTTATTGTCTACTGCTTCCTGGTTCCAAGATATGGTGTCGCAGCGACAGATTGAAAAAAGTGAGGGTTCAAGAGCTGACCTCGCAAGCGCCGCCACTCTGCCGCCTCCTTTCTAGCTTTGAGCTCAGCCTGCACCATTATTGTACAAATCGCCCTCTCAACAGCACATTGAACAAAACGCTACGATTGTGAAGCCCCAGAAGCGCGGGGTGCTGTGAATTTGTGAAAATCCAAAATGGAGAATGTAATCGTCAAAGCTCAGTGAAAATGCAAAACTGAACAACTGAAAAAGAAATACTGAAATCAGTTCATATCTATCTCAAGGCTCACCTCATATTCCAGCTTTGCTTGTCGGTTTGCAATTTTGGTGTCCGCTGCAGCTCTCTGTTACCATTCCCAAGAAGCCACCCTCAGGAAACATCCAGCTTGTTTTTCCCAATCTGCTGATACCCGCCAGCAATGCCTATAACGGGAAAAAAACAATCACGTTCGTTCATGTTCCTGTTCTTCTCAAACAGGACACACGTATCATGCTAACAAAGGTTGCACTATTCCACACCGTTATTGGGTCCTGCAGGTCCTTGAGGGCGGCGTTCAGCGCAGTGAAGGCCTGCTTGGCGAGGGGGTGACTGCACTTGTCGGGATGCACCAGGAGGGACAGCGTACGGTATCTGCAGCAGCACCCCCACCACCCGCAGCATATTTCAGTGGCCACTCTCTCTCTCTCGGAACACTGCCATAATATTCTCCTAAAAAACCTGAAGTCTACTCCTCTCCCAGTTCAAGCATGCGAGCATAATGCCCGATACAGTATCACCCTGATTCTACAAGCGTAATGACTATAAAGAAAACTGCCACGATCCATTCCTACGAGGATTGAAGGTAAAACAAGCAAGAAAGGAGGCCGCGCCTCTAATAGTTGCAGCAACTTCAGTTGGCGTAGTGATTGAATGTAGAGGTATTGCCAATTGATTGAATAAAGTTCATTGAAGTGTATCAAATGGCTTTGGTTAACCAGCGATGAAGTCACCTTTTTTTGAGGTCAGCCTTTCCAAAGTTCGAGTTTACACCGAGAACGTCATAAGGCGAAGCATCAGGGGCCAATATGCGGGTCACCTGCAACAGCAAAAGCCAATGCCTGCTGAAACAACTCCAGGAAGAAATGCCTTTAACTACAGAAATGAAATCCTCATTCTCAGGCTAAATGCGTGTCTACACATTCTCAGGTGCTTGTATAATTGTTGTCAATGCAAGCCTCAATTTAAGTGCAAACATTGAAATACTGAGCAGAGCAATGTAATTTAGTGTTCCGTGTTGGTAACGGTACTTAATTTTTTATGCCATGCAACCACAAAAGTTCCAAACAGAGCCTTTATGATGCCTTAGTTGTAGGCGTAACGATACAACCCTAACTTGCAGACTCACTACACTTGTTGACCTATCCTTGTCTATACTTGCCTGTGCAGACATGGATACTTCACGCAGATATTGGAGAAGGAATGAATACTGGAGACTAGTACCATCACAACCCTTTAAGTTGTTTCTAATCTGAAGGAAAAAGGTAACATAAATTCGGATTTCGAGTCCAACTTCACGGCGCAATCCCTCGTTTGACACAGAGGCAACCATTGTCGAAATTTTAAGCACAAACGCCACGAAGCAATACCTCATCAAAACGCTCTGCCTCCGTAGCATTCTCAGCTTCCTTAGCCATGGCAGATGGCATTGGGCCAATGTTGTCCTCATCATCGTCGTCTTCATCGTCGTCCCAATGCCTGCACGGCCCCATTGCATCAGCATCCTGAGAAAAAAAAAAAAAAGATCCTCAAACAACAAAAGCAATAATGCCTCCACTTCAGAGTTTTTCTCACATAATGGAATGACCAAATCTTAAACCTGTAATTGTTCCTTCCGTTTGGACGTATGAACTGCAAAAGGTGTCACTACTATATCTATACAAGAGAAAGCACTGATTATTCCAAGCACTTGAATGAGCCTTTGCTGAGTGTGCAAATAAGCAGTGTACGAGAGAGAAGCAGAGACATCTGCATCTCTAGGTGGGAGAATGCCGACACACAAACATGGAAAAAAAACTGCCATCAACCTTCTTATGCAAGATCGATGAAATGCGAAGAACTATAGCTAAAAATAAGCAGTTTGTCTACAAAAAAGGCTGAGGTGCCTCTGCAACAGATCTACTGAGGGAGTCATCTCTGAACAAGTGGAATTGAAAAAGAATGCTATGCTCTGTTATGCTGCTCCTTCAAATAGAAATTGACAATGCATCACTCCAGATACTGTCAAGAATCAAACTATGTTTGGGTCATCCACGACAACTTTTGAGTTGGACTCTTTATGGAACATAAATTTCAGTACCTAATCTGAAAAATTAGAACAAAGTATAGAAAAGAAGATAACAAGACGTACTCCATAGTTTGTTGAGCTGCAGCTAGCACCTCAGGTGGTGGTACGGAGGGGCCAAAAACTCTGCAGCAAAAAAAAAAAAAAACGAAATTTCTAATGGCTGTTGAGCCAGGAACAACTGGAATAGAGGAAATACTTCGGCAAACATACGACTTGTATGTTGACTATGTGTTGAATAATCCCTTCTATGAAATCGAAATGCCCATTCGATGTGAGCTCCTTGACATGCATTTGGCTGTCGCCATTAGGAGAGATCGCACTGGCAATGGTCGTCTAGACAAGCTTTAGAAGTTTTGTGCAAATGTGCTGGCACTCGATCTTGTTCTCTGTTCTTGTACTTCCGTTCAAGACCACTTAGCATAGCCAATAAATGTCAGCTGCTACATACATTCAGTGTAATTATTTCAATTGTGCATGCAATCCCCTCCAATCTCTGCCACATTTCCCTCCAAGTCCAACAGAACCAACCTCTTTTGCGGAACTTCATCTTTAATGGGATAACTGCTGGGGCCAATGACGATCTCTGGAAAAGAATCGTCCTGCCCAGTCATTCTTTCCTCATCCCTCCTTCCTTGGCTTAGTTCTCCATCTTGTGATGCCTCCTGAGGGTTGGGAACTGCTGGCATTGTGCTCGGAAGACCATCCGAAGGTGGCAGAGCTGGACCTATGATTGGCTTTAGTTCTCCTTTACCAGTAGCAGTTTCAGGAAGATATTCGTTTCTTTTTAAAGGGCCCATATCTGGCCCAATGTCCTGCTTTGGACCTGAAGCAGACAGATCTCTGGTTAGAACGTTGGCCTCGTCTGTGAAGCTCGTTGTGATCTCGGCTACACAAGTAGGTTCCGTTCGTTGAAGCAGAGGGCCAAGGGATTGCAGAGTTGGCGTGCTGCCTTGAGATGAAGAGTAGAGCCCAATAGGGGACCTGCGCAGACCCAGTGAATGGAACAGAGCTACGAGGCAGGCCTTCATGGACGGGTCTGGGAGGTCCTTGATGTCTACTGCTTGGCCATTGTCGATGAGCTCAAAAAGCTGCGGCAATGTAAAGTTGCAGTCAAGCTAAAGTGGCAATGCCCTTGCCTACTTCAGTGCAAAGTTTTCAACCAACGTTATGAAGGAAAAAATTAACGAGGATTTACCAAGCAAAGAGCCGTATTTTCATTATGGTGAAGTGGACGTTAGCAGTTGGTTAGTCAGTTAGTTTTATTTCCAAAGACGACAGTGGTTCATGTTCTAACTTGAAAAAGCAGGCCAGGCAGGCTGTGCTGCTTCCAATGCCGAAATTTTTCGCAGTCCCAATACCAGGATAACAACCAAAGCACATAAAGCACATCCACTAGCTTATCGTCCAATAATCTACATCCTGCCACCCTCAAAGATGACCTTTGAGCAGAGTGGACAGTGAATTTTTGCATTAGATCACATTCGACTAATGAGCTGCAAGGTTCCTCACCTGTTTCATGTCTCCTGCAATGTTGCCAAATTTATTCAGCATTTCTGCACAAATATCTGTCGGATCTCTTTCTTCTTCCGACCCACGACTGCTTGTTCCCCCTTCACTTGCTGACTTTGTGTGCTCATCATCAACAAACTCGTCTGAGGAACAAGCGCTTTTTCGATCTTTCTTTTTCTTTCCCTTCCTGCCCTCGCTCTTACTTCTTCTCCTTTCTTTGCGTTTCTCCTTCCTTTCATGTCGTTTCTCTCGCCTTCTTTCTTTCTCTTCCTTTCGTCTTCTTTCTTCAGATTTTTGCTGTTCGGCTTTCTTCCTTATCCGCAACGTGGCTCTACCTTCATCCTCCATAATGCTCACTTGTCTCTCATTGGAACTCAGGTAGGTTCAACGCCGATTTAGAAGGTACCTAATAATTGGCCTGAACCACAATTTCGATAGGAAAAAATTGCGAATTAAGAGAAAATCTCCCAAGGTCATGAGTAGCTTAACGAAAAACTTCCACCAGGCTCTGTCCTAATCATCCGCTCTGGGCTGCCAATGTTCCACAACCATCAAGCCTTTGCCAAGAACACTGAAACCGAGACCTGATATAAATGGCGGAGATCAAGTATATTTTGATTTATTGTAATTTGTATGCGTTTTCCGTTTTTGACAATGGCAACGCCTTGCATGGTCGTCAGTCGTTTTCACCATTACAAATCCCATTCTGACTTCAGATAGTATTGCTGTTGCGTGCGGCTTACGGTGGAGCAAATTCTGGAGAGATTCACTCATGCTCACTTCCTAGTGCGTGAATGCAACAAATTGGCCGGAAATGCCTAAAATTTATAAGAAAAATGTTGGCGCCATATCTAGCTCCAAACTGTTTTTAAAGTTAAGATCAAATTTTAAAATTTAAATTTAAAGTTTGCAAGGCAAGTCAAAATACAAAGCAATATGGATCCCCCCTGACTTCACTTCGTTTCCTTGTCTGGATTTGTGTCTTCTACTTTGAACTTGTATCTTTAAAATACTCTTCAGTCATGAAGAAGGCAAGTGATGAACAACCCCACGCCACGAATGATTGATGTGTTTTTTAGAGCATCGATAAGACATCGCAACTACTGCACGTCTCTCAAGCGAAGGTCGCCCAAACACAGCGAACTTTAAGACAATCCTTCGCGTGCCATATTGAAGAGGAAAGAGCGTACTTGGCAGAACGCTTGCCACCGCTTCGTTCCTCTGTGGTCTGCAGAGTACATACACCCCCTCGAGCAGTGAGCACACACACCCGGCAGCGCGGTTCCTTCCACGATTTCCAATCAACGATACGGTAGTAATGCTGTCCCGCACGGCCAGGACCAAGGAGACTTGGCAAGCGCTACGGCCCTGGTCGCGGGGGGGAGAGAGCTGCGGGAGGGAGCACTGACGGTCCTCAGCTGCTGGCACGCGGGCTGTACCGTAATGCTTCGTGCGACTCGATCCTCATAGTGCGACAATCATGCGCTTTTGCAAGTCGTACCATAGGTATCGCGTCGCATTGTGGTCGCAATACTGGTGAATGCATGTAAAGGAAGTGGCATGGATCTCACGATGGCGAGGCCGTCAAATGTACATGGACAAAATTAACATGAGCAACAACAGTCTGAAACAACAGACCGATCAGCCATAAGAAAGCGCGAAGCCAGAATAGGAGCAACAAGAACCCTACTACCCGAAAAGGCAGGAGGCGCTACAGTGCCACACGAACAGTCGGGGTGAGTCCCAAACCGCCCCCAAAAGTAGGGAGCGTACGTGCTAGTGGGCCCTCCGACCGATCGAAAACACCACGAACCAAAAGGCAATGGCATACAGAAAATAAACGCTTGTCAAATGATCGCAATGACTCAAGGAAAGCAAGGGTGGGAGGGAGAGTCCCCAAAAGGTAATAAGGACGCAAAGCAAAACAATGAGTAAGCAAAGAAAACAATCTTGCAGACCTGACCCGTCATCCAACACATGCGCAGGCAACATGCCCTTCCCTTTCAGTCACTAGAAACAAATGACAACATGCACTGTACTATACTGTACTCCAATTCACATCACAACATGGAGCACCGGCACAGTGCAGCTGGCCGTTCTACAGAACAAGACCTTGCGACATGTGAACAGCAGCAGAAGCACTGCCGTACAAGGGAGACAGGAGCTGCAAACAAGGTGGCGCGCCCTCGCACAGATAAGAGAGAGAGCACCCAAGGGACGTCCAATGGAGGCGGCCAAACACCCCCCAAACTGCGCCCTCGCAGCACGCCACGTCGCCAAATGTGCACGTGGCACAACGTGAGTGGCTGTTGGGTCGCAGGCTGCCTTCAATCTGGAGTTCAAGGCTGACCCACAGAGCCCTTGGAACTTGGAAGAAGAGGCTCTCTCTCGTCTCCGCCATGGCGCAGGTGCTCGCAGCTCCCATGGCGACGGTGGCTCTTGCCGCTGCTCCTTTCCAGGCTCCATTGGCTGCCTCTGCGGCGGGAGCGCCAAGGGCCATGACCCGCCTCAGCCACTTTGGAAGCAGCTTGTATCTGCAGTCCAGCCGCTTTGCCAGGAGTCCTGCGGGGAGAGTGCAGAACACCAAGCGAGGTCGAATGTTGTGCATTGCCAAGGCGGAAGACAAATATGTATCTGTTGACCTGAACAATCAAGAGGAGAAGAGTGACGAGGACTTCACTACATTTTTAGAGCGATCCATGCTGCTTGCAGCGGTTTCCTTTACTCCCCTTCTCGTTGGTCCTGAGGTAGGATATCTTTGCACTGAAATGCACCGTATCGCTTGCCTGTTGGTTTGATCTTGCGCCTTTCTTGTGCTGCCCTACTGAATATCGCACAGAATCTATGTGCGCTCTTCGTTTTTACCTTCGCGGCTGCTTCTAGGGCTGCGTTATTAAGCCTAGGCGTAGCTTTTCGTTCCTAGCTTTTTTCTTTTGTCCTTAGGTCCTTTGCGACCAGTTCCTCGCGGTTCCCATGTCCATGTACATTTGATGGCCCCGCCATCGTGAGATCAATGCAACTTCCGTTCTCACTCTTAGATTTATTTTAGCCACGAGCAAAGGTGAATGCTTTATCTAGACTACTTGGATTTCCATGTCGTGCTATTTCTCTGTCTAACTCGTTCAAGCACGTCGTTTCCATATTTGTAGCCAGTTATTTTCTTAGATTCATGGTGACTACCACACAAGCGCACTGATTATTGAATTATTTGGACTGTATACGTACCTTTTGTTAGCTTGATTTGAAATTTATCTTGACGATCATTACTTTTTAGATGTCGCCATGTACTTGCTCACCTCTGAGCTGATGGCAACAGCAATGTCTTGCATTTTTTCAGTTGTTACTTCTGCTTAAGGAAATGTGTTTTGCCGTCAAAGGAGTGTGCCTGACTGGCTTCCCATTGTTGAGTTGACTGATTTTCATTTTAATGGTCTTTCTGCCGAAGTCAAAGTTCTCTTAATTTCGCTTATTTCTTGCGTTTCATTTCTTAGTAGTATCGAAGTCTTTAGCCCACACGTTTCCCAAAGTAAAGGATAGAAGGATCAGGTTAGATGCAACTTACAACATTGCTCAGAGGTTCCTGTTGCGAGTTGGTATATCTAGGCTCTGATTAGCAGGATGAGTGAGTGCTTGCTTCTGTCGAGACTTCACTAGTTAGCTTAGCAAGCCTAGGATGATTCTTTCCTAAACTTTACAGCATACTTCTTTATTACCATCGCATTAACACCATTGTCTGGCTTATCCCCTCGTTACATTCTGCAGGCAGCTTTGGCAGTTAACCGGGACTTCGGTGCCCTGGAAGGCCGCGTAGCTGCACTAGCTCATCCAATCGGAATGGGAGCGCTATTTCTGTTCACTTTATGGGCTGGTTACCTTGGGTGGCAATGGCGGCGAGTGCGAACTATTGCAGATGAGATTAGTACTTTAAAGAAGCAGATTCCTGTCTCTGCCGATGAAGGAGCACCTGCTTCGCCTTTGCAGGCGGAAATTGACAAGCTCACAGAGGTGTAATGTCCCCTCCTTTGCCCACGGAAAGGAGAATGCTGTGGATTAAGTTCTGGAGTTGAAATGGGGTGTTGAGGACTCTGCAGGGCTGTCCACTCTCTTTCTTAGTTACACTTGGCTTTGTTTGCTATGCCTTACAGCTCCATCAAGCAGCCCGATGAATCGAAAGGCAGAGGTTTTGTCCTAATTAAACTATTGTTCGTTTGGAGGTGGTGAAAGGAGCGTTACTACCTGCTAATTCTATCTTCTGAATATCGATAAAAAAAAGTCTATTGTTTTGCCATTGGTCTCAGTGTTTGGCTTTTCCTTAAATCTTGGTAACCTTTCAGATTGTGAGGATTAGTAGGCCCTTCACCATCCCTGTCTCAGTTACTCTGAAGCAAGCAAAAGTGAATTTTTAAAATGCACTGCATTTCCTTCACAGATATATTCGTAACTTTGGCTAGACTTTGTATTGACTTGTGCTTCATTTCCCTGGCTGCAGGAGCGGAAGGTACTTGTCAAGGGTGGTTTTCGTGATCGCCACTTTAACGCAGGCTCCATCCTGTTAGGAGCTGGTGTTACTATTTCTATTGGTGGTTGCTTGAATACGTGGATCCGTACCGGAAAGCTCTTTCCAGGTCCTCACCTGTTTGCAGGAGCAGGTGCGTCTCCATTTTGCTTTGACGGTGCTCCTTGGGAATCAGCACGGAAACTCAGGTTTTGTGTAATCCTAGGTTTACACATTTCTAACAGGTCAGAGAGGCTAATCAACTTTATAGAAGTTTTGCTCTCATTGACCCACGCCATCATCGGAACCTCAAAAAAGAAACAATTTGCATGGAAGTGCGCAATAACGGAGCAACTTTGCTGACTTCCTCAAGGTATGGTGCAGGCATCACAGTGCTTTGGGCGCTGGCTGCCGCGATGGTCCCAGCTATGCAGAAGGGGAACGAAACAGCTCGCAATGCACATATTGTTCTGAATGCCGTCAATGTGGTCCTCTTCATCTGGCAAATTCCCACTGGCCTTGATATTGTTGGGAAGATCCTGAGCCTCCCCTGGATATAAAGTTGCAGGGCTGGAGTTTGCAAGAGTTGAAATAGCATTAAGAAATGATTAATCACGTGAAGGCCGAGCAAAGAGTCCAAATGGACAACGTATAGTTCTTAACTCTCTCACGTCAGATGAAGTGCATGTTTTTCTGCTGTACATGAGGTCATTATTATTAGCTTGAAGTTTCCAGTTTTGACAGGCAGAATGATCCGCTGTAACATTCCATGGCAATGTGTGTGCTCGTTTGAACAAATTTCGTGTTAATTGAAAGGCGGCAGTTTGAATGGTTGCTATGAGACTGCAGAGTGAAATGCACAGCGTCGAGTCATGGCCTTCCTTAACGGGACTTTGGCTGCAGATCCTCTGTCAGTCAGTGCCAGCCGTGGGTCGGCATCTCTGCTAACAGTGCTGCTGCGGATCTGAACCACTCCAGGCCTTCGCGTCACACTCGCTTGCACGAAGTCTGCAGTTGACGGGGCAGCTGCTTCCGAGGGAACGAGCAGTGTACTGCACTGCGCAGTGCCTTGGCGCCTCCTACTGCCTATTCCTAATGTATAGAAAGATTAAAAATTTTAGTAGTAGTCCATGTACCAATGCGTCCAGGCAAACACGTTACGCGATACATGCAAACATGCCATTCTTGACTGACATGCACGGCACAGGCTCCGGTAGACGGCAGCAGCATCTAACAGCCATGAGCCGAAGCCCACACTGCTGCAGGCATTGGTGGGAGGTCGAGGCAGTCTGCTGTGTCCACTGCCGTTGATGCTTCTGACAGTCTCCATCCACCATGTCTGGCGTTGTACAGTCGCAGTAAACAAAGGACAGAAGAATAATGACGGAGGGAACAGCAAGGCGATTCTCAGCTTCCAGTCACCCCTCCCAACAGCTCACGTTACAGGCTCATTGGGAACATGAAAGGTAGAGGCAAACCCAGACCTCCCTCAGCAAGCAGAAGGTGAAGCGGCAAGCAGACAGCCTTGCACAGCCAAAATGAGAGAAAGAAGAGTCGGCAAGAGGCAGAGTGAAGTGCAAAGCTTGGAAATCCGCCTTTCTTAATCTGGAACCCAGCTACAACATGAAGGGATTACTATCGTCGGGCCATTTGCTGGAGCCTACTGCTCAGCTGCCTTCACCTAACCACTACTACACGGTTCCCTGCTTCATGGACTTTCCTACTTTTGAAAGACGGCTGCTGGTGTTATGCAGGCTCACTGATTGACCGAGGAACGACAACAAGTGCCGTTTCGATATATTGAGAGAACAGGCAATCTGGTCAGATGTCTCCCTGAGCAGCGCCTGCCATGACCCACACAGCGACCGAAACTACCTTATTTCTAATCCACATGCAAACATTGAATAAAATAAAAAGAAACGACTGTGCTGAGCTGCAGAGTAACATTTTCTATGCACTTAACCTTTTGAACATATCCGCTCTCTGGAAGAATGAGTGCTATCACCTTCGTCCATTTTACTTCCAACTCGTCCGCCTGCCACTCCGCAAACATCCAGTTGAAAATGCTACCTCCAACTCTGCACAATTCACAAAACTGAAACCTTCTGCTTCCTGCTTCACATCTTCAGACTCCTGCACGGATTCGAGGATTTGCATACTGTGAACCTTAGATCGCAGCGCGAATAGGGTTCAGGGAACTCTTTCTGCACACGTTCCGATTCTTGCTTCCTCCCGATGAAACTGATCATAACATCATCGAAGCTGCTGTTGCAAGTACTCCCTTTCCTTCCTTACCATCACCTCTGCCATCTGTTCTACTTTTTGTACAAGTTCATCCTGGAGGCGCTGCAGGGCTGGCTTCGCCAAAAAACTCGACACATTCACCCGAAACCGGCTCAAAGCCTGCTGCCTAATGTTCTGCAGACACAGCATTTCCCCCACATTCACCATTAGAAATCATTCAGGAAGTTCTCACGATACAAGAATGATCTCACTCTGCACAGAGTCAGACAAGAGATACCCTCTGCTTGCCTAGGAGACAAAAGTGCAGTGGCTTCTGCCTGTCAAACTGCTTAACGACATTCACAGACTCCACAAAACGTAGACAGATTCCTGATGCTCTCTACCTGTCTGTGCGTCCGCCTGAACAATGTCACAAATCAAACTGACTTCAAAAAGGTTCCTTATGTTCCAAGGATCTGTAACGGCGGATTGAAAGATGCTAAGACTTTGTGGACAACTAATTGACCTAAAAATGCTCTCACATTCCTTGAGGAAAATGAAGGAAAGCAAAACATCAAATTGAAAAAAATAGTGGTGCCTATAAGCAAGGATGATCTCACAACGAATAGATCAACGCCAAGGGCTAACAACCATACGCAAATGCTACGGTTATTAGCTGTTAAGCTAACTGCTGTTAATCATTAATCAGGTTTGCGTGAATACCATGGCTTCTCCCAGATTTAAGTGCCAGCCAAAGAAATTATGTCATATCACTTTGGCATAACTCGAATTGATCCAACACACGGACCCAATCTCCTGCAAATGCCTCGAAAGTACCAGCAGCTAAGTCCTCAAAAAGGACAAAACCCTTAAGACTATACCATCGTTTGTAGAAGTGGGGAAGAAACACAGCACTCACCGGCAGAATGTCTTGTGCAGTTAGTCGCTTCTTGCTGCGAGACTCCCTATGACTGGTTATGGCTTCGTCTAGCAGCAGCTCTGCCGAGTCCAACGCCTGCTGCATCACTTGCTGACTGCGCACCTGGGCGCCCCTATCATTGCGTTTCGCCACCTGCCGCTCAAACACCTCCAGCAACGTCTCTACACTCTTGCGGAGCGAGCGCTCTCCTGCCATGCTGAACGCTCCCAACTCTGCATCCATCTGCTCCTCCATCCTGTGGTAAAACAGGCACACAAACACAGTGAGTCAATCATAACTGCAAACCTTTCTGTTCTTGAACGGCCAGAAAGCCTCTGGACGGCAATCAGTCATTTTGCAACCAAAAAAAAACACCAAGAGAACTCCACAGACTACTTATATGTCAGCGTAAGCAAATGGCTCCCTCGGCTTCTCTGCCACATACCCTTCTGCTACTTGACTCATCACTAGAGCCATCTCCCGAGTCGACATTGGCATCCGGCCCACCAGCTTCGCTCCCTCCAGCTCGAGCCAGCTACTGATAACCTTCAGGGAGGCCTTCATTTGGCTTTCTTCCCTCCTCGCATACCATGCAGTACTCTCCTTCTCTCCTGCGGCTTTCCGAACGCTCGCACGGGTGGAGTAAGGGTCCTCATGAGACAAACCCACCGATGCAACGTCTTGCAGCTCGATGGAACGCAGCATGGGAAACATCTCTTTTCGAGAAAACTCTTTCGATGTTTGAATGCCACTATCCGACCGCGTTGGTTTCAATACACGATTTAAGGCCTGACCGTGGTGCATTGGCGGTGAGATGAAGCGTGGCCTGGCAAGGGCTCCAGTGAGTGTCTGCGCCACATTTGGTGAAACACTGCGTCCCAAAGAATGGCCTTTCCTGCTGCCTGCGAGCGACTGTGAAAGGCCACCATTCAAAGACTGCGGGCTGTGCTCAGCCCGCTCTTTTGAAAGCAGCCCACTGAGAGGTAATTCATCGCTCCCTTCTCCAATGCCTCTGTCAAGAGAAATGGATCGCAGCAAGGACGTAGCTACAATTCTGCGGCTCCCAGAGTCCCGGGACCTGCAAAATACAGAGGCAGCTAGAACATCAGCTGACATTGTATGCTAGGGCAACTGGGAAATATGGCTGCAGAGTTCGAGACTTCAGGGGAGTTCAAAGACTTAAAAATCCTGAGGAAATGCCTCGCCTTGTAAACCTCAAGACATCAACCGACCCAGCTGCCCTAACAGTAAAGAGGACCAAGCAAACCAGCCTGCCCTGTTCACGAAATTACAGTCTTCCTAATGAAGTTGAGCTGGAGAGTACAGCAATAACAATCACGAAAAAAATTGCATTTTTATTAACTGAAATAAGGTAAAAACTAGCTGTACGTGAAAATCATCCACTTAAGTACACTTGGCCCTATCCTACACAAACAGCACTTTGCACAGAGCGAAAAAAATTCAAACCAGGCCGGCTTCTCATACCTGATCAGCTCCTCCGCCGCGTCAGAAGTGAGAGACAACAAGGAGTGACCACGGGACATTGAAGTAGAAGAAACTTTCTGAGATTCGTCAAGAACTGCAGCAAGCTCCTTGGTCCACTGCCTCCAGTTCCCCTTCTCCCCGCGCCTCCCTGAAGTATCCTCCAACGGAACTCCACTTGCGCCGCTGCTCCCACTGCTCACTTCTGGGCTCACGCTTGCAGAACCCGAATCTCCCGAAGAAGCTGCTCTGACAGAGCCCCTTCCCAAAATGGTCATGGGCTGCCGCCCTGACAAGCTCGCAGGCCTATCCACATTGCGCCGTCCTGCACTCTGTCGACGGCTCCGCCGCGCCAGCTGGCTTGCAGTCGTGCTCGTCACCGGCATGGGGGAAGCGCTTCCCGCCATGGCGGCCTTCTCATGAGCGCTGCCGTCATGGCTGTCGTGTCCCCCGTTCCTTCTTCCCGGGGAGGGTTGCTCCCTCGGCTTCGCCTGGAAGGACGCGCCTCCTTCTCCGCCTGGGCGACTGCGCGATCGTTTTCTCTCCATCTCGTTCCCAACCTCCTCAGTTGCTCCCGCCGCCTTGCGGCCCGGCTCCCTAGGGGGCTCCGCCTTGCGGCCCGGCTCCCTGGGGGGCTCCGTCTTGCTGCCCGGAGAGGATGATCGCGCCTTGCGGGGAGAGACGCGGTCCTGCCACATCTCCACATCGCGGGAGTGCCACGTGGCGGCCCAGTCGCGGCCTGCATCGCTGCCGCCCGCTTCCGAGGACGGCAGCGAGGGGCTCTCGGCAGCCTCCTCGTGCTCGGTCCAGAGCGGCCCCGCGGCGTCGCTGTCTGGGTCGGAGAAGCGCAGAGAGCGCAGCGCCGGCTTGGCGGCGGGGAGGGCCTCCTTCCCCGCGCCGCCTGCACTGCACCAGCCTCCGATTTCAGGAGAGGGGGAGGGGTGCCTCCTGGGCACTACTGGAGCGTCGCCTTTGGAGAGAGAGATCACAGAGGCCTGGTCGAGGAGGTGATGCAGGCCGTACGCCGGCGCCAAAGATGCGCCCCTGGGAGCCATGGGCGCGCCTTGCGCTCGCCCTCCCTCCCTCCCTCCCTCCCTTCCTCCCTCCCTCCCTCCCTCCTTTCTCCCTTCTTCCCTCCCTCCCTCCCTTCCTCCCTCCTTCCCTCCTTCCCTCCTTCCCTCCTTCCCTCCTTCCCTCCTTCCCTCCTTCCCTCCTTCCCTCCTTCCCTCCTTCCCTCCTTCCCTCCTTCCCTCCTTCCCTCCTTCCCTCCCTCCCTCAAATCTCTTCTTCCCTCTCTCCCTCTCTCCCTACCCCCTCCGGCAGAGAGAGGGTGTAGAGGCGGCACACGGCGAGACCGCCGCGCCGCGCCACGTCACGTGGCGCCGTCCAGCTGGGCGGACGCAGGCTCTGCGTCGCACGTGCCAGTAAACTCGCCGATTGGCGTGGGCTCGGGTAGTGCCCGGCTGTCGGCGGCACCCGCGCAGGCGGCACCGCCGGCCGGCCGGCGCCCCCCGGGGGCGGGCCGGCCGGCAGCCGACAAGTGGCGCCTCGGGAGGGCGGCTGGCCGGCGGCCTCCTCGTGGCTTCCGGATCCAGATCGCGGATCTGGGCCGTCGGCGTCCGGGAGATCGAGATCGGACGGCGGCGGTTGAATGACGAGGAGTCGGTGCCGTGGCAGTCGGCTTGGAAGGGCGGAGGTCAACGGGGGCTAGGGCAGGCCCAGGGGTCTGCAGCAGAGCAGGCTGTCAGAGTGGGCGGCGGGCGCCGCGGGCTGACCACCGTCCGATCACTGGCAGGGCCATGCCCAAATTTGAAATGGGCGCAGGGCAGCCGTCGGATGGCTCGTGCGGAGTCTTTTGGGCGGGCGCTTAACCGTCCGAATCACGATGATTGCCCGGGCCCGGCCGGCCACTGCTCTGGCGGGCGGCGGGCGGCGTGCGGCGGGCGGCGGGCGGCGGGCGGGCGCAGGACTTTTGGCGAGGCGGCGCGGCGCGGCCATAAAGACGCGCGCGCGCCTTTGGATCCGTCAGGCCCGGCCCCGCCCGGCGGCATTTTGCTGCTGACAGCGCGAGGGGCGGGGCGGGGCGGGGCGGGGGACGGAGCCGCGCGGCGGGCGGGCGGGCCGGCGGGTTGGCGCATGCATGCATGGGTGGAGCCTGGACGGGAGGAAGAGGGAGGCGCTGAGCCGAACGGACGGACGGACGGACGGACGGACGGACGGACGGACGGACGGACGGACGGACGGACGGACGAGGCTGGCAGGCGCGCGCGCGGGCGGCCGGGCGGGCGGGCGGGCGCCGTCTAAAGTACGGTACGGTACGGCGCAGTAAAACATAACAAGTGCTGCCACCGAGAATTTTTTTTGTTCAATTTTGCTCGCTCTTGAATTGAGAGCGAGACTTTAGGAAGGATTTAGTTCCGCCTTGAACTTTTGACTTGCGGTTGCAACCGCTCCAATGGCTTCTGCAGTGATCCAATGCGCTCCCGCGGGCTGGCCACGCCATGGCGCCATGACAAACGTCGTCGATGCCAGACTTTCAAGCGCCTAATGTGCCCCCAAATGTTGAACAGGTTCGAGCGCAGCCCGCCTTCAACACGGCCCAAACGACAAAGTTCCGAAGGGTCCGTGTCCATGCCCGCTTTACTTTCCCAGTTTGTCGCTGGCCGAGGTCGTCAACAAAAGGCGCAACTTGACCTGGCGGGCGGGCCCGAGGGGGGCCTCTCCAATGGGAACACGCCACTTGGCGGACACGTGGATCCAGCTGTCGCCACGTGGCAGCGGGCCACATTTTCTTGCGCCAATCGTCGCCACGTGGACGTAGTTTGTCTCTTCTGCATCTAAAACAGTTTTACCCCATTTTCGATCGCGAACGAGGCCACGGCCCCGCGCCTTCCGGCTGCCCGCGCCTGCCCGCGCTGCTGACGCGCGCAAACGTCAAAAAAGTTTTAACTCTTATCCACGTGGCAGTCTTTGATTTCACTTTTGAATGCTATTTCATTTCGACCTTTTGGCAGTACGGAACAATAACATACTTTTTGTCCCAAGGTCTTGGCCGTACGGACGCACGTCGGACTGCTACCGATTTATCGGAGGCTCATTATTGGCCGCGGTCTGACGCCGTTCGTACCGTACGGCCGATCGCGGGCGCCGTCCAGGGGGTTGCCGGTTGTCGTGTGCGGGCGGAGCGTGTGCACGTGGCGGTGCTGCGGTGGGCCACGCGGCGACTATTACGAGGGGCTGGTCGCGGGCCGGAACATTCGCGCGGCTGGCACTGGCCAAATCCACTTTCCGGGATTTCCGGGTCCTCGCTCTAAAAAGTCCCTGAGGGGTCCCAGAGCGCAACTGTTTCACCTGAGCAAGGACAAGAGCGGCAAGGCGACAAAGTGTAAAACAATTTGCATGAATACCAACCATGTTGTGTTGTTTAAACAACAACAAGTTGACCGCATGCATTCGACCGTCGCTAGTCGCCCCTGCAGCAGGCAGGCTGCTTCTGCTTCTGGAAGGATCTTGCCTTGTGGTCCTCCCGCGGGCACGGAAGGGCGCTTGACTGCCTGACCTTTGGCTACGGCTATGGCTATGGCTACGGCTATGGCTATGGCTACGGCTTTGGCTATGGCTATGGACCCATCGGTCGAGTGCCAACCCGCAGTTCTGTACGTACAACTCTGGGGACCATGGAGGGTCTAACCAGTGACCAGGCCATGCCTATTGGGGTCGCTTTGGATATTCGAGTTCTGTAAATTTTGTTGGTGCCCTTGACAGGCAAGCTGCCACTAAAATACGAGGCGCTTCTTCTCGGATTCCACGCTCCTGAGATTAAACAACTCGTTAAAGGAGCAGCAGATTGGCTGCTTATTCACAACAGGAGAAAACGTGACACATGTCTCACACAATCATAGTCAAGTCTCCAAAAAGACTCGTTACGACTCGCTCCAATAGCTTGGACGAGTTCGTAGTGTTCAGATGAGAAGCTCTTTCATTCAGCATGCGCACACTTCACAGCTGCTGCCGATCCAGAAGAATTTTTTCAGTTTCGATTTTTTGTTTACCTCGATACACGGTCGCACAGACCATCCAAACATGTCCCTCTTTCAGCAAGAGAAGCGAAGTGATCGCTGCGGCAACTTCAATGACAATCTCATTGACACGGCCTGCCCTGATTCTAACCTCGGGATAAGTCCTGATGAATGGGACAAAACACCTTTAAAAAATGCGACCAAGTCAGGTCTGAAGAGTTAACCGCAGACACAACATCGTATGGCTGGCTACATGCGAACGGAAAACAGCGGCAGCTCTTACTGAGCAGACTCGGCCGGCTCCCTACATTTCTGTGACTGGGGGAGCAGTCAGCTGCACATCACCTCCCCCCCCATAGAAGCCTAAGTTGGAAGGCGGTTGGGGCCGAGCCTTCAACTCGCGATGCTCTTGGCAGATGGCGCATGGATGGCAGAGAAAGTGAGTGCAGCAGTCTCCCATGGGCCGGTCCTGGAAGGTGAACAGTGCCCAGTCAGACTTACATACCTCTGAGATAAAGGATGATCCTCACAATTTAGCATGTTAATCATAAGGATTCATCTTGAAATAGGGGCTGTCAGCAAGAAAAGTTTCATCAAAAGAAACTGGAACACATTTATAGGCGTGTATGAAAACAGTTTGGAGTTGGCAACTTTCTGTTGCAGACAGGCATAAGCTCAAGAAGTGGATTTCATTGAAGGAAGGAAAATAGACATTGGAGGAAGAGTTTCTACTCAATCTAAAACTTAAAAAAGTTGAACACTAATGACAAGTATGTACTGTGCAACTGAAGATGGAACTGCTCAGGACATGCATACGGCAAACGCAGGGAGTGATTCCTAGTGAACACCGCAATTGCTCGCATGTGCTTGAGAGAGTGTACACTCAAACACGTTTTAAATTCAGGTCGAATGACATTGGTTTGTATAGTGGGGGTAGCATAGGGATGTAGCTACTCCTAGCAAGAGTGCATATGATGTCCATATAGAGGACAGGTTATAGATTCAAACTCAAGCATGAAAAACGGGAATCGCTCTAACTTGCCAACTGCATTCACTAGTCTCATTAAATCCAACTGACAACAAAAAACACAAGAAATGCATTATTCGTACATCATGGGCCGATCAATGTACAGGATAATGAACATATCAACTCCCTGACGCATTTTTTTGGCCTCGGATCCGCACGTCTTGCCGAACAACGCAGCCAGAATGCATGTTACAGTATTCCCGGGAAACTGATTGCAACCGCATGGGCAGCGAGGACAAGCCAAGGAGGCTCAAGTCCCGGAGGTAGACACTTACTGGTAAATGGTATTTTGACCGCAGTTCCGTTCGATATAGGCACGCGTAACAAGAGACGAACGTCATCCAAAAGGCCACAGGCCCGACAACAGCTGATGTAGCGAAGGCAAAGCATCCCCCGAGTATGGCATGTATAAAGCATGGTCCCAAGCAAGGACGTCCATCCAAGGTCTCCACATTCTAGACATCGCCAAAAATCACATGAGGTACAAGGGTGAGATCGGACCCCAGACATTCACAGCCGGTGGTCGTTGTCGAGCAGTCTTCACAACAGAAACAACATCATCTGATTCCTAAAGTGTTAATCTGACATCTATAGTTTTGAAGGCTTATTCAAGCTTTCTAAAGAAGTAGCAGCAAAAAAAATTGAAAATCATCCAAAATAGTTCATCTACCCTACAGAAATGATTCACCAAAAGTCTAGGCAAAGAATATCTCAAGAAATTACCAGCCCGAATGTCAAATGCATTAACAGCGTATTACATATCGCATCAACATCCATCCTAAGCATAAAACAAAAGGATTGCAGCTGGAACTCCAACATTTCTTGGCGTTGAATTCAAGGGGGAAGTCTCCAATACCAGTCGGCCAGTTATCGTCAGTTTTATAGACTGCATTATAAAAGATAAAACAGGAGCTGGCATTCACTGCCACATCACATTGTACAGAGAATCGGATTTACCGTCTCGACATCAAGTAGACAGACCGTCCAAGCAGCCATTCTCCAGAAGCAGTCAATACATTTCATTACAACGAAAGCTCACCTGGCCGAAAAGGACACAAGGGCAGAACAGGCCAAGACAACCTGCAAGAGCCAAGTTCGCAGACGTCGCGAATCATGCTCGGACAGATTCAAATCCGCATATTCACCTAGATCGCTGATGGGAAGCGTTCAGCTGGCGATGAAACATCAGCTTGAATGCCTTTCGAAAAATGAAAGCTAAACATTCCAACCAGAGAGAAAATTGCTAATCTAGACGTCAACACCAAACTGTTGAAGGCAACAAACTCACAGCTGCTCTTGTCCTGGAGGCAGTCAAACAGACCCGAGCGCCACGCCTGCTCTGCTTCCTCTCTTGCAGCAGGCGGATGCTCCATGCTCCCTCGCGGCAAGGTGCTCCTGCGTGGATCGTCAAGAGACCGCCCGGCAGCGAGGGTCGCGCGAGGAAGGCCCTTCTTTGAATTTAAGCTTGTCTCCCTCCGGGAGGAGTGAGCCCGCGCTGCACTGCGGGCCGGCGCTTTCAGCGCATCAACAAGTTGCTTGAAAGTGAGGGGGTCCTTCCTTTGATTCCCCGTGTTGTTTTTGGCATCGCCATAGTGAGGTCAATACAAATTCATTCCACTCCTAGGCGGTCTTTAAAGCAAATTTCTGTAATGCGAACGCCTTAAGCGCCATAGAGTCTTTGGGGGAAGGATGTGGCATTGATCTCACGATGGCGAGGCCATCAAATGCACATGGACAAAATTAGCATGGGGAACCACGAGGAACTGGTCGCAAAGGACCTAAGCACAAAAGGAAAAAGCTAGGAGCGGAAAACTACGCCTACCCTTTTGGGGGTTTCAGACCGTTTCTACATTTGCACAACAAACAAACTGAAGCCGTTCAACCCGGGTCTGCTTACAATAGCACTGTGCAACGGAGGACAATCTATGGTACCTCCGCAGGCTATCGCTCTGCAGTTGCAAAATCTTATCGATGTATATGATGGAGCTGAAATTTGTGGCATGGATGCATCGCCGAGGCTTGCAATGGTTCCGCCATCGCAAGTGCATGAAGGGCCTTTCAAATAAGTAAACCACGAGAAGGAGAGCGGTTGTCGTTAAGAAGAAAAAGATGTTTGTGAATGAGAGTTGTGACAGTGGCATCCTTACAGTAATGATGTGATTCGTCAGAGGTCAACTTTAACAAAAAGCGAAATGCTATGAACTTTCTGTTACGAATTCATTATTACTGTCGATCACATTACATGGAAAAACATGACCACCATCATCATGATCACTATCACGATCATTCCATGTCTCTATTCCCGATTTCTCTTTTTCCAGGAATGCTCAAATGAGCAAACCCCGACAAAGTTTTTCTTCTGCCAGGGAATATTCAGAAGACCCCCAAAATTAATTAGCCTGACCTTAGTTTTCCTGTATCCACCTGAAGCTGCGCAGACAGGACGACACACGAAGGAGAATCACTCCGGAACCATCGATGCGCCTTCCTCATCCTCACCAGACTCGTTGTCACTCCCATCTTCATCTTCATCCTCGCCGACATCGCTACTTGCGGCCCCATCTTCAGGTTCGTCAACCTCTACACCCTGCATACTCCCACTTTCACCTTTACTAAAATCGGTGCCAAAGTCGTAATCACTTCCTTCTTCATCTTCAACCTGCTGAGCTTTCCCTTTTGCTTCCTTTTTCCTTCGCTTCTTTTCTGCTTTGGCGAGCTTAGGATTCAATATACCTTCTGCATCGTATAGCTTCTGAGTCTGGCTCAAATATTCACGACCACGGGCATTCACCGGCGTATCGTCGTCCATTCCGACTACCCCATCTCCTCTTCTTTCTTTGTAAGGCTTCTCATCCTCCTCCTCCTCCTCTTCATCTTCGGCAGCATCCTCCTCTTCACTTCTATCGTCTTCTTCATCACTCTGTCACTCAAGAACAGGAGCGCAGGCAACACAAGAACGGATAAGTCACAATGACAAATGTCAAACCCACAATTCTACAGGAACCATAAAAATTACACACATCTGCAAGGAGCATTTTTGATCAGGCCAATAAATCCAACCCTACATACCACAAAATCACTTAGCAAAAACGAGACTTGAGGACATCCAAGACCACCTTACTCTCGGCTAAAATTGGAGTTTTTGCGGTTGTATTCCTTTTCCAGAGCATCAACCCAAACCCAAAATGAAAAAGGTAGGAGCACATCCAAAGACAGCAGAGCAACGAAGGAAGTGAATCGTTGATGTACTCTATCACAATCCATGAGCGAGTTCCTCTAGTTTATTCTCACCTTCACATCCTGCATGTCGATACTGGGTGGAGCCCCTGCAGGCACCTCTGTGAACATGGTAGATGGTAACGCGGGAAGCCCTTCAATGACAGCTGTTTGCTCTCCCTTGAACACGTCCTCTACATCAAAATCCTTTCCCCATTCTGAAACTATGGCCGCCGAATCATGCTCTGCATTTGCATCCCTTTCTGGAGGGAGTGTGTAGTATGGAATCTTCCCTATAAAACAGATTGACAAGCCACCGTGCAAATAAGTGAGTTTTGAGTAGCCCCAGCAAGCACATCGACAGATCCTAATGGCACCGCTGCATTAGACTTGGAAGGGGCAGGAACTTTAGGAGCTAAGCAAATTCAACATGATCTGCGATAAAGGCCATGCCATAGGAGGCTGCCTTCCACTCGATCCAACATATATGTCACACAGAGACAACTTGCTTCGAACATCAATTGGCTCGACTTTGAAACGACGAACAGAAAACTCCACAAGGTGGGAAAATATCAGCACTATTGGCACCACGACATTTAGGAAAGACCATGAAGATATCTTAAGCAACTAACTCAAGGACAGCCACTGGCACCCAAGCATGCTCCGACATGAGACCAAGAATACATGGCTCCCAAGTCCAAGTGAGACGACTCTTCCACCAGTCGTCGACTCTCCTCACCTTCATTCCAATCTTTAAGCACAACGCGAGCAGCAGCCATCGTGTCAGCAATTCCACCCTTTTTTAATTTGCCGCGAGCGAATGCCACACTACGAATGAACTCATCAACGTCTGCGAATCGTGCTATTTTGTAGAGCGCCATCAGCTTCTCTGTATGACAAAGGCGAAGAATCTGACGAACTGCACATGCACAAGATGCATGAGGTTTCAAAGCGACAATTAGGAGGAGGTATGCATAAGAGTGAGCTCGCATACCGTTCGTTCAATATGAAAAACTATTCGCTTTACTTTCTTGAAAAAAACAAAAGAACTCCGATTGATGCATTCCAGGTTCAGCTGTATTCTGACCCAATCAACGGTTAAACTTGTTGAGATCGAGAGTCAATTAGAGCAGAAACTAATCTCCCAATGTTTTGCAACGAAAGATACTCTGCTCGACTGTCACGCAAGGACTGCACCATAAAGATACAGCGCTAGAATAGGCAAAAGAGACGATGTATACTGCAAAGCACGCTAGAAACGCATCTATCCCAGTTCAAGCTGCAATCAACGATCCTTCATCTACATACCCGTACATCTTTCAAGAGTCATACAACTCTTCAGCAAAATCAAAAAGCTGTTGGCTTGAACTCCTCAGTAGCAAAATTTGCACCGAACATCTCACATGAAAAGACGCACAAAAACTGATTCAAACAAAGGCGCACGCAAAACACGCTGCCTACCCGGCGCAACAGGGTCGTCCAGCTGTTCAACTTTCACTGCATTCCGTAGGGCTGCCTCCACTTCCCCCCCCGCAGCAGATGCGAACACAATTCCGGGACAGTCGAGAAGCTTGACGTGTTTGTCAAGGTGAATCTCTTGCATGGCTTTGGTGACACCAGGAGTGGACCCCACATTGGCTACACGAGTTCGCTTCAACGAGTTGATGAGACTGCTCTTTCCCACGTTCGGGAAGCCAACAACACCCACCGTAATGGACGTTTTGAGCTGCAGGCACCAGAGTAAGGTACAGGTATGTCATTCTCAAGACCAGAGAGGCTTGACAACAGAAAAGAAATCCCTTCAACATACTTTACGAGAGTTCTTTGTCAAAGGTATGTGAAGGAGATGAAGGCCGTATACATTTTGATACCATGGTCGCCATTATCTGCTGGTTTGATGCATCAGGTACGTGAACATCCTTAAAGACGAAACGGACCGTATAGTTGAGAGAAATGAGATTCTAAGCTTTTGGAGCACTCTTTTGAAGCTTGCGCACCTTCTGGTTGCGAGAATAGTTTTTGAGCAACTGCAGCAAAGTCTCAGCCCCAAGGCACTGGCTACTGTTCAGAGCTTCCGCAGCAGCTCCACCAAAGGACGGCTTAACTCCGAGATTAGTCTTCTGTGCTTGTGTGCTGCACTTGAAGGCAACAGTCGGTAGCTCTTGTCGGAGATACTTGAGCCACTTCTCCACTACTTCTCGAGGCACAAGATCTGCACAAGTGAAAAAAGGGAAAGAAAACTCGAGTGTTTTTACATTCACAGGCTCTATACCAGCATCCAACAGAAGAAAGAGCCTGGTGTGAGAAAGCGGAAACTAAGAAGAAAACAGACGTAGTTAAAGGAAAAGAGTGAAAGTGGAAATTGATAAGGAGTGTGAAAGTGTAAGGGATGATGCGGACTTGAACAAAATGCAATTCTATGAAACAGTCGCCTGCCAAGAGGGCAACTTGTCAACAAGTAGCAGAATAGAAAGCACAGTTTACTGAACTCAAAAAGCATCAGAGGCGGTGTTCCCAAAAAGTCGACCCACTTCCAGGAACTTCAAGAAGACATATGTTAAAGAAATGCTGAAAGCAGAAAAATCCAATAACTGCAGAACAACACCATTCTGTCTGGGCAAAGAGAAGGCTGGGAATTGGCGGCCCTGACCAATCTTGTTGAGCAGCAGCACCACGCGCTTGTGGGTCCCGCTCTTCATCACCATCCGTTCAACCTCCAAACAACGGCAGCCGACTGGGTCACGTGCATCCAGCACTTGAATAACCACATCAGCTGCCTCAATCACCTTCTGAAACTCACGGTAGAAGGCACGTCTCGAGCCATCTGCAGGCATATCCGAGAAAAGACGGTTAATCAGTTAATAAGAAACGATACGTCCCTCATGTCACGCAATAACTAACATAAAGCTGAAGAAACTGGATTGATAACCCCTGCATGAGACAGAAGCAAAATTCATTTGAACGTGCTTGAACTGGACGAGGTGAGAGGAAAGTTCCATAGGCAACAAACTTGTCTCAATTCTTGACTTACCCTTGGTACCATTGCTCGCATCCACATCTGTTTTTTGTCGTTTTCTACGTTCAAATTCTACATCACGCTTCTTTGCATCCTTTGCTAGCCTTGCCAACGATGCATCTTCTGACTGTCCGTCCACAGGCTCAAGCAGCCCAGCCCTCCTCTTGGCTTGCTGCCACACAATGCATACTGGAAGGTCAGAATAGAGTGGTTCGTAGTTGCAATCATTTTGCCACAACATTAAGCTTCATTGTTCCCAACTGCATCTTTAGAACTCGAAAAGACAGCTCTACGAATGAGCGAGACCGTGGCAAGGCTTGGAAGGAAATGTAATACAATGCGCCAGAACATGGGGTCGGGCACAAATGATTGTAATAGCGGGACCTTCACTCGGCTCACTTTGCTCATATTACTGAATACTGGCGCGCTTATTGCTCATATTCTCACCCTCTGGCTCATTAGAACAAACTTACAACAAAGCAGTGCACTGAGGGGTAGCCAGAAACACAGAATGCAAGCAGTCATCACATGATCACATTTGTTTCTCGATTTTTTCAGAAATCACATAAGAAAGGCGTGCAAATGAAAATACAGTCGTGATGCCATGCGTATCAATGCACAAAGCATGGCATTCAAATCTGAACGAATCACCTATTCCCACGCTGAGCTGCAGAATCCGCCATTCATGAGTGCGTTAATGTTGCATGTCCTATGTTGAAAGATTAAAGAAGAAGATTAATCTGTTCGTCAACGGTGCATACATTGTCGTACTAATTTCGTCAGGTACACTTCAAGCCTCTAGTATTGTAAGGCCTGGCCTTAACCGACGGAGATGAGATAACGAGGCTAACTTCTCCAGCCCAGTGTCTCAAAAAAAGCTTAAAACTCGTCTTTGCAGTCGCCTAACTGGGATGCCGGTAAAATTTATTGCTCTCGACAAGTATGTACTAACCATATCTAAGAGAAGCAATATGACGAATCACATGCACGATTAAACAAAACATGTCGAGCTTGAGTTGGGATCAGCACACACCCGCTCTTTCCTTTCTTGTTTCTTCTTTTCAACTTCCTCGAGGACCTTCTGCCTTCGTTCCTCAAGCGCTGCAAGCTCCTGTTCTCGGAAAGGCCAAGCGGTGGGTATGCCTGGGTCTTTTTCCACCTGCTTGCGCTTGTTGCCTTGCTGTTCCTGCTTTTTCTCTTCTTTGGCCTTCTTCTTGTGGTGCTCCTTCACCTTTTTCAGGATTTTATATTTCTTGCGCAATGGCATGCGCTTGCTCTTGCTTTCTGTATCCATAAGGAACACATATTCATAAATCCCTTATTCGACATTGTTTCAAAATCAAAGTCCTCTAACTTCAATTCGGAATTGGCTGTAGATGTAACAGAGCGGGCATCATTATAAAGGATAAAAAACAAAAAAGACCACTCAGAAGCTCAAGCAGACCAAACCACAAGCCTACAAAGTTGAGCTCCCTTTCAAAGATATCAATCAAACCCAGCACGACTGCACTTACTCTTGCTTTTCTTCACCATCTTGCCTGCCCTTTCGCAGCTGGAAACAGTACGAGAAAGTTTGCTTCTTGACGAGAGGAGAGCACTGCTGCAGAAGGTGCAGAGTGCGGCGAGGAACCGGGAGGGGAGTCAGTCAGACAGCGGCGGAGGAAGAGGCGGAGGCGGCCGAGTGCAGTGCAGAGCCGAACCGCCGCATTCGATGGACAGTTCTCGGTTCAGTTCGGGTTCGTAAGGAGGCGCTGCGGCCTGCAGGCAGTGGGCAGGGCCTCTTGGAGCCTTCAAGAGGAGATGTGGAGGGTAACGTGTGCAGCGCAACGCTGACTTTGCTAGAAGTTGCATGGAAAGGTCCATGAAGAAGCGGTGGTGAGGAGGAGCTGGCTGAGATGGGATCGTTATACCACTTGAGGGGGCTGTCAAGCTCAGCCGCTCCCAGCCAAAATTTTCTGATAGAATTGAAGCAGCTCATTCTTAAAGCTCTTGCAAAACTGAACGACAGAGATACGCAACACAATGGCGTCTTGGAGCTTGAAAGAATTGCTCTGGAGATGCCTTACGAGGGAATTCCCATATTTTTGGCTTGTCTGTATGACACAGACGATAATCAAAAAACTTCAGCTCGGAAGGAATGCATTAAGTGAGTTTCATAGTTCCTGTTGCCTGGAGCTGCTTTGATTGCAGTCAGCTTTTCGAATCTAAAATGAAGTGCGCAGGACTGATTGTTTACCTTTAGCGATTTTTTTGTGGTTTGACTTGGTGGAATAGCTGTGTCAGTATGTCCAAGTATTTCGTTAAGGGAACTTGTGGCTTCGACGATAGCTCTGCCAAGCAAGCACTAAACTATTACACCTTCCAAAACATCCGAGTGCCGTAGTATCTCGAAGAGCTTGTTGAACTCCTTTAGCAATGTACCTACTCCCTCACGTTGACTGTTCGAAACTGGAGATACCCTGTGGCTGTTGAGCAAAGTAGATGGAGGCCAGCTGAACAAGTTGACACGCTTAAGATCTGATTTAATGTGATGTCTTTTGCCCAGGATGTTCGGAGTTCTGTCTGCTTTTCATGGGGAACTTATTATTCCTCACCTTTCCAAAATAGTGGCTGCTGTGGTTCGACGCTTTAAGGACACAGATTCAGGGATCAGCCAAGCGTGCGCTGACGCAATGGGAACCTTGATAAGGAATCTCAGTGTCGCTGGGGGCAAGGTTGGAGTATACGACCGTCAGATGATTTCTGGATTCTTTTTCAGACCGTTATTGGATGCGCTTGGTGAGCAGAATAAGAATGCGCAAGTGGCAGCTGTTCTATGCTTGGACAAGGTGATGCAAAATACGACGGAGCCTTTGGAAGGGAGCATTTCGCGCCTTCTACCCCGCTTTTACAAGGCTCTAAGCAAGCCTGGATTCTTTGCAAAGGGGCCTCTCATTAATGCCATCGGAACATTGATAGAGGTCAGCTCACAGGCTCAGCAGCCATTTGCAAATTTGTGTGAAAAGTCTGCGATCCGAGGCGAATGCGAAAGGAGGTACAGGACTAACTGCTGCATGTTTTTGGAATCTAGTGCGTCTACCTGTCTGTCTTGACACGAAGTTTGAAGCCCACTTGAAAGATATTTTTAGCTTTTATGCTTTTTATACCAAGTTGATACCATTATAGAGGATCCGTATGCTTTGCTTATTGGAAATTTTGATGAAAAAGTTGGAATTGTTTTCACCAATCAGGTCCGCACATATCTTTCGTTCCCGATAAATTTTGACTCTACGACTGCTTAGCCCTTCTGACTTTATGATCTTTTCTACTTCTTCTCAAATCTCTAGGGATTTACCATTGTGTGTGCCGCCTTTCCTGAATTCCATGACAAGTATGTTTTTCCAATGGACGTTTCTGATATTCTGCCTCTCAGGTGACTGGGCCAGTTATGGTTGATTATTTACCTACTTTAATGCCGGTTCTGCAAGAAGCCCTAAGCAATTCTGATTGGATTACAAGAAAATCTGCAACGGAGACATTAGGAAATATGATCAGCAGGTTGGGCGCTGCTCCTCTTATGGACTACAAGATCAGCACGTTGGCTGCATTGGAAGGCTGTCGTTCTGACAAGGTGATCACGACAAATGTTCTTTCATCCCTAGATATACGTGCTTGAACAGATATGTTTTTTTTTTGTAGAAGTATTTTCCTGACGACGCGGAAGAAGTTGAACTGACAGTTGGTGCATACTACAATGTTTTTCGCAATTGCACTGGAAAACGATGATTGAGAAGGAAGTCCAGGTAACTTTCCACTTTGAATGTGTTAACATCTCAACTGTTTCTTGTATTCGTATAGCCGTGTCTCATCTACATCCTTTCTAGTGACGGATTTAAACTGAGTGTTTGGCAGTGGGCTGCATTCCCGTGAATTTCAATTATTTTTTTCACTGACATGTTACAACCAATCGGCCTACAATGTCACCAGTTCAGGGGCCATCTTCCAGCACTTGACATAATTTAACCAAACCATTAGAAGTTGATATAGGGAGGTGCAGAAGGTTCCACTGCTGTCTGCGTATCTGCTTTCAGTTTCATTGTTTGTCAGCACTTGATTTACATTTATCCAGAATTAGTCTGGTTTTGCTCGCTGCTGTTGCTAAATGTGAGAAAAGGTGCAGCTCTTATAACTCTTAAAACTGCAGCTCATATAATTTATCCGATTCTATTTCGAGTGGGCTTCGGTGATTGACTTTCATTAATGGGTACGGAGCAGGTGAAACCAGTGCGAGAGAGTGCATTGAAATCCTTCCCACTCTGGCAGGATGTGCCTGGGCCAACAGTTTCGAAAAGGCAACTTCAGTCCCCTAATAGGACCATTGCAGGTCCTGCTGGAGGTCTGTGGCTTCTCATATCATCTTAGGATCTCACCCGTGGACTTGCTGACTTTCACCGACACTTTCTTTCGCTTATT
This sequence comes from Zygnema circumcarinatum, assembly GCA_037447605.1. Classification (NCBI taxonomy): domain Eukaryota; kingdom Viridiplantae; phylum Streptophyta; class Zygnematophyceae; order Zygnematales; family Zygnemataceae; genus Zygnema; species Zygnema circumcarinatum. The sequence continues at coordinate 5,678,514 of CM074804.1, forward strand.
CTGCGAATTAGATTATCTACCATATGAGCAGTCTACTGCCAAATACATTGAGGCTCCGTATTGTACTGATGCCGTAATCTTCTCCTGCTTTGCAGACCGCTCACCTGCGACTATGCCGTCTGCATCACCACGACATTCTGGAAGACTATCACCAAGCGCCTCTCTGACTTCAGAAAGATCTGCGCCATCTACATTTATCACGGGTTCATTCTTCTCTCGATCAAAAACCAGCAACTACACGTCATCGTTTGAGGCAGCTAACTCACCACCTGTTAAACCAGCATACTTGTCCCCACCTCTGCCACGGGCTCCCGAACTGCCTCCAGCATCTGTAACCCGCGGGAAGGTTGATATTGACGACTTCCCCTCAACCTCGCAAGACGAAGAAAATCCACCTTCGAGAAATGATGCCAGGACACTTGACTCTGTGCAGCTGAAGCGACAATCACTTGCTCAATTGATGAAGGAGAACAGGCGTCGTTTCAAGCAGGCTCAGGTTGCTACGGACAGTGGCCCAAGTTGGCAGGTGGAAATTGCAGTAGCAGGTGAAAAGGAGCCCACTTTGATGGTTCTTAAAGATGAAGAAATGGAGGATATGGAAGAGGAAGACTCCTTACGAATCACCAGGGTCCAACCTGGAGTTGGAGATCGTTTGGAGTCTGAGGGCATAGAACCAAAAGAGAATACTTCCTTTCTAGCTATACAAGAGGCAAATTCTAGCCAGACGAGTTCTGGAATTAAACTGGTCACAGACGTTCCAAATCTTGTTGGGGACATGGAAAATCTGGTGAAACCAGCAAGGCCAGGTCGTCTTAATATTGAGACTGAAAATGAAAGTTCAGTCCTGTCAATTTCTGCAGAGAGTGATATGTTTTTGAACATGGGGCATAAGACAGTGAGGGTTAATGAGAAAGGCAAGAGAGTTTTAGAGTTCCCTACAACGTCCTCTGGGATGGTAGTTATTAACACAGATGTTGAGACAGAGGTTGAAACGAGATGGATGGCCTCAATGGAACATACGGTGGAGAAGGATGGGAGCAGCAGTGGAGGCAGAGCTTTAGGATCGTCCACAGAGGACAATCAAGGGACAGAACGTAGAAGTGAAGGGGAGCAGTCACTTCTTGAGAATGCATCAAAGAACTTGTTGGAGCATCACAAGAAAGGAGAAGAATATTTTTTTGAAAGGGATTGGCCTAATCCAGAGAGGCAGGGAATGACTGGGAAGCGGCGGGACGACCAGAAGAGCTTGGAAGTTGTAGCTGTCTCGAGTGTCGGGGTAAGTCCTGAGAAGGACAACAATCTTAGTGTAAGGTCCAGTGACTTGCATGAATCCACGAGTCATGTTTCCAGAGGTCAGTCCGGCGCATCACCACATGACCCTCAGAGTCGGAGTTTTGTCATTGAACGCCAAGTTCAGTCTCTCCTTCGTGGTGGGTCGGATGACTCCCTGGTGTTGAGGACTTCGGATGGAGGGGAGCGTATACCAGGAGGGCAGATTCATATTGTGGAACAAGGGGAAGCACATGGCTCTGACTTGAGGTTGTCCTCAGAGTCTGAAGGCCGTCGAAGTGGCCGAACTCAGAGTATCAATGGAGGGTCGGTGCACTCCCGAACGTCAGCTGGAATGGCAGAATCAGGGCCACCATCGGTGACTGTGAACGGATCACAAGAATCTCTTGGAGGAATTTCTGGTCCAGGAGCGGAAGATGATCTAGAGGTACAACCAACTGCTGGTTCAGAAGAGCACATGGAAGGTGGAAGGTTGGAATGGTCTTTTGATGAAGCTGCTGTTCTCAGATCTATTGAAAACCTACGGCAATTGGCTGCTGGGGTACGTAGGGCAGGTGCTAGACACGAGGGCGATTGGGCTGGGGCAGAACCTTTGAGGGATTCTCGGTATGATGCGCTGAGTGAGGGCAGTGAGGGAGAGGAGCAAGATTCAGGAAGGGGTCAAGACGAGACGAAAGGGTTCAGCGAGCAGCTGCTGCGCATGGAGCAGCAACAAGCACGTCTTTTAAGTATGATGCAGGTATTGGGCGGACCTCAATGTCTACCTTCTTTTTTTGGAACCTGAATTGCCTTCCGTTGAATCTGGAGCATTCTCCTGGCTCGGTGAAAGCAGCTTCGATGAGTCCTGAAAGTTTTGATAATATTTTAGCGGGAGCTCAGTTCCATGCTTTGTTTGTGTGATGTCTTTTTTGTCGATGCATTTTTATGCATTGATTTGATGGTTTGGACAAGACGATATCAATCTTTTTGTTCGCTTGATTTCATTTATGGACTTGTGCCAGGTTGTCTCTTCCACCTCACAAAATTTACTTCAGACTTTTGTCTGACAAGCAATGTCAAATTGGTGTGCAGGCTTTTATGGGAGCCACTCAAAGTACGTTGAAGAGAGTGGAGACTCGCATGCACAGCCTAGAGCAAGTTGTGCAAGGTATGGCGATTGAGCAGGCAAGATGGCGCGCCCACGCGCACACAGTTGAATCGACCCCCTCTGCGGGTCAGACGAATCAGCCGTCTAGTAGGAATTCAGAGGATATCGCTTCCACTGCAGAGGCAGATGAAAGCACACGTCAAGTTTCTCAAGTTCATGAACGGCATGCAGGTGGCAGTGAGACAGCTCAAGTTGACAGTTTTGGCAAGCTGGAGGACGCCGTGCCTGTAGATTCCAAGTCTGCATGGGAAGAATCGCAGAGGCTTCAGATGAATGACACTGCTGCTGACGGAGAAGCTGGAAACGAGGAAACTATTACTTGGGAAGAGAGTGGAAATCTGAGACAGATTAGTGGATTCTTTAGTGGAGAAACATCAAGGGACAAATTTGTGTATAATTCTGGCAGTGAACAAAGTGGGACAACATATGCGATAGAGAGAAATATGAACCCTGCATCATGGTCATGGAGTAGTGCAGCCGAGCTCTTAAGAGTGGGGAATGTAGATGAAGCTTATATGAAGGGAGTGAAAACAGGAGACACAAGTATACTGGTTCGTCTCATGGGAAGAACTGGACCAAAACTGGGAGAACTTCGGCAAGAAACAGCTGTGGAAGTATTGCGTTTCCTTCTCGGGCTTTTGGAACGTAACGAGTACATGGACTATGTGCTGCCATGGATCCGACAGGTATGAACTTCAAGTCCATCCGCTGCTGATGGTGCTACGTCCGGCGTATGTTTAGTTGTGATGGAGTAGTTTTCTGGCAAGGATCATGGAATTCAACGGCATCACTTTTGTGCTTGTTTCCATGGTGCTGTGGCAGTAATGCTGTTCATGTAAATCATGGACACAGGACTGTATCCCTATGTGAACAACTAATGATGGTGTTGAGCTTTTTTATGGTCAAGCAGGATTGATCCCCAGCTGTTGCCCATGCAATGTTTGCTAGCGCAAGCTGGAGCCTGATGACACTGACCTGCACTATCACTGCACCTGACCTGCACTGACCTGCACTGCAATTATTTTAGCAGAATATATTGCTGTGCTCTGTAGGCCAAGTCGGAATCAGAACTACCGAGCTCAAAAACTGTCCTCAGAGTGAAAACACTATGTTGGCACTGTGACTCGTCGACGAGGAATCTATGTTTCTCCTGGACTGTTAAAACCGTGATATCTGGTCTGACCTTTTTCCCATATTCATCATGCACTCTGCGGCAACACCCTTGAGGTAGGTTCCACGTCCTGTTCTCATCCTTGTTTCTTACCCACACTACTTGTTCCTCTCCGTGCAGCTGGTGGAGATGGCCGTGGGAGAAAATGGCGTGTATTTGGAATTTCCGTCGGACATGAAGTGGCAGACGATTGCAGGGCTGCAGGCACACTCGCAGGTTCTCAAGGTCGGTTGGACGGGGCCAATGGCAAAGCAGCTGGCTGATCAGCTGTCAGGTGTCTGGCTCAGCTAACACGATAAGTGACTCCTGGCAGGGTGCAGAGCTGTCCTTTATTCTGACCATGTTTTTGGATATGGCACACTTAATTGTGCATGGCTCAAGGCTAGTCCGCTGACTTCTCATGCGAACCATGATCTTGGCAAGATCGTCCTTTTATTTTCTCCAATTGAATTGTATGTTGTTGTTGTCACCCTAAATTTGACTCGCTGGTAAGAGCGCACCCACAAAAGTCTGAAGATTAATGGAAGATTTTAGGCCGCTTTTGTTTTCTGAAGTTTTGAATGATGTGCTTTGCAGTTTTGAGTCTGTCAGTGTTGCACAAGTCGGACCCATTGGATCAACCATTGCAATGGTTGCGAACCGTTAGATCGCGGGCCTGCCAACCATTGCCAATGCTTGCGGACCATTGGATCGAGAGCCAGCCAACCATTGCCCGGACCATTGGATCGCGACTCAACCAACCATTGCCAATGGATCCGAACCATTGGATGGTCAGTAACCATTGCCAATGGTCGGAACCATTGGATTCAATGATTGCCAGCCATTTCCTATGGTCCACAACATTGGATTCAAGAGTTTGTCATTTATATTGGATTTTAATAGCAAAAAATATCAATTCTGTTATATAACGGTTATATTACTTTCAATATATATAACGAGTCGACAGTTGGAATTCGGCTTTCTGCGGAGGAAAAATTGCCTTTTCTAATGGTTGCAACCACTGCAATAGTTGCCAACCATTGGATTAATCGTTGGTTGCGTCCAATGATTGCCAACCATCGCAAAGGTTGTCAACCATTGCCATCGGACCGAAACAACCATTGCCAATGGTTCCGAACCGTTGTATTCAATGGTTGCCAGCCATGGCAATGGTTGCAAACCATTGGATCGTCCAACCATTGCCATCCAATGGTTGTCCAATGTTTACCAATCCAATGTGCAATGTTGTCCATGCTGCCGCTGGCTGCTCTGTTGACGCGCGTGGCACACCTCTTGTCTTCCGAGATGAGAAGGCCGACCTCTTGTCCGGCTTCAAGCCTGCAAGCAAGGAGGGGCACTTGAGACAGTCCTGCAGCCTCAACATGCAGAGTGGTTGAGGCAGGGAGCGGACAAACGAATGGACACCCTTGTTGCTTATGTCTTGGCTTTATTGTGAAAGGGAGGTTATTAGGTGGGGGACTTTTTCATGGACTTGGCGAGTCTTTGAATGGAGATCCTTTCGGAAGTATACCACGACCAGCCTCTCGTCCTATATGCCCTCAAACCAAACCTTGTGCCATGCTAGGCCTTCTATTTCTGTGAATCGAGAATAACATTCCACTGGACGCGCCTCAGGAGAAGTGAAGTCCACACATATGGTCTACATTTGTTCTCACCCGGATTGACCGCATCTTACCTGAATGAGCCAAACGATCGAGAGTATTCGAACCACAAATTGAAGGAAAGGTCACTTTCTAGACATTGGGACGTCACCGGTCGAATGGGCATTTACAACTCTCAGGCCCGAAGGTCCTCGCTATCTTTACATCCTTGAAAGATTGCGCAGGTACCGCTACTTTACAAAATCAAAAGTCGTCAATGTGTACTTTCCAGCGTACACACTAATCATCATCATCATCATCATCGTCTCCCTGCCGCCTTTCGTGCTCGCTTACAAGCCTCTGCACATACTCCCTCTGCACTTTTTCCATCACACCTTCCGGCCCCTCGTCACCCGGGCCCACCAACACGGGCCCCACTTGACATAAAGAGAATGCAACATCTGCAAAACATCACACCAACCAATGTCAGCTCGCTTTCACATTCGTGCTGTGTAACCCAAATGGACAACAACACAAACACAATTTTCTCTAAAAAAAAAAAACACTGTAAAGGATCGCATGATGCTAGGGTTGTGAACAAAGGCGAATCTTTGCTTTTACAGTGATTACCTTCTGGAGTGCATTGGTTTCCACCAAACTTGCGCATCCCAGCGAGGGTTGCCTTTACTTGTCCGGCGTTATATACTATCAAAGTGGGCAAGTTACGGTCGGGATAATTCTTTATGCATTCTACAGAAACAATTTTTACAAACTTTGTTCCAGAGTACTTTTCCGCCAACTCCTTCAGACATTGGTCCACCACAGCGCATTCTCGAATCCTGCAGATAAATGATGTGCGGTCTGCGCATCAGAAAACGGATCTAGAAGGAATAACTAACATGCTCATGCTGCAAGAAGGAGGGATAGCGTGCGGGATAGGGGTCAAAGCAAGTGATTGCTTTTGGGCGAAACCCCAAGTTTCTATGACTCAATCATGTCTAGTCTTCCAGTCGCCCTATTATATCAAAATACAAGTAGTGAATCTTAATCTCCTGTGCACACTGACACACTGTGGGCTGCTGATTTTGGCCTTTCATGAAACGTTATCAATGCATGCATAGACGGGTTCCTTCAGGAATTCAGCTTTCAAGAAGATGAAAGCAACTCCTGCTGAAACTGCTTATCCTAGGGCAGCTCACAAGCTAGCGCAGATCCCTCTACTCAAGGACACGACAAGAAGTCTGCAGGCAGGATCTGAGTAGACATAAACCACAAGGGAGCTCGACACAATGTGCACAGTATGTTCTGCGACCAGGCCCTGGGGAGTTCTGTTCCATCCCCGTCCTCGTACATTGTTATTATTCTTGTGCGTTATCTTTGGCTTCCGCTACCCCCATGTTTCCCAACAATGCGTCGCTCAATCAGCTTGTCCCGACTGGCTCATGTCTGCTGAACCTTGACTCAACGACTTTACACCTCCAATAAATAGATGTTTGCATCTTTTGCTTTGTTGTTGTGCCTTTCGTCTTGCTCCGTCTTTATCTCAGCTCTCTGAGGCTTATGAACGTCCTTTATCTCCGTGTAAAGATGCAGTGGGGCTGTGCAGCCATGTCTTTAACAACCTATAAAAGGGAAACTCACCCCTCCTTGAACAGATGCACCACCACCCACACGTCTGGAGGCGCATCTGTCACCTCTCGCACAAAGTCCTGCTTCTTGATGAGCTCCACACTGCCAAACCGCGGTTTTAATGTCGCATTTTGTAATTCTGCTAGGCGCTTTCTCCTGCCACGGTATTGATATCAGAAGCTCACAAAAACCCCCAGACGACAGCTTAAGGTGCCTCAAGAGCCTAAAAACGAAACAATATCGGAATTGCACCTTGCAAATTTGACAGCCAACATTTAATACCTACTCTTTGACGTGATAGGTTTAAACTATGACGGCCTCGCAAAGCATGACTACAGTTGGAACGGCGCTATTGTGGGGATTCAAAGACCCACTAGAAAGGAAACGCCGACGTACACACTCTGACAAACCTTCCAAGCACAAAAAATACAGCAATTAATACATGCGATTGAAGCTCTCGTCTCCCTATGCCCTGACCTGCTTCTTCAACATATCACTATCACTATCATAACATATCACATATCACTACTTCCGACATCACGCCATTCCCCTGCACACACCTGTACTCCTCCAAGAACCGGTCGTCACTCGTCTCATCCTCCAGTTCCTCCAGCTCGAGCTCCGTCCGTTCATCCACCCACTCCCTGTTCCTCGCCGGCTCCTCTGCAGGCCGCCATGGCTCCGGCGGCTTGGGCTTGTCCGGGGGAGGACGGTTCCCATACTTGACCATTAGGTCCTCCCATTCTGTCGTGGCGCCCTCCTCGCCTTTGTACACTGTGTGGTACTCCGCCATGGCCCCGCTTCCGCCACCGCCTCAACCCTAAACCCCAAAACCCTCAACCCTAAATCCTGAACCTTGAACCCTACCGTAAGCCCTGAGCTTTAAACCCTAATTCCTCAACCTTGAGCCCTAAACCCTCAACCCTCAATCCTAATCCCTCAACCCCCCGCCAACGCCTCCGCCTGTTCTCCGTCGAAGGGGATTCCGCAGCGTCCGAAATCTTCGGATCCACAATGTGCAGATCTAGATCAACAAAGTACATTATTGATTACACCGTACGGGGATTCAAGACCGATCCACAGTCGGTACGAACCAGTACGCTTTTTGGCGGTCGCCGGCACTCGAAAAATCGAAGCGGCCGTACACTTCGCACAGCAGCCTGGCTTCGGGCGTCCGTACAGGTTTGAAAGGTTGGCTTTTTAGGGTTGCTTCGGCCTGCAGGGACCTCCACATTATTGGGCACTGTCTGTTTTCTCTGCACTTGGGCCACTTTCATTCCGCATTCCGTAGGCATTATGTGGAATTTTACAGAATGTTTAGCGTACAACTCGGCATCAACATATTTCCAATAATTTCACTTTAGCACAAAAGTTGCCGCCATTGCCAATGCACAAATGCGGTGCGATATCGATCTCCTTGTCCCCTTGCGCCGTCCATTGCAACGGCGTGCCTTGCAAACATTAACCAAACTCCACGCTCTCAGACTATCAGATCTCCGTCCGCCGCATCCTGCGCCCGAATTGTTGACATGGAAATTCTTCAGTACATCCCTCCACGCCTTCGGCTCGGAGACGCTACAATCGCGGAAGCACAAGATCTCACTCACAAAGCCTTAAGCGGCCCGAAGGAAAAGAATGAAATAACAGATCGAAGAACAAGGAGGTAAGAAAGAAACACAATGGCCTAAAACTCTTAACTTCCAAACCGGAGTACAAGAACGTGGCCAAAGCCCCTCCTACGCTTTTCTACTCCAATACGAGGTCCCCCTTATGCTCTGAAACTCCACCACATTCCGGCAAGCTACTACTACTGCTTTTCGCAATCTACATCATAGGGTTATTCACTCTAACTCTGCCCCTTAATTTATACATGGCTTGTGTGACATGACTCCGTCACGTCACGCCCGGCCTTGCAGGTCGATGTTTTTCAACAGCCAACTAAGCGAAATTTTCTAGACCTGCCCGTTCGTACATGTCCTCCGCGCGGCCGTACATGTTCGCCGAGTGACGTTTTTTTTTCGTCCCTTGCGAAAATTTTGCGCGCCATCGGTCCATCCGTTGGTACAATTGTCCTTATGTAAACCGCTCGCAGCCCCGAGCGGGCGCAAGCGACCGTCGATCTCCCGCGATCGCGGAGCCGCAGTCCCTTACGCCCCCGCCTGCCGTACGCTCCGCAGCCCCGCGAGGCCCCGCCGCCGGGTCGGCGCAGCTCCGGAGGCCTGGGTGGTACGGACGTTTTATCACCCTTTTTTTTTTTTGGG